>JAPKLY010000221.1:216699-256366 GCA_026898435.1 Prunella vulgaris | reverse complement strand
TTATGTGTATATCATATGAAAGATGTTGATATGTGAATTTCATGATTTATTTAAAAGTGAAGGGATAAGTAACAAATTTTCTATCATTAAAATTTTCTTTGTAGGTTCAAATCTACAAGGTGGGGAATCATTTCACTCTTCACAGAGTGTTACTTTTATTTACAATTGCATTTATTAAACGTTGAACGTTAAATATTTGAGTCTGGCCCGCTACCGACTGGCCTCTGAGTTTGAGATAGTCCACCTAAATGGTGGCAACTGAGATAGTCCGGTCGCCCCAGCACACGGGTTGGTCGCACCACCCAGAGATACCCGGTGAAATTCCGGGGGCTCACATGTTATAAACCTTGATGTTTTAATTTGTGCAATTGTCAAGAGATTCACCTCTAAGTGTTTACAAACACTTATCCCTTCTACTTTTAATTTTTACAGATGTTATGGATCCCGACGTGGGCGAATGAACTCGGCTGGCAGTGGCATTTTGTTTTATATAAATTTACGTTTAGAACGCTATTTGCAAAAAATTAAGGCTACGGCCGTACTTATTTTAAGCCTTCCGCTGTATAAACTTGTGGCGTATTTTAATACTCTATATATTATTTAGTAGCATTCCTACTTGTGCCACATCACATTTTTGTATTATTTAAGTGGGGTTGTTACAGGTGGTATCAGAGCAGGTTTTCCTGCTAAAGAATTTTTTTTAAAACAAAAAGTGTGTGTGTTTTAAAATTCTAACAAAACAGCCGCATCGAGGTCATTCTCCACGACGGGATCAGGTAAGTGTTTCATAAGTGCTTAATTTTGTTGTTTATATGAAATTGTGATTAATTTTATTTGATGAATTATTAGAATTATATGTTATATTAAACTAACGAATAAAAATTTGTTGTTAAAGAATGGAACAAGTACGAATAAAGGATGAGGATTTAGGAGCTTATATTGGAGAAATAATGTCACAGTATAAACATGTGCTAGCAAATGGACATTACATGGATGATGACTATTACTGTCATCTACTTCTGGATATCGTGCCATCTACTTGGTTATGTGCAAGCCTGGATATGCTTGATTATGTGTTCGATAAACATGGACATCTGTGCTTTCCCTGTTTTACTTCAATGTTATTTTGTGAATGGGCTCAGTCGAGGATTGTCCATTTTACCCCGATTCATCCAAGATTTGAGATGAAGGAAGTTCAACAATGGTCTCCCATTTATGAAATAGTATAAGAAAGCTGTGGAAGCAGAGAAGCTAAGATCGAAGGCGAACAGGGAAGTACAGAGATGGAGATGAACAACGATAGTGACAGTGATGCCAGTACCAGCTCAATTGAGATGTGGGAGAAAGAGAAGGAGGAACCCGAGATAATTATCATTGGTGATGATTAAATCGAAATCAAATTATGTGCTTATCTGATCTATATATGTATTATGTGCCTACATGACACTTACTATTATATGCAAAGTATATATCTAATATGAGCTAGATGTTTTGAATGAGTAGTATATTTTGAATGTAATATTTGTGGTATAAGTATATGAAATATATGTTGTGGCTATAATTATGTAAATTAATTGTTACTAATAAGTTTGTTACTGATTAGAACCATGAGTCGTAGGGGGACCAGAACCGACCCAGAGATGAACGGTGACTTAGCATCAGTATTAAGGGAATTAGTTCAACAGTTAGGTCAGCAAGGCCAATCATCCCAAACATCTGCACCACCTCCAGTCCAAAACCATGAGAATAAGATTAGTCAGTTTAAGAAGTTTAGACCTCCAACCTTGACCGGGAAAGAGAATCCGATGGAAGTAGAGAATTGGATTAGAAGTATAGAAAAGATATTCACTTATCTTGGATGTAAGGATGAACAGAAGGTTTCATGTGCTATCTTTCAACTAAATGAAGATGCAGACTATTGGTGGGAAGCTCATTGTAGGACAATGAAAGAGGAGGATCGAACGTCAATTACCTGGGAGAAATTTGTGAAGGCATTGGTCAAAAATTACATACCACAGTCATTCTTGGATCAAAAAGAAACTGAGTTCTTACAGTTGAAGCAAGGAAGTATGACGGTTCAGGAATATGAAAAGAAGTTCAATCAGCTAGGACGTTACGCTTCTCATTTGGTGGATACAGATGAAAGAAAGGCTAAGAGGTTTGTACAGAACCTTTATCCGG
This sequence comes from Prunella vulgaris, assembly GCA_026898435.1. NCBI lineage: Eukaryota > Viridiplantae > Streptophyta > Magnoliopsida > Lamiales > Lamiaceae > Prunella > Prunella vulgaris. The sequence goes on along the minus strand of JAPKLY010000221.1, from coordinate 254,185 downwards.
AAATCAGCACTATTTTAGCAGCACAAGATATTAAGTCTTATGCTGAGATGTTTGAGAAAGCACAAGCTGTTGCAGCTCGTATGAAAATAGAAGAAGTGAGAATGCCAGAACCACAATAGAATAAGAGAAAATGGGTCGGTACAAAACAAGTGAGAAATTTTAAGCAAGTCAAGAAAATAGCGGCATTACCACAACAACAGAAGCCACCTAAGTGCAGCAATTGTGGAAAGGAACATTTTGGACAATGCCTAAAAGGAACGGGAATATGTTACAAATATAAAGAACCAGGACATCTCATAACTGCATGTCCAAGGTTGAAGGACAACAGAGGATGGCACCTGCCCGATTATTTGCCATGAACCAACAGGAGGCAATGGAAAATCCAGAAGTGATGGCAGGTATGTTTAAAGTATCCCAAGTACCTGCTTTTACACTATTCGATACTGGTTCTACGCATTCATTTATTTATAGGAAAATATTTGAACAATTTGAGACTGCTCGTATTATGGTAGAAGGAGATTTCCTAGAAATAAACATTCCCTCTGGTACTACGATACAATCCTTAGGATAGTGTAAAAACGTGATGATTGATTTTGAACATGCTTCACTCCCGGCAAATCTACATATAGTAGAAATGAAAGACTTTGATATTATCTTGGGAATGGATTGGCTTATGGCTAATCATGCTCTCATCAAGTGCCAAGAGAAAGAAATATCGGTACAAGGACCAGAAGGTGTGAATTTTACACTATATGGTGCTAAAATTGGAATTATACCTAAGGTGATTTCAGCGATGAAAGCTCGAAAGTTATTAAGGAAATGAGAGAATACGGCATTTCTAGTAAATATTGTATCAACGAACTCCGGTGGTCCAACATTGGATGATATGCCAGTAGTATGTGAATACAAGGATGTATTCCCAGATGATTTATCAGGACTACCCCCAGATCGCCAGTTGGAGTTTACTATTGATTTAATACCTGGAGCAGTGCCTGTTTCGAAAGCACCTTACAGAATGACACCAAAAGAATTGCAAGAGTTAAAGGTACAATTACAAGAACTATTGGATAAAGGTTTTATTCGATCGAGTGTATCACCGTGGGGTGCACCAGTGTTATTTGTGAAAAAGAAAGATGGATCGTTGAGGATGTGCATTGATTATCGGGAATTAAATAAGCTTACCATCAAGAATAAATATCCACTTCCCAGGATCGAAGACCTATTTGATCAGTTAAGAGGAGCCTGTGTATTTTCTAAGATTGGCTTGAGATCAGGATATCATCAAGTGAAGATTAATGAAAGTGATATTCCAAAAACAGCGTTTAGAACTCGATATGGTCACTACGAGTTTGTAGTGTTACCATTTGGACTTAGCAATGCGCCCGCTATTTTCATGGATTTGATGAATCGAGTATTCCACCAATATTTAGATCAGTTTGTGATCGTCTTTATTAATGATATTCTAGTATATTCAGAAAGTCAGGAGCAACATGCAAAACATCTTCAGATTACGCTGGAAACTCTGAGAAAAGAGAAATTGTATGCTAAATTCAAGAAGTGTGAATTCTGGTTGGATAAGGTTATATTTCTTGGACATACGGTTTCGGCTTTGGGAATAGAAGTTGACCCAGCAAAAGTAGAAGCTGTAAACCAATGGAAGACACCAACCAATGTAAAAGAAGTCAGGAGTTTTCTTGGATTAGCAGGGTATTATCGAAGATTCATTGAAGGATTTGCTCGGATTGCAAAACCCTTAACTCAGTTAACTCGGAAAGATACAAAGTATGAATGGACAGAAGAATGTGAAAGAAGTTTTCAGGAATTAAAGCAAAGACTAACAACAGCCCCAGTTCTTACAATTCCTGAAGGTACGGAAGGATTTATAATATACAGTGATGCTTCTAAACGGGGATTAGGATGTGTGCTTATGCAGAATGGAAAAGTAGTGGCGTATGCATCAAGGCAATTGAAACCACATGAGCAAAATTATCCTACACATGATTTGGAGTTAGCAGCAATTGTTCATGCGCTCAAGATTTGGAGGCATTACTTATACGGAAATAAATGTCAGATTTACACAGATCATAAGAGTCTGAAGTATATCTTCGAACAGAAGGAGTTAAACATGAGACAAAGAAGATGGTTGGAGTTGGTAAAGGATTATGATTGCGAGATACTATACCATCCCGGAAAAGCAAACGTAGTAGCCAATGCTTTGAGTCGCAAAGAAAAGGTCAGAATCAATACTTTTGTAGTGAAACCAACCTTGAAAGAAAGGATAGCAAAAGCTCAGTGTGAAGATACATTCTTGGAAAAGATAAAACAGAAAATCAAGGAAGGAAAAGCGAAGGAGTTTTCGACACAAGAAGATGGTACTCTAGTATGTCAAGGAAGAATATGTGTACCAGAAAAAAAAGAACTTAAGAAAGAAATATTGGAAGAAGCACATTGTACACCATATTCAGTCCATCCTGGAGGAACCAAGATGTACCAAGATAAAAAGAAGATATTTTGGTGGAAAAATATGAAGATGGACATTGGTAATTTTGTGCAGAAATGTTTGATCTGTCAACAGGTGAAAGCTGAGCTTCAAAGACCATCAGGATTGTTAAAACCACTTGAGATTCCGGATTGGAAATGGGAAAATATTACAATGGATTTTGTGGTAGGATTACCCAAGTCAATGCAGGGGAATGAAGCTATTTGGGTAATTGTTGACAGATTGACCAAAACAGCACATTTCTTACCAATAAAGATGACATTTACATTGGACAAGCTGGCTCAGATTTATATCAAAGAAATTGTCCGGTTACATGGAGTTCCAATTTCTATTGTGTCAGATAGAGATTCACGATTTACATCAAAATTCTGGCACAGTCTTCAAGAGGCAATGGGCACTAAATTGGAGTTTAGTACAGCCTTTCACCCCCAAACAGATGGTCAATCAGAACGAACAATTCAAACTCTGGAAGATATGTTAAGAGCTTGCATTATTGATTTTGGAGGAAGTTGGGAAAGATATTTGCCTTTGGTGGAATTTGCTTATAACAACAGTTATCAGACTACAATTAAAATGGCACCATACGAAGCATTATACGGAAGAAAGTGCAGATCTCCACTGTGTTGGGATGAAATTGAAGAAAAGAGGTTACTAGGACCGGAATTGATCGAAGAGACTACTAAGGTAGTAAAGAAAATCAAAGAAAGAATGCAAGCAGCTCAAAATAGACAGAAAGCATATGCCGATAGACGAAGGAAAGAATTGAGCTTTGAGGTCGGAGACAAAGTATTTTTAAAGGTATCACCAATGAAGGGAATTTTCCGATTCGGGAAAAGAGGAAAGTTAAAACCCAGATTCATTGGACCTTATGAAATGTTGGAACGAGTTGGGGATTTAGCTTACAGGGTAGCATTACCACCAGCCTTGGCAGGAATACACAATGTATTCCATATTTCTATGCTTCGGAAGTATATACCTGACCCTACCCAGATAGTAAACCAACCTGAACTAGAAATCGATACCAACCTAACCTATGAGGAAGTTCCTATAGCCATACTTGACAGAAAACTTCATAGATTGAGAAATCGAGATATTCCAATGATTAAGGTCCAGTGGAATAAACATGGAAAGGAAGAAGCCACTTGGGAAAGAGAAGACGAAGTCTTAACAAAGTACCCCTACCTCAGTAATAACCGTAACACTTGAAATTTCGAGGACGAAATTTATTTTAGGGGGGTAGACTGTAATACCCTAAGTTTCTATATCCATATTTGCTTCACTAAATATTTTGTGATCTTCTATGAGCTTATATGACATATTTATATTTGAATTTATGCATGGGCACAATTATATGTTTAATTGCTCGATACTTGCTATTAATATATTATTTGCTCGATATATGTTTATTCTTGAGATTTTAGAATTTTTTATATGCTCTTTATTTGTCTCTTAAAGTATTTACTTAAGATTAAATGTAGTTTTTTAATTTTAGTAATTTATTCATAAGATATAAGTGATAAAATGAAACTTTCCTTAAGAAACAAATTATGTGACGTTTACTTGATATTTTATAGAATTAATATATAGACTTTGTAATTAATTTAGAACCTTAAGAAGAGCTTTAATTCTAATATATTTTAGGATTTTAGAAAGTCAAAATTAAATTTTTTAATTACATAAGCATGACCTGAGTGATTACCTAAACATTACACATCACCTCCTTAAACCTCCTTACTTGGAGGTTAAGTAGAAGGATTTAGAAAATTTTAGAAGCCTCAAGACTTGTCCAAAATTACCTATAAATAGGGCTCTACATCTTCACTTTTGAACCATGAGAAAAACACACAAACATACATACTAACCTTGAGTTTCCAAGAAAGAAGAGGAGAAGAGATTTCAATCCATCAACACTTAGGTAAGCTTCTTAACTTCATGTTTAAGTAATGATTAAGATAGGGGCATGATTAGGTGATAGGAAATTAAGAAAGAGATGATAGAAGTTTGAAATCAAGTGATTGTGATGTTATATAATGTTCTCTTCATGTATTTCATGTTTTAATTCATTCTTTCACAAGGTATGAGCTTAAACATGTTTATTTATGAGTTATTTATGTTCATAACTTGGAAAACATGAAATTGTGTGAATAAATTTGAAGTTATGTTGAGATGATCATCAAGTATGCATAAAAAAAGAAATCTGGACCAAGTTTCGTTTAAAAATTCATTCTGACCGATTTATGCAGCGAAAAATTCTGAAAATATTTTATGTGATAATATACTGATTATCGAAATTATTTTTAAAATTTTGTAGCTATTGGAGTAATATTAGATTTTTGGTGATTTTTCAAAGATGAACTAGGTTTTTCGAACTCTATAACCGAAACAGTAAAAGTTTGCTAGGATTAAAACATAATCGGTTAGGTTTTTTTAAAATTTCAAAGTACAGTGATAAACTACATAAAGTTGGGAGTTTATAGTTAAAATTTCAAAGGTATTGGACTAATGATTGATTTATGGTGAATTTTCTATGTTAAGGGGTCAGAAATTGTTACTAGTTTGTTCTTCGTAAAAATTGTAGCGTTTAGTAAGGAATTTTAGTAATTAAAAATTATGGTATTAAACTAAATTAAGATATATTTATGTGGTTAAAATTTTAGAATTTTTGGGAAAGTAGTTTATTTTATATGAATTTTTAATGGATGGTTGCAGAAACTGAAATTATGTACGAATTGTTCGAAATAGTCCGTTTATATTTTACGGTCGATATTTCTTTAGGACATGTTATTTGATAATTATACATGCTTAATTGATACTTATGATCTTTGATACAATTTTTGAATATGTATTGAGACTAAAATTGAAATTTTATGTGTATATAATATGAAAGATGTTGATATGTGAATTTCATGATTTATTTAAAAGTGAAGGGATAAGTAACAAATTTTCTATCATTAAAATTTTCTTTGTAGGTTCAAATCTACAAGGTGGGGAATCACTTCACTCTTCACAGAGTGTTACTTTTATTTACAATTGCATTTATTAAATGTTGAATGTTAAATATTTGAGTCTGGTCCATGGTGGCAACTGAGATAGTCCGGTCGCCCTGGCACCACGGGTTGGTCGCACCACCTAGAGATACCCGGTGAAATTCCGGGGGCTCACATGTTATAAACATTGATGTTTTAATTTGTGCAATTGTCAAGAGATTCACCACTAAGTGTTTACAAACACTTATCCCTTCTACTTTTAATTTTTACAGATGCTATGGATCCCGACGTGGGCGAATGAACTCGGCTGGCAGTGGCGTTTTGTTTTATATAAATTTACGTTTAGAACGCTATTTGCAAAAATTTAAGGCTACGGCCATACTTATTTTAAGTCTTCCACTGTATAAATTTGTGGCGTATTTTCATACTATATATATTATTCAGTAGCATTCCTACTTGTGCCACATCACATTTTTTGTATTATTTAAGTGGGGATGTTACATTGTTTTTAAACTTATAGAGGCTACTGTAAGGTTCTAGAATCCCCTCTTTTGAAAAGTTTAAAAATCTGATTTTTACTCAAGGTCTATTCACTCCCCCCTCTAGACCTTGACCATTTTAAGGGACCAACAAGTGGTATCAGAGCAGTTGGCTTGCCACTGCTTTGATCAGTACCTAGCTAGATCCTTTTTGTTTTTGAAAAATACAACTGCATACTTTCATGGCTCCCAAGATGGTGAAATCCAAGGTTCCAATGTTCTCTGCTGAGGACTATGATGAATGGAAAATTAGAATGCAGCACATTTATCTGTAATCAATGATGAGATATGGTCTATAATAGAGGATGACCTTATACCTGTTATGAAGGTCAATACTATAGCTGATCAATCAGCTGCACTAGCTCAGATCATCCCCAAACCTAGAAGGTAATGGACAGAGGATGACAAGAGAAGGTCCAATCTTGACAATATTGCAAAGAACACTATTTATCATTCACTTGATAAAATTGTGTTTAGCAAGATAAAAAACTGTAAAACTGCAAAGGATATATGAGAAAAGTTGGAAATGATTTGTGAAGGAATTGAACAAATCAAGGAAAACAAACTCATGATAGCAGTTCAAAAGTTTGAGAACTTCAAGATGAAATCTGGTGTAACTCTTGAAAAGTTTAGGTCAAGATTCATTGAGATTCTCAATGAGCTAGACTCACTTCGTAAAGATTACTCACAAAGAGAAATGAACATGAAGCTTCTCAGAGGCTTACCTTCTGAATGGGACATGAAGGTCATAGCTATTAGAGAATCAAAGGATTTATCTAAGATATCCACCTTTGAACTCTTTTCAGACCTGAAGGCTTATGAATTTGACATAAGTAGAAGAAAAGAACCTGACAGCAGTAAGGTTATAGCTCTAGTGCCTGACAACCCTACAGCTACAAGTTCTGATGATGAAGACTTGGCTCTTTTTATAAAGCAGCTCATGAAGTTTGGTAAATGGACTAAGAAGAAGCAGTTTACACCAAAGGAAGATGGTAAGGTGAAATCTACAGCACCTAACTCAACTTATTTGTGCTATAAATGCAGAAAACCAGGACATTACATATAGGATTGTCCATACCCCAAAGCTTAAAAGTACACAAATGAAGAAAAGACAATAAAAAAAGATAGAAAGAAAAAGTTTGACAAAGAGAGAATTAGAGCACTACTTTTTGAGTTTGATAAAAATCAGGAAGAATGTCCCTCTTCTTCTCAAATTTCAACTGCAAATTTAGAAGACTCTGACTCTACAGATTCAGATGAAGAAGCCCTAATCTGTCTTATGGCTAAAGATGAAGAGGTATGCTCATCATCATCAAGTTATATTACAGAAAAGGATTCTTCCAGTGACATGCTTAGTGCAATCCAAAGACTACAAGAAGAAATTGAAGATCTTAGAAGAGATAATCATATTGGAAGGGAACATGTAAAAGCTTTGTTAGCTGGAGTAGAGGATGCTGAACAACAACTGCAGATTCTACAAGAACTCAAAGAAGATTACAGTTGTCTGAAAAATGACAATGAAGAACTCTTTAATGAAGCAAGTTGTGGAGCTGCAGACTGTGCTGAATTGAAGCAAACAATCAGAACTCAAGAACTTATGATAGCTAAGCCTGAAGAAAGCAATGCATATTATCAAAAGAAGTTAGATTGTTTTGGAAAGTCATCCAAACAATTGAAGAAGATGTTGTCTGAGCAAAGACATTCAAAGGACTTGACTGGAATAGGATATAATCCTTGTGTCTGGATGAAATACTTGCAAAAGTCAATTTCAAGACCTGAAAGAAAGTTCATCAATGAAACAACTCATGAAGAAGCTGTAAACTCAACCCTACAACTAGAAGATATGAAATTGTTGAATTCATTCAAAGAATTGTCACCTAGAAGATAATAGAAGATCAAGGAGATCACGAATGATACTGAAGAAGATGTTTCAAACATGTTGCAAAACATGATTCTGAAACCAACTACAGAATCAACTATACAGTCAGAAGAAGAAGTCTTTCATAAATTGAATATGGAAAGAAGACTCAAATTTGATAGATTCTGGAATGGAAATGTGTCAGATATGTCTTCCTCTTCAAGCACTCATAGAGGAGGATCAGCAAGAACTGTAGAATTAACAACTCTACAGCTCCTAAAAAGGCTTGGATTGCAAAGAGTAACACTGGAGGAAATCCAAAGCATTGGATTTCTAAATAACTCACTTTATTTTGCAGGGACATGTTACAACCACCAAAAGAGAGTTTTGGTACATAGACAGTGGTTGTGCAAGACATATGACTGGAGATAGAAATTTGTTACAAAATGTGAAAGATCACAAAGGTCCGAAGGTTGTTTTTGGTGATAATGCTAGTGGTAGCTAAAGGATCAGGATGTCTACTAAAAGGAAAAGTTCATATCAACGATGTTTAATTGGTAGATGGTTTAAAACATAATTTGCTTAGTGTAAGTCAATTATGTGACAAAGGCTACGCTGTAGACTTTACGCATGACACTTGCATAGTCAAAGATATTGAATCCCAAACCACCGAACTGACAGGAACTAGAAAAGGGAATGTTTACATTGTAGAGTGGAATTCTACAGCTGAAACTACCTGTTTTCTAGCTAATAGTTCCAATGAAGTTAGTTGGCTATGACACAAAAGGATGAATCACATAAACTTTAAAACCATGAATGAACTTGTGAATAATAGACTTGTAAGAGGTCTACCAAACACTAAGTTCAGGAAGGAACACTTATGTGATGCCTGTGTCAAAGGGAAACAAATCAAGAAGACTTTCAAAAGCAAAACACACCCAAGCACTTCAAGAACACTTGAATTACTGCAAATGGATCTTTTTGGACCCATAGAACCTGTAAGCATAAGTGGAAAGAAGTTCACTTTGGTTGTAGTAGATGATTACTCAAGATTTTCCTGGACTGTGTTTCTAATAAAGAAAAGTGAAACTCTACAGAAGCTACCAGAACTATTGAGAAGGATTCAGAATGAAAAGAACTTGAAGATTGTGAAGATCAGATCAGATAGAGGAACAAGATTCACAAATCAAGTTATTGAAGAGTATTGTTCACTATATGGCATAATGCATGAATACTCTGCAGCTAGAACCCCACAGCAGAATGGAGTTGCAGAAAGAAAGAAGAGAACACTCAAGGAAGCAGCCAGAACAATGATTGTCGAAGCAAAGTTACCTGAGAAATTTTGGGCAGAAGCAACAAGCACTGCATGCTATACTCAAAATAGATGCTTGATTGTTAAAGATCATAAGAAGACTCCATATGAGTTATGGAAAGGAAGGACTCCCAATATCTCTTATCTATACATAATTGGATGTAAATGCTTCATACTGAATAATGGGAAAGAACACCTCAAGACTTTTGATTCAAAGTCAGATGAAGGTATCTTTCTAGGGTATTCTAATGTTAGCAAAGCATTTAGAGTGTATAACAAGAGATTAATGATTGTGGAAGAGTCACATCATGTTGTTTTTTATGAACAACATAATTCCCCTGAAGAAATTCTTGAAGACTCTAAAGAGGACAACTCTACAGTCACAAGTCCACAGCAGTATGTTGAGATCAAGACTCCTGTAGAATTGATTAACAAAGACTTTGGCATTGTGATAGTTGAGTTACCTCCATTAGAGAATGTTGAAGATCTAGTTTATGAGAATGTTCAAACAGAAGTAGAAACACCAACAAATGGACCTGATGAGTTTGCAGTAGGTGAATCTACAGCTGTAGAGAACAATGATCAAATACTAGAACCTGTATCAGATTTGATTTGGTTGAAAGATCACCCCCCTGAGCATGTAATTGGAAACCCATCAGATGCTGTAAAAACCAGAAAAAAAATCCATGAGGCAATGTTTGCTACATTTCTTTCATCTTTAGAACCTACTGATATTCATGAAGCACTGCAAGATATAAATTGGATTATTGCAATGCAAGAAGAATTAAATGGTTTTGTGAGAAATCAAGTATGGGAACTTGTTCCAAGACCTAGGAATCACAAAGTGATTGGGACTAGGTGGGTGTTCAAAAAAAACTTGATGAAGATGGAATTATGACCAGAAATAAAGCAAGGCTAGTTGCTCAAGGCTATTGTCAATCTGAAGGTATAGATTTTGATGAATCCTTTGCCCCAGTTGTAAGATTAGAAGCTATAAGGATATTTCTAGCCTATGCTGCACATATGAACTTTACAGTCTATCAAATGGATGTAAAGAGTGCATTTTTTAATGGTTTACTTTCAGAAGAAGTGTATGTTGAACAACAACCAGGATTTAACGAATCTACAGCTGAAGACAGGGTTTATAAGCTTAGAAAGGCCCTTTATGGACTTAAGCAAGCACCAAGAGCATGATATGATACACTATGTGATCATCTGATAAAAAATTGATTCAAAAAGGGTATGGTTGACAAGACATTATTCAGATTACAACATGGAAATGACATATTGCTTTTCCAAATCTATGTTGATGATATAATCTTTGGCTCAACCAATGATGAATTATGCAGAAAGTTCTCTAAGCTCATGAAAGAGAAATTTGAAATGAGCATGATGAGAAATCTGAATTTCTTTTTGGGATTACAAGTTAAGCAAATGAAAGATGGAATTTTCATCAATCAAGCTAAATATACTCAAGAGCTTATCAAAAGATTTGGAATGGACAGCTCTAGGCCTACTGATTAGGGTCATAATTGCATCTTTTTGCATCCATTTATATATGGTTTTGATGTGCTTATGTTCATATTTGACCCTAAAATGATATACTTTGTGCATTTAACCCTTTTTGGCTAGAAAATTATATTTTGTAGTGAAAACGAGCAAAATGATGAAGAAACGAGCAAGTTTGAGAAAAGTCTGAAATTCTGGAGTTTAGCCAATTGGTGCGATTGATGTTCCATGTTGAAGAGCTTGAATAGAGGGTCGCAACGCAAAAAGAATCGAGTCAATCGGAGTCCAAGAACTCAAGATATGACAAAAACAAGGAAGTCGCGCATCGACCGACACTAAGTGTCTTGATCGGCAGCATATACACTTGTGCTAGGCAGCCTTTGCGCGACCGCATCCCTGGAAAGGCAGCCTTCGCGCGACTAAACTGCCGAGCAACTTGCTCGATAGCCGACCAGCTCTTGCGCGACAAAATGTCTTCCGCGCGACCAAGCTGTCGACCATGGTCGACAGCCACTCAAGTTTTGGTCGACAGCAGTGCAAAAAACTCAGATTTTCAGGGCTATTTTCGTATTTTTGCGCGTTTAGTGAAGGGCATTTTGGACTAAACATTGTGGGCACTATAAATACTCAAGGATCAGATTCTCCAAATCATCTTCTTCATTAGTTAGTTCTTAGATTAGATTAGAAAGAGGTTAGAGGTAGTTTCCAAGTTGGGTTAGTGTAGATTTCAATCTTCTCTCTACAATTACTTTTGATCCATCCATTGGATCTTTAATCCATTCGTTCCTGCGTTCTTATCTCGATTAGAGCTACGATTGTACGATTCAATTTCTCATTTCGCATTCAGGATGAAGAGTTAGCACTTTGAGGTTTGTAGATAGAATTTCGATTCTTAGGGACAGGAGAGTTCCAAAAAGGAAGGAAAATGGCTTAAAGTGTGGTTAGCCAAAGGAAAGGTCTATAGGCACAAAATGGTAAGCAATAGATAATAATATCAAGGTAGGCTCATAGGGCAAAGTAGCTCAATATAGATCAAAGATGGACTCAAATCATATCATGTGAAATCAATGTCTAATGTAGCCTCAAATAAGACTAAAGCCAAGTTCTAGAGTATAATGCACATGTGTGGAACTCACATCAAAGTGGAACTCACATCAAAGAAATGTCATCCGTTCAAGATTGAAACGGGCAAAATTTAGCTCAAATCTCACGGGTAGGGTGATCATGCCTCATCTCATATAAAAAATGCTCATATCATCAAAATCTCAAGTATCATCAAATCCATAGCACAAAAGACAAGATAAGAATCAAGCCATAACCCCACCACATCCAACATGAACTCTCAACTCATCCACACAATCATAAACATATCTCATGCCACACTACTCAAAGCTAGCAACAATATGACAAAAATAACAAGCAAAAACAAAGCATCAAATAAGCACAAGGTCTAAAACATCATAAGAACACTAAGAATCAACATAAGCATAGCATTGCAATGAGATTTGCGAAACTAAGACACCCCCCCCAAACTTTTTTGGACCATACGTCTAAAAAGTTTGGCAAAGAAGTTGTGGAAAGATCATGCAATGCACCAATCAAAGCACACTACCACAAGAATCAACACTTAAGCTCAAAATAGCAATCTAAAAATCAAGCAACAAAAACTAGGAAATGAAAGCAAATAGGGAGAGAAGTGTAAAGACATACCTTGAGTTGGGATTAAGAATAGGAGAGTTGAATTGCCACTTACACGAAAATGTCCTTCTTGGCCAAGTAGGAAGAAAAATCTCCTCCTCACACCTTTCTAGAGCTCACAAATCACATCAATTATCATTGCAAATCAAAATTTGAAGAACGAACACACCCCCCCAAACTTTTTCGAATCAAGGATCCTAAAAGTTTGGAAAAGTGTGATGAAAATAGGATTTGCCGTGAATCAATGAACAAACAATGCATGTATAAGCTCAACTAAATCGAGGAACACAATATATACCAAGAGGCAACACCCCCAAACTAGGGTAAATCACATGCACCAACCAAGGTAAGCGAACACACTACCTCATATCAATGTTCAAGAAATCCAAAACACATCCCTAAGCTTCATATTCCATCATTAAATCAACTAGCAAACAAAATATCTAACTACCAAGCACACAACAAAACAAGCAACATTTTTAAGGATGGGTTGCCTCCCATCTAGTGCTTGGATTTAACGTCCCCTAGCTGGACGACACCAATGTTAGCTAAATGGCCAAGGATATTTGTCTTCCTTGCCATCCCACTCTAATCTCAAAGCATCATGATTAAGAAAGCACGTTGGATTTTTACCCCATACCCCTACTTTCCTTATCAATTTATAATTGTAAGCACATGCATTTTCTTCTTCATTTCTTCTCAAACCAATCCACCCCCATCTCTTACTATCAAAAATATTCAAAAGGATTTTCAATTCAATCTTATCATTGATCAACTCTAGAGGTAAGACAAATTCACAATGAACAACTTTATCAATTAAAGCACAAGTGGAAGAGTCTAAGGCTTTAGAAATGCTTATTTCAATTGTAGGCTCCTCTTCCACTTTATTTGGTAGTTCTTTTTCCATGAAGCTCATGTCCATAAGTGGACATTCATCTTCCTCTTCATGTTCTTTCTCCATTCCTCCTTTTGAATCTTCTCTTTCCTTATCCTCCACTTCTCGTTCTTGATTCCTATCAATATATACAAAGGAAGTATCATATTCATCATCATCATAAAGAGGATTAATATCAAACTCAATATTATTGTAAAAAGGATTCATAAAGCTCTTAGAATCGGAAGTATTTTGAGCATGAGTAAATTTGATCTCTTCATAATCATCTTTAGCTTCTTCATCCTCTTCACTTTCATCAATTTCTTCTTTTTCTTCCACCTTTACACACTCTTCTCTTTCTTCTTCTTCTAGTCCAACCTTCTTTCCTTCTTCATTCCTAATCAATATAGCATGAGGTAACTTATTAGCAATATCATCATCAATAATAGGAATTTCATAATCAATGTAAGCATGAGAAGGTTCAATAGATATTTGAGCTCCAACACATTTTACAAGAGAAAGAGATTTAATCGTCTCATGATGATGATCATCATCATCTTCCACATCCCCCTTTTCTTTATCATTACCCCCATCTTCCTCCTCATAATCGGCTTGAATGCTCAATTGCTACAATTGGAACTCCAAATTCGTGATTTGATGACTTTGAGACATGAACATTTCATCAAACTTTTTCATTCCATTCCTCATTGCACCTTTTCCATTCCATTCCAGTTTCTACCAATTTCTTAAGGATTTGAGCTAACATATCTTCCACATAGCTTGAAGAAGTGTCCTCTTGATGAAAAGTCATAGGAAGATATGGAGTATAGGAGCATGTATACTCATGATGAGAGTAGGAATCTTGATATGACATTTCGCAAATCTCATGGGCTTGTTGGGTCAATTGCCCCAATTGGAGCTCTAAGCTCTTGATATGATCTCCTCGAGCTTGGAAAAGGCTATCAATCTTCCTATTGGTCTCCTCAAAGCACCTTGTAGCTTCAATGCTCATCTCTTCCAATTCCTTGAGAATATGAGCTAGAGTCTCATTTAAATGGCTAGGAGGAGTTTCTTCTTGGGAAGGCATAGGTGATGGTAAAGTGTAGGAATGTGGATCTTCATAGGAGTAGGAATCTTTAGATGTATATGAGTTAGAAGGATAAGAAAGTTCTTGTGGAGGTGGTGGAATTTGGTTTTGGTTCCATAACTTCACCATTATGTGCTTCACACACTCTTCTAACATGGTGATTTTATCGAAAGTGGTTGGGATTTTAAATGGGTAAAGTTGATAAATGTATGGATTAGGAGATGATATATTTTGTAGACATTACGAGCAATGGTTGTATTCGCCCATCTTCAATCAAGTGCAGTCCTACAAAAATAAGCAAGTATCAACACTCACCAAGAATAATCAAGAAAATAAAGAAACAAAGAAAAACAAAGTAAACATCAACACAAGCCTAACAAAGTGATCATTTCCCCGGCAACGGCCCTAAAAACTTGTTTACCAAAATAGTGATGATTTCCACGCAAGTGTACGTGGTCGTTGTTGTCGTGGCAAGTTAACCAAGTTAAATATCGAACACAGGGAAACGATGCGATATCAAGCAAGCATTGAATGTCTACAAAAGGCTAATAGCTAGGAAAGCAAGAAAACCATCAAGGATTCTATCTACAATTGCAAAGCAAAGTAAATCCTAACTATCACCTCTAGGAAGTGAGCAAGTGTGAAGTGTACATGGAAGTAATCCTACAATGGTTCCTTTAGTATCCTATCCATCCTAGCATGCAAAAGGTCTCTTGATGTCTTAGCCAAGCCAACTAGTGTCTAGATCTCTCCACAACATAAGGTAGGGCTCTATTAGGTGTCTAGATCTCTCTACAACTCCTAATACTCCAATTAAGAGGTCTAAGCTAATATGCAATTCTCATTGGTCATACTAGCAATATATCAAACACTTGGCCTGCATAAAGTTCTTATAGCTCAATTCTCACTTCAATGCTAAAACATATAGGCCATACATTCCAATTAAACATCCCAAGCATTCATACAAGTCATTAATAAGGGAACTAATCCAACAAGATCACTAATTCATGCATAGGATTAACAAGAGACTAAATTCACCATAGTATTCATACAACCATGCAACAAGGATATTAGCCCATTGCTAATTGGAATTGGAAATCAACAATTAACAATCTAAAGATCATGATTAAGAACTATAACAAGAGAATTAAAGGAAAACTTACCATAAGTGGAAGAAATGAAATACAAGCTACAAACCTCCAAATGCTAAGTCTTGATCCAAAGCTCAAAATACAAAAATGAACTGCAGGAATAAAGCTCTAATCACTACGAGTATGTAGGAACAAACGGATCTAATATCCGACGGACGAATCAAAAGTTATGGAAGAAAGAAGATTGAATCTAACTAAGAACCCACTAAGTAACTACCTAATCCTCTCTCTAAACTAATCTAAAAACTTGGAATAATGATGATGATGCCTTTGAGAATCTGATCCTTGAGTATTTATAGTGCCCAAAATGCTTGGTCCAATATGTCCTTCATTAAACGCGCGAAAATAAGAAAATAGCCCTGAAAATCCAAGTTTTCTGAGCTGCTGTCGACCAAGCTCGGTAGACAGCTCGGTCGACACGGGTGCATTTTGTCGTCCAAGAGCTAAGCAACTGTCGACCAAGGTTGGTCGACAGGCAGCTCGACATATGGCTGCCGTTTCAGGTGGCTTGGTCGGGCGCGACGTGTCTTCCGAAGAGGAACGTCTGTCGCCCGAGGCCTTCGTCTATGTCGATGCGTGACTTCCTTGTTTTTATCATATCTTGAGCTCTAGAACTCCGATTGACTCGATTCTTTTTGTGTTGCGACCCTCTCTTCAAGCTCTTTAAATGGGCTATTAATTTCTCCATTTTTCTCAACTCCAAAATTCGGAATTTTCTCGATCTTGCTCGTTTCTTCCTCGTTTTGCTCATTTTTCACTACAAAACACAATTTCCTTGCCAAAAAGGGTTATATGCACAAAATATAGCATTTAAGGGTCAAATATGAACATAAGAACATCAAAACCATATAGAAATGGATGCAAAAACTTGCAATTATGACGCTAATCATTCTGGCAACAGGTGATTCAAGATTATAGAAATCTTGGTGGCCATAGAACATTTGGATGTCAGCTTGTAAATCTGTTGACCATTCACAATGTCAACAGCACATCGCTTAGACTCCTGCTCCAAGCGAAACCACAGCAGACTCACCCAGTCTGCTTGAACTCCATCAAGTATCGTGCGAGCCACGCTTAGGCGAAGTTTGGTCATAGCATCCAAACTTCCCTGTTCTGCCTGAATAACTTTGGTCACGATATCCATCAGAAACCTAAACCTCCTCCTCAGCATATGCTTCTTCAGATTTGTGGTGGTGTTCATATAACTCTTCCTAGCCATAAATTTGAACGTAGTCAGATAATCAGCCTCTTTATATGTGTGGGGTTGGACACCAGAGGTTGATAAACCAAAAATCTGAGCAGCAACATCTTTGGACAAGACCACCATTTTTTCCATCAACCAAAGAACCAATGGTGTTAGGGATGAACTAGGCTTTGAGAAGAAACTGAAAAGCATAGTTGTGCAAGGTTTTGTGATCAGGTGGCGCTATGGATATGAAGGTTCAGAGGTTATGGTGTTGAAAGAGGTTTAGTATCTCTCGAATCTCTGGAACCCTTGTTGTGTCGTAATCAACACACATCTCGACATACATCTTCTTCTTGAACATCTTTTTTAGAGCTTTGTTATCCATAACTTCAACACAGATATTAGCGAAACAAAGAAAGGTTGTAGACACAGTAGTATAGACGATATAGAGATTTCGGAGTAGAAAGGTTTTTAGAAAAGAGGTTAAAGAGTATTTATACGAATCGAGGAAGATGAACAGTTTTTCCAAAAATAAAACCGATCAATTTTGATAGTAGATTTGTATATTGCATCACACAAATCAAATGTCCAGATTAGATGACCTTTGAGAGTTTTGGGGGTGATGCGCAAGTGTCAGATTTTTGAAAAGATTTTGGCCGCCAAAAATTTCGCCTTTTGGTAAAAGGTAATGATGAAAAACTTTAGTGATGTAATTTGGGCAGTGAGAAATTAATTACCACTGACACTTTATTTTGGAAAATGTAATAAATCCCTAAATTTTTGTAAGGGAAAAAGATTTGATTGCCAATTTTCTAAAATTAATTTTAGAAATTAGGGATATATTAGTGAATTTGAAAAATATTTTATATTTCAAATAAATATTTAAAAACAAGAGAGAAGTATACTTATCGATAGCTGACGTGGCAATATCAACTGATAAGAAGAATCTTTTATAAAATCTTTTCTGCTCATCTGGGTCTCTAATGTCAGCTGATATGGATCAGCTGAAGTGAATTGGTCTTGTCTGACTTTCATGACTTACACCTGAATCAAGTTAGAAATAACACGATAGGAATAAGACAAGAAAGAATAAGAGGACATACCAGATCAGCTGATGTAAAGATCAGCTGATTTACTTTAGCAGACTACGCCTCAGCTGGTCATTAGCTGACCACCTAGAAAACCTTTTCCTCCCTTTCTAAAGGACTGCTCGTCCATCTATCATTCCTAACTCTGCTACCAATTCTCTGAATCTTACCTCTGCTAAAGGCTTAGTAAGCACACCTGCTGTCTGCTTCTCTGTATGGATCTTCTCCATCCTGATGTCTCTTTTCTCAGCATGGTCTCTAAGGAAATGATGTCTTATATCCACATGCTTACATCTGGTATGGAGAAAAAGATTTGAGTAATGGCTATTGCACTTGTGCTATCACAGAAGATAGGTATTTCTTCTGTGATCACATGATAGTCCCTCAACTGTTGTCTGATCCAGAGCAGCTGAGAACAACAACTACCAGCAGCCATGTACTCTGCCTCTGTTGTGGAAGTAGCTACTGAGGTCTGCTTCTTGGAGAACCAAGATATCAGCTTACTTCCCAGAAACTGACATGTGCCAGAAGTTGATTTCCTATCAATTTTGCACCCTCCATAGTCAGAATCTGAATACCCACTCAACTGAAGATTATCATCAGCAGGGTACCAGAGGCCTAGATTGGAAGTACCCTTCAAATACTTAACAATCTTCTTAGCTGCTTCCAGATGAGATTTCTTGGGGTTGTCTTGAAATCTTGCACACACTCCTACTGTAAAACTTATATCAGGTCTGCTGGCTGTGAGAAACAGCAGAGAACCAATAAGTCCTCTGTAATGTGTCTTATCCACTTTCTCACCAGCCTCATCTGGGTCCATGCTAAAGTTTGCCATCATTGGAATCTTAGCTTCTCTGCTGCTACTGACTCCAAACTTTTCTATCAGATTCTTGGCATACTTAGCTTGGCTCATGAAGTTTCCATTGGACATCTGCTTCACCTGAAGTCCAAGGAAGTAGGTCATCTCCCCCATCATGGACATTTCAAACTTGCTAGTCATCTGATTGCTAAACTGATCACACATCTGCTTGTTGGGGGAGCCAAAAATGATATCATCCACATAGATCTGCACCAAGAGGATATTATCTCCATCTTCTTTCCTAAACAGGGTCTTATCTATCTTCCCTTTGCTGAATCCACTATCCAGCAGAAACTGTGATAGAGTGTCATACCATGCCCTAGGTGCTTGCTTGAGTCCATATAACGCTTTCTGCAACCTATACACCTTGTTCCCAATCTCAAATCCTGGTAGCTGTTCCACATAAACCTCTTCTGCCAGGATACCATTCAGAAAAGCTGACTTGATATCTATCTGGTATACCTTGAACCCTTTGAAAACAGCATAGGCAAGAAACAATCTGATGACTTCTAGTCATGCCACAGGAGCAAATGTCTCATCATAGTCTTGCCTTGTTTCTCACCACTACATCATTTCCATCCTTTTTGTTCTTGAAGACCCACTTAGTGCCTATGACCTTCTGATGTTTAGACCTCTCCACTAGAGTCCAAACTTCTTGTCTTGCAAACGGGTTTAGCTCCTCTTGCATAGCTACAATCCATTTTGGATCTTCAAGAGCTTCATGGATATTCTTGGGTTCTATCAGAGACACATAACAGCTGAACTGAACAGCCAAGTTTGGCTTTCTTCTGGTCTGAACACCCACACTTGGATCTCCTAAGATCTGCTCAGCTGGGAAATCAGACAACTTCTTCTTATCCCTCTGAGGTGCCATGGTCTGCTCCTCTTGGGTCTTGTCTGATATTCCCCCTTGGTTAGTGTCAGGAGTCAATGTGCCATCATCTGGTGCTGATGAGGGCTTATCAGCTGACTTGGGCTCATCATCTGAATCTGAATCTGATTCTGTCCTAGGTACCACTACCTAAATCAGATCTGGCTTGTCTGACAGATTCAGCTGATCCACCTCTTCTGCGAGCTTCTCTTTGTTGTACTCATGAAAAGATTCATCAAATACAACATGGGGTGTCTCCTCCACACAAAGAGAGACCTTATTAAAGACTCTATAGGCTTTGCTACTTCCAGAATATCCTAAGAATATTCCCTCAACAACCTTAGCATCAAAAGTCTTTAATATAGTCTTTCCATTGTCATGGATGAAACACCTACACCAAAAAATATGGACAGAGGAAAGATTAGGAGTTTTACCTTTGTACATCTCATAGGGGGTCTTCCCATGTCTCTTGACTGGTTGACACCTATTTTGGATGAAGCAAGCAGTGTTGATGGCTTATTCCCAAAATCTTTGAGGGGTCTGATATTCAGCTAACATGGTTCTTGCTGCCTCCTTGAGGGTTCTGTTTCTCCTCTCAGCTAACCCATTCTGCTGAGGTGTTCTGGCAGCTGATGTCTCATGCTGAATACCATTATTCCTGCAGTAGTCAGAAACAACAGAGTTAAGAAACTCAGTACCTATATCACTTCTGATTCTGACTATGCTGAGGTCCAGCTCCTTCTGAATCCTCTTGAACAACTCCAGCATCTTGACCATAGTCTCATTCTTCTTGAACAAGAACACTACCCAAGTGAATCTTGTATAGTCATCAACAATCACCAGTGTGTACTTCCTTCCACTGAAGCTAAGAGGTGAGACAGGTCCAAACAAATCCATATGAAGCAGCAGGAGTGCTTTAGTTGTTGAAGTACTCTGCACATCCTTGAATGAGGCTTTAGTCTGCATTCCTTTCTGACAGGCATCACACTTCTGCTCAGATGCAAACACCTCATTTGGTGGTCCTCTGACTAGACCCTTCCTACCAACTTTGTTGAGAGTCTTGAAGTTCAGATGACCTAATCTCTTATGCCAGAGCCAGCTGACTTCTGATGAGCTTTTAGCAACCAAACATGAATCAGCTGGACAACTTGCAAAATCTGCAAGATACATATTACCTCTTCTGAGGCCAGTTAGTAGCACCTGCTCATTTAAATCATTAATAACCAGGCAAGAGTTCTTAGAAAATCTTACTGAATACCCCTTGTCACAGAATTGGGATACAGACAGTAGATTGTGCATATGCCCTTCTACATAGTAGACTTCTTCAACTCTTGTTCCTTTGATCAGCAGGGTGCCAACTCCTCTGGTGACTCCAAAGTTGTTGTCACCGAACACGACTCTAGGCCCATCATGTGTCACAAAGTCCTGGAGGAGATGCTTTTCAAAATTCATGTGTTTTGAGCATCCACTATCAATGTACCAGACATGACCCTTGGCTTCTCCTCTCTCTATTGGGCTAGAGTCTGCCTGAAATAAAAACTCAGGCTTTAGGTACCCTTTCTTTGGGTCCTGATTGGTTAGTATCAACTTTCTGGATCCACATGTAGAGATCATCCTTATGGGGTTTAGGTGATCTCAACCTTCTACCATACTTGTCCACAAAGATCATCTCCCTCAGAGGATCTCTTCTGGGGCGATGAGTGATAACAACAGGTTTGTAATTGGGCTGCTCAAAAGGATAGTTTCGGCTTGAGCCTCCAAATGACTCATATACTTTAGCCGGTGAAGGCTTGCCTACTTTGGTTACATTAAAAGTAACCCAGGGTTGAGGTCTATTTCGCTTAGGCTTACTCTGTTGAGATGGCCCAGGCTTATCATTCCTCTGCTGATTCTGCTGAGGTCTCATTATCTTAGCAGAGCTATGACTTGGATGCCTCTTTTGGCCTTGGGGCTTCTGAGCTTTGGACTTATGTTGGTTATCAGCAGGCTTCTGAGTTTTAGTACTCTTCTGCTCTGCTGACACCTTATGATCTCCAGCAGACTTCTGAGCTTTGGAGCTCTTCTGTCCAGCTGGGACCTTTTCTATCCCTCTGCTCTTTTGCCCTTCTGATCCAGATACATGCTCAGCTGGCCCTTTACCCTTTCGAGGATCCCTATTTAATCCACTGTCACCTTTCTTCTTCTTTTGTGGTTTGGGTTTGGGATAACCAAGACCCCTTTTGTCATTCACAGTTTGTGAGGACTCAGCTATTTCAGACACGGCATGCTTTGCCTAAGTCAGCTGGTCCACTTTCAGCTGAAGCTGCTATGAATTTTTGATTGTCAGTTCATTCTGCTTGAAGAGTTCATCGAACTTAGCTGTCAGCAGATTGTGTTCTTCACTCAACACAGTGTTCTCAGAAATCATCCTTTCTATCAGCTTCTCCTGTTCCTCACACTTTGCTATTAAGTCAGCAGACTTGTTAGCATTTGAGTCGTAGGATATTACTGGCAGTCTAGCATTTTCTAGATCCTGTCTCAAGCTAAGAACTTCAGCTTTCGGACTAGAGTTCTCCTCTTCCAGCTTAGAACAAACTTTTAAGGAGGATTGGAGATCATATAACAACTTGTGTATATCTGACTCCATAGAATATGTAGAAGAGCAGGATGAGCTAACAGAGGGGGTAGGAGAATTTACCTCTTCTACCTTAGCCATAAGGCAGATATCTTTCTCTGATTCAAAATCAGATGAGGATGAGGATGAGCTGATGTCCTGCTTCTCCTCCTCTGCCAGCAGAGCTCTCTTGTCAGCAAATTTGCGATCTCTCTTGATCCTCTTCTCTTTTCTCTCCCTTGGTGTAAGCTGAGATGTCCTGGCTTGTTGCAAGAATAGCACACACCATCTCCTCCTCTTCTGGGAGTTGGTTCCCTCCTTCTCTCTGGAGACTTGTATCTGGTCTCCTGCTGATCTGATGGTCTTCTGAAATCAGATGATTTCTGGTACCTCCTGGACGAATCACCCTTGTTCTTCTTCCAATGGGATCTGTACTTCCGGAACTTGTTTGACATCTTGTCAAACTTCTTGGTTAGCAGGGCAAGTTGCTCCTTTAGACTCATGTCCTCTTGAGTAGAGGACTTCTCTTGACTATCAGCTGCAGCAGAGAATGCAACATTCTTCGTAGCTGATGAAGTTGGAGTCTCATCTTCTTGGTCTTCTTCTTGGATATCGAACTCATGTGCCTTCAGATGAGATAATAGTGTATGATGACTCATCTCTGATAAGTTCTTGGTCTCTTTGATCACAGTCACCTTCACTCTCCATCTAGAAGTAAGAGATCTCAGGATTTTGTTATTGATCTCCTTTTCTGAGTAATCCTTTCCTAGAGAACTTGCCTTATTCAAGATATTAGTCAATCTCATATCAAGCTGATCAATTGACTCATCAGCTTTCATCTTGAAAGTGTCAAAAGTGTGAAGAACGGCTTGAAGCTTATTTTCCTTTATCTGATCAGTCCCTTCACACATTAAGGAGAGTTTCTCCCACATCTCCTTAGCTGTCTTGCAGGTTTTGATCTCTTCGATGTACTCCTTAGACAATGTCTCGATAATTTATGTCCTGGCCACTTGATCCAGATTGAAGAGCTTTCTTTTAGCATCATTTAGTTCATTTTTCTTCTTCTCTGACTTCCTTCTTTCGCTGATCTCAGCTTCTGGAGTCTTGCCATCACTTACTCCTTCCCAGTAAAACTTGATTGGCCCTTCCTCCAGAACATCTAGCATCAGATCATGAATGGCTCCAATGTGATTCTCCATTCTGAATTTCCAGTAATCATAGTCTTCTATGGAGAATTCTGGCAACTTCCTCGTCTTGGATCCACTCTTCTTGTAAGAAGCCATATCTGCAAGTGGTTAGATAAAATGCACACGGAATTTTCTAAAACAATTTTCACGGATCTATCCAGGTGACCACCAAAAGCTTTCTCAGGCCGTGGTCTTTTGGACACACAGCTCTGATACCACTTGTTGGTCCTAAAGACAGGTTTTAGAGTAAGAATAACCTTAGACAAGTCTAGAAGGGGGGGTTGAATAGACTTGTAGGGATTCAAAACCTTTTTCTGATTTTTGGCTTATTTCAAAAACACCAGACTACTTAAGATAGTCTAAATTTGAAAGTTGTGCGCTGTGTAAATTTGTGCGGAAACATTTTTTTAGTGAAAATCAGTTTTTAGGTTATGTTCACAAGTAAAGAACAGGAAATAAAGGCGCGAGACACAAAGGATTTATAGTGGTTCGGAGAAAGGTCCTACTCCACTCTCCACAATCCAACTGGAATTGTGGGGCTCTCCACTAACTTCACTCACTCACTCACTCACTCACAAACTTCGAGAATACTACTCTCTTACAATCAGTCAAAGCTTAAACAGCTATCGACTTCTAACAGCTTCTACAAAGCTTACAAAAGATAAGTATTAATGAAAGGTGTTTGAGTGTGAGTAATGATTTTGACAGAGTTTCGGCAAGCTTAAAGTGCGTGTAAATCCGATACTGAAATCATCACTGTTACTCTAATTTATAGGGTCAAATAACTAGCCGTTGGGATGGACTAGAAATCTGAGATCCTATAATCTCGTATTCAATCAATCATTGAGATTGATTTAATCTCCTTCTTGATTCCCGTCAATCTTTACGATCTATAATCAGTCAAGTTTGTCCCTTTGATTGATTGGTCTTCTATTCCGGGAATCCCTTCCTTTTGTCGCAAGTCAACCCTTAGGGTGATTTCGAAGAATCTGGGTGGAGCACAAGACATCAGCTGATCTATCTCCTCAGCTGGTGTGTGGTCTGCTGACACTTGGACCTCAGCTGATCTTCTGATGTTCTACTCTTGATACTCCAGTGTCAGCTGCTCAAGTCTTCTGTCTTCTGGAATCGGCTAAGTCCTCAAGACCTTAGCTGGTCTTCTTCTCTATGATAGCTTCGGATCTTCTAGGCAGTAAGGTTGATTCCCCCTTACTCGAACCTATCTAATCCTAACTACTCATCAGCTGACTAACAGGTTCAGCTGGTCCTATTACAAGCTGATTGATTTATTATATCATCAAAACATCTAACAAGAATATCCTAACAGTTTCTCTTAGGAGGATGTCTTAGAACACCAGGTCTGATGATCTGATTATAAGGGTAAGTCCTGCTGGAGCCTTTGAATGACTCATAGACAACAACCTTAGCTGACTTTGCAGGTTTGGGTTGTACTTTAAATGTAACCGAGGGTGGAGAAGGGTTCTGCTTGGACTTGCCCTTCTAGGATGGTCCAAGCTGATCCCTCCTCATCTAATTCTTCCCTTTTCCCTTATTATCAGCTCCCTGAACCTGTGCCTTTTTCTTCCCTTTAGAGGACTTAGGGAAGCCAACACCTCTTTTGTCATGCTCTTGTTGAGAGGAATCAACTATAGATGACATTAAATTATGTGCATTGGTCAGCTGTTCCAATTTCAACTGGAGTTGATCCTCATTTTCTTTGGTCTGTGTATGCTCCTTGAAGAGTTCATCGAACTTAGCATTTAATAGCTTGTGTTCCTCTTCCAACCCTAGGTTTTCAGCTAGCAGCGTAGCTGCCAACTGTTCATGTTCCTCACATTTGACTCTTAAGTCTTCTGACTCTTGAGTCTGTGAAGAAGTAGGTTCAGCTGATAGTTTAGCCAACTGACCTTTCGCGAGGGTCAGCTGAGAGACTTCAGCTTTTAGCCTTGAGTTCTCCTCTTCTAGTTTAGCACAGACACTTAGAGAGGATTGGAGATCTGAGAGCAGCTTTTGCATCTCAGACTCCATAGAATTGGTAGAAGAGCAAGATGAGCTAACAGAGGGGGTTTTAACTTCTACCTCTTCTGTGTCTGCCATGAGGCAAAAATCCTCTGATGATGGTGAATCACCAATGGAGATGTATTCCTCAAAATCTTGAATAATCTTGTTCATCTCCTCTTCAAAATTCACACCAAAGTTGTAAGACATGATTCCTGCAAAATGTGTTAGGAGAAATAACACACAAAGATTTTTCAAAAGGATTTGGATCTGCCCTGGTGACCACCTAAAGCTTCTAAGGTTGTGGCCTTTAGGACACACAGCTCTGATACCACTTGTTGGTCCCTAAAGAAGACTTTCAGTCTTCTTGTTTTAAAAATCAGCTGACTTTACAATCAGCTGAGTGCGCAGTGATCTTAGTGCGGAAACATTTTTAGTTAAATCCTTTTAATTAGTGCAGCAAGTAGGAGCAAATAAATAAAGTAAGTAAAAGGCAGAAGATTTATAGTGGTTCGGACCAACTGTCCTACATTCACTCTTCTCAATCCAACTGGACTTGAGGGGCTATCTACTCACTTACTTCCTTCCTTACAACTTTCAAGAGAAAACTCTCTTTTACAATCTGTTAGTGCAGGCTTGCTACTAACTTCTAGACTTCTATAAAGTCATTCAAATGATAAATAATTATGTAGGGGTGTGTGAGTACAAAGAGAATTGTGCAGCGATTCTGCTAGTTTGATCGTATGTAAAAACTATTATAAATCTCCTATATGGTACTCATATTTATAGATGTCAAATACTAGCCGTTAGAGTTGACCAGAATTTGAAATCCATATAAATATGTAATCAATCAATCAAAGTGATTGATGGATTCTTGATCTCCAGATTGATATCTTTCTATCTTTGTTTGATCTTCAATCTGATTGACTTGATTGATTGCCTATGATTCTGGAAATCATCTAGCCGTTGCTGTGATCTTGTCCTCTTGACTTGATTGACTTTCTGTAAATAAACTTCTAGACAACCTCAGCTGACCTGGGTGGTCCTCTGCTGATTTCTGCACCTCAGTTGGTCTGACATCAGTTGACCTGGACCTCAGCTGATGTCTAGCACCTCAGCAGACCATCCTCGTCTAATCCGATCTGTCCCCGACTGTCTTCCCAATGTCAGCTGGTTTTAATGTCATCAAAACATAAGGGATTTCCCAACAATAAAATATAACTAAAATGCATAAAAATATAAAAACTTATTCATATATATATGTATATATTTATTAATTAA
This sequence comes from Prunella vulgaris, assembly GCA_026898435.1. Lineage (NCBI taxonomy): Eukaryota > Viridiplantae > Streptophyta > Magnoliopsida > Lamiales > Lamiaceae > Prunella > Prunella vulgaris. The sequence goes on along the minus strand of JAPKLY010000221.1, from coordinate 227,607 downwards.
TATATATATATACAAGAAAATACAAAATATATAATATATAAAACAATAATATATATATACCAAAAATAATAATACAAATATATATACGAATATATATATATATATACACATACAAATTAAATATATATACATATATATTGGTATAATATATATAATTAATTTACCTAAATGGGGAAAAAAATCGCAAATTTGACCGGTGGAATGGCGGGGGCAGTGGCAGCGCCAACGGCGACGGTGGAGGGTCGATGGAAATCGCGACGGAGGGAAACATTTACGCCATTTTCGCAGCTGGGAAGGAGAAGAAGGAAAGATGAAGGAGAGAAGAGGGAGGCTATCGCGTTTGACTTAATTAAGGGTCATAGCGGTTCTGAACCGCTTTAACCCTTATAGTGGTTCTGAACCGCTGTAGTCATTGCGGTTTTAAACCGCTTTAAAGTGTATAGCGGTTCTAAACCGCTGTCTAAGCTATTTTGATTTATTGTGTAGCGGTTTATAACCCGATCAAGAGCCTAACCCGATCAAGTAAACTACGTAGCAATTCTAGGTGCAGGTAAGGGTGGTTTATCACATGTTTAATAGCTACTGTGCTTCATAACAATGTTGTTCAATAGCTTTTGTGCTTTACAACACAACTTTCTATAGAGTCGTGATTAGCCTAGAGATAGGTTAGACATACATTTCATAGATTGTATTTATGGAGTATGTTCTATATTTAGATCTCATGTGTTAGATCTGACTGTTTATTGCTTGTATCACTATTAAATTTAGTGTAGTTTTGCAAAGAAGTACTCATACTCTATTTTTAGTGTATTAAAAGTTTTGTATTCCGTTTGCAATTTTTCTTTAAGTCCTCCACTTTGTCAATGTTGTCTAATTTGTTTTAACATATTTACAAGATTCTAAAAACAGAATATCTACACACTCACACACCCTTTCAGTACCATCTATATTTAGAAAAGTCTAATCTATTGTTGTGATGGCATGATTGAATTGAGGCTGTCAAATTTGCAACTGCCAATTGGCTATCTTATGGGGGTTTTGGAGCTGAGCTTTATTGACTTTATCTCAAAGTACCTATTTTTTTCCCACGAGGAACTCTTGTGTAATGGTGAATGTAGCTGCTTCATCTTTATCTTTAGTTGTTATATCTAGTTTTAGATGCTATCCTTTTCCATAGGAGAAAGGATTCATATGATGTTGACCATATTAGCTTTTTCTAGTTTCCTGCTTTTACATTTGTTGTTTTATTCTATTAGTTTCCATAACAGTAGTTGTTCATAATATTTCTGGTCTACTTACTCTTATCAAATATTTAAAAGGCATTGAAAATAAATTTTATGGAGATGTTGAAAATAAAACAAAAAAAAAATTATTTTGAATATAATCAAAGTACGAATGACATGAGTAGCAAGCAAATGTAATTAAAATATTCTACATTTATTATATTTGTTTCTAAATTAAGCTCATAGGCAACCAGATGCTTTTCAATGCAAATTTTATGTACTAAGATACATGAGACAAATAACACAGTTGATGGATCATTTGATGTGGTATCAATGCAATTTCTGGTAATATTAGTGTTCATTTAAAAAAATACCTTAGTCATTTAATTTTAACATGTGGTAGTGTTAGTATTATTTAAATTATATTGTTGTGTATTTCATGAAAAAAAATTATAATACAACCTAAATTACTGATGTGCAGTCGACTTCATGTATTCAAGAATTTATTTTTGCGTAAAGTTACGTTATTAATTGTAAGAGATTATTATTTGATAGCTTTGTTTTACGTTGCTTGCCTTTTAGTATTTTTGGCAGATTTAAGCTTGTTAGATCCAGTACATAACATTAAATTGGCTTTTAGAAGACTCTTATTGACGATTAATTTGAAGTTTTATGATATTCACATAGTTCGTTCTAGATGATCGTTTTAATCAAACTTATGTAATTGGATACTAATGTGTAGTTTTGGTTTACTTTTTGATTTTGAAATGTAAATTTTGATTATGATATTGAATGTATGCATGTTTGGTAATTTAACGAATATATTATATTTAATAACCTTTGAATTGATTATGATTTTATTAAATTTTGTTATGTCTTTTAATTGAAGGAATTATATTTTATTATTTAAAAAAAGGAATAAAATATAAATATTTATTGAATAATAGATTAGATATTTTATTTTAATAAAAGATAACGAACATCTTTCATTTATCTTTTTTTTTTTAAATAGGCACATATATATAGACTAATAGATAATAAATTTATTCAGCTATGTATAACACTTATAGGTAACAGATATACACATTAATATGTAAAAGATTTATTCAATTATATACATGGAACGTAGGTAATGGATATTTGTATTTATTGATAAAAGTTTTATTCAATTATGTAAAATGCACATAGATAACATATTCATATCTGTTATTTATGAGTGAGGGTCATAAGTAATGCCTTGAGAGATAACAGAGCATTTACTGCATACATAATAGATAAAAGCGGGTAGAGTGTTGTGATCTTTAGGGATAAAAAGCCTACCGATATGTTTTTTTAATTACATGATGAATTAAATTTAAATCTGTTTACATTTTCAACAAAATATATATTAAATAAACAATAAATGTTACTTTCCCACTTTTGTTTTTCTTTAATGTCTGATTCACCAAATAGCATGCCACACTTTCTATAAGTTTAAATTTTCTTTAATGTCTGATTCTCCAAATAGTATGCCACACTTTCTACAGGTTTAAATTTTTAGATGAGGTGGAATTCTTTTAATATCCTTTATAAATTTTTTAAAAATACACAAAACTGCCCAAATTTGATATGGCGAAATATTTTTTGCCACACTTTTGACAAGAGAAACATTTTTACCCTAAAAAGATTGCCAAATTAGTATCTGACAACTATTTTGCCAACCTTTCAAGGCGAAAAAGTTTTTTTTTAAAAGTGGGAAAAAATTATTTGCTCTATCAAACTTGGGAAAATAAGTAATTTTTCCTTATATATGTACGTATATCATGAATTTCGGCAGCAAACCCATTATCATCGTCTTTCACATTACTAGACTTATATATTCTTAAATTTGACGTTGTTGTAGATGGTGGAGGTTGAATCAATAATTGAAATAGAGACCTCACACACATTCAACAGAGGTCACATGTGATAGTGTGCATTCAGAGAGTGTTGTGTGAAATAATAACATGCAAGGCAACACTGAACAACAAAAGACTTAAAAGCACGAAAACTACAATGGTTCAAAATTTGCATAGACTAATTAAAGTAGTTTGCGTTCCTCAAGGCCATACGTAATCATCTTAATTTCCTCCATCGGCCGTCGAGTTGAAGTATTAGACAAGAGCTACTGGTGCTTGCATGAATTAGGCCCTCAATTCGTTAGTTTCTTCGCCACTTGGATGTTTCACAATGATAGTCCTCTTTTCTAAGACCTCCATTTGGCATAATTGTATGAAATATATATATTGACATGTGCCATAGTGGGCATGATGCTCACTCTGCTACCTTTAATGCCATTGATTGCGGGAATCAGTCCTAAGATGTTTAACATTTATCTGGGTAGTCCAGCAACTCTTCCAAGAATTTTGGCTGTGGCAGATTATGCTCCTCTTTATCCACAGGAATCAAGTAAATAGTGGTAAAGGAGGTCACAAACCTTATGTTCCCCATTGTCAAATTTATTATGAGGAACATTAAGCGTCCCCAATTTTTCAAGGCTCATGCAACATGTCAGCCACCTACAACTCACAATTCACAAGCTTTCGGTGCCTCTTGTAATGTCAGTGAACATGGCTCAAATTGGTATGCAGATAGCGCATTTGCTCACATGACGTCTCAAATCTCATATTTGGATAACATTAAGATCTATACAATAATGATCGAGTTTTTATTTGTAATGGATCTACTTTAAATATTTCACATATTGAATCTCATTCCTTATCAAATAATATTTACATGTTAGATGTTTTGGTTGTTTCGTATATCACAAATATTTTTTTCTGTCAGCATGCTTACTTTAAATTATCCTATTCATGTTTTTTTCTCTATTAAGTATTTTGTTGTTTACTTGGAGATAAAAAATAGTACTACTGGACAAAGGTAGATCTGAGCAGGGACTATATGTGTTTGAACGTGGACTTACATTATTTGTCATAAAAATGATGCGCATTTTTTCAAGTAAACGTCATTCGTAGTTGAAAATTGTTTGAATTCTAAATTTGATCTAGTGGAAGACTATATCATATAAAATCGAGCTGATTTTTTTAATATTTCAAGTATGTATACATGCTTGTGCCTAACTCGTATCTTACCCACATTTCTAAATCAAAACTCTTAATTAAGATATTACTAAATGCACTATCATGCACGTGATAAAAAGTCATAACTAACTTAGTATAATAAGATACAACAATGAATTATAGACTAGTCATGCATGTGAAAATTCATTTTATAATGTCAAGACATTTCATACTAGTAAGAAAACACTTAATTCACTTCTTACATAGAAACATAAAATGTAGAAATTTTATTTTGCATAGTTTATATAGGTAATCACACATCTACCTTGTCGCCAATATTTCATGAAAAGGTTAAAGTAGCGTCATGAGTCTTCTCCCAGATGAGAAGTCCAGTGGGATAACATTTAATGTACAAATGCGTTAAAGAGATTAATTAGCATGCCAACAGAGTAAATGCCAGGCCGATATGCCTTGCTAAATTCACAGAGATATAGTCCATAGACATGTCTTGATTCAAATAAAGCATAGACCATCCACTAACCATAATTTACGCAGAGCATGGTCTGTATTCTTGAATAATTCACACAGAGCACAATCCAAAGATCTGCCTACTCATACACACATAAATTATTGTATTGAATGCATGAGAAATTAAAGGTTATCCCTCTCCAGAAATGACAGTTTCCATAGAGACAACCCTTGTTATCGAATTGGCTACTAGGCTAGTTTAGGCCTCTAGAAAATCTAACCCAAGTGGTCACCACCAAAGCCCTAGGAGAATTTTATGCTATTTTGGTTGCAAGTCCTTGAAACCCCAGAACAGGTAACTATGACAATGAAAAAATTATGTTGATGGGACCACGAACTCAAAGCCTTTTCAAGCTTAAAGTTCCCTCCAAGGAGAAAATCCAGCCGTCATAAGTACATCTACAAATGCAAAATATTGGGACGAAGTGGCAGTGAGCAAGACAGTTAAAAGGTCATGCCTATTTAAAGACAAATGCACGAAAGAGGCCAACTCAAGGTACATCATTGATAGACTGAGGATAGGCCATGCTTAGGCCTCGGTAATGCCAAGATTAGAGTCCATGTCCTCAAAAGACCTAAATACGAGAAACCCTTGAGTTTCGCTTTATGATTGCTTGGGTCCTGAGTTAGTCGCATGGTACGAGCAGGCTTAGCCTCGCTCGTGTAGTCCTTGCTCAGATCTACCCTTGTCTAGTAATATTGCTTTTGTCTCCCATTGAATAACATATTTAATAGAGAATAGAATATCAAAAGATTATTCGTGATTTGTGGAACAACCAAAACATCCAACATGTAAAAATTATTAGATAAAGAATGAGATCCATATGTAAAATATTAAAATTAGATTCATTACCAATAATAACTTGACCATTACCATAATAGAGCTCAAAATTATCCAAATTTGAAATTTGAGACATCATATGAGCAAATGCACTATCTATATACTAATATGAGACATGTTCACTGACATTACAAAAGGCACTTGTAGGTGGCTAATATGTTGCACAAGCCTGGAGAAATTTGGGACACTTTTTTGCGTAATGTTCCCCATGATAAATTTGACAACGAGGAACAAAACGTTTGTGACTCCCATTGCCAATATTTGGACGATATTCTGCGGATGAACGACCTCTAGAGTAGTCTATTCTGCCATGTCCAAAATTATGCGAAGAGTTGCTGAACTACTGAGATAAAGTTTATATATACCTCATTGCGAAACATCCATGTGTCCGAGAAACTAGCGAATTAATGGCCAAATCCATGCAAGCACCAGTAGTTCTTATCTGATTCCTTAACTGAGTGGCAGGGTGGAAATTAAGTTGATTACATATGGCCTTGAGGCACATACATTATTTAGTCTATACAAATTTTGAACTATTGCCTTTTTATGTTTTTAAATCTTTCGTTGTTCAGTGTTGTCTTACATGTTAACATTTCACACAATCACATGTGACCTCTGCCGCAAGTGAGTAAAGTCTCTATTTCGATTATTGATTCAACCTCCACCATTTATAACAACGTCAATATTTGTTGAATTAGAGAACGTGTATGCAAAAGATGATGATAATGGGTTTGCTGCCAAAATGCACGATATATATTAAGAGAGGACGGAGGCAAAATTAAAATTTAGGACGGGCTGAGAGTAAAACAAATACTGTACAAAAAGTAGAAGTTAATTTTTTTGCATAAAAATTCATAAATAATATTACATAAATTGTGCTCACATTATTATTGCTACCTTTAAGATGATCATCATTTGTCGTAGATATTTTAATTTCTTTTGAAGTTGCTAAAGAGTGACTCAATATAATGTGGGCATTACAATATAAAAAATATTCAACATAGCACACTTGCCTAATATACTCACACATTACATATATAAAATGTTATAAGTAATAAACTCATTACTTACTATTTTATAGGTTGAAATATATTCACTTATACTCTAATTATCAGAAAATATTATAAATGGTTCTATAACTTTTGTCTGAGTCAAAATTTAGACTTTTACCTTTTAAAATATAGATGATTAAATCTGAACTCAGATAAAATTATAAGACCATTTAGAATATTCTATGATTTCCTCCTCATCCCGAAAATCATCTCTTTTGATTTAAGATAAGAAAAACATTAATGTTTCTTGGGTATAATTTAATTGGTTTCTATTGTTCTCTTCTAATTTAATTATTAATTATACGCAATATATCCAGAGAAATTATTATAAATGCGACAATATTTAAAATTATAAGCGCATTATAAAAACAGATGTTATAAACATTATTTAATTTATTGAGAATACATAACTTGGTTGATTTATATCATGATTGGTGACAATCTTAATAGTAATTCACTTCAAATATTTTTTTTTTTTTGAGCTAGCAATTAAAAATTAGAACTAAAATGAAAAATAATGAGACGAAAATGGTAATAGTCCCTAGAGGGTGTGTAATTCTATTTGGAGAATCAAACATTAAAGAGAAACAAAACTGGGAAAGTAACATTTATTGTTAATTTATTATATTTTGTTGGAATGGTAAATATATTTAAATTTTAATTCATCATATAATTTAAAAAATCCTATCGGTAGACTTTTCAACCCTAGACATCACAAGTCTCTACCTACTATTTAAGCCTAAAAAATTTCACAAGTTAAGCCACAAATTTCTTGCCCCCTTCTTGTTTTAGTTTTTCTCCCTAAAATATAAAACATTTCAATTTTCATTCTAGTTTTTGTTTGGATATCTATTAGCAGCTAATGGCAAAGGAGATTAACGATGGCAAAGCTCCAAGTTTCTTCAAGTTTTTCCTAGGTGGACGGGACTACATCAACCTGGTAATTTTCAAAATAGCCACTTTTAAAATTTTCACTTCAATTATTATGAATTCAAAGTCGTTCTTGGTGTGGATTTCCAATTTGTCAGGATCTTGATTTTATTTTAAGCGATTATAGTTATTAACTTTAAGATTTTTTATTTTTTTGTTAAATGATGAAAATTATTTTTTATTATTGGGTAACAACTTAGAGGATCCGGGGTACTCTAAATATGTGCCCATTCTAAGTATATATGTATATATTAAACTAATTGTTTGCTACATACTCTTTTACCGTGACAATTATTCAGAGTAAACAGATTAATTTATAAGTTATGATGAATGTCATTTTATATATATTTTTTTTGTATAAAATGCTGAAATAAATATTATTAAATTAATTAGTTCTTTTGTTATCAAAATTAATTCAAAATACCCATGTACCTGGCCTTGTGTTGCTTAAGTGCTTAATGCTTTCAATATTCTTAATGTTAGCATCATATGTATACACATAAAATGATATCATTAACATATAGATCTGTTTCTTATATTTTAGTATCTTTCCATGTGAAAATTCACATTTTCTTTTTGGTGCAATTAACAGAGAATTCCTGTTGCATTTACTCAACACATTTTCAATGAACCGCCCCCGGAAGAAATGTTTTTAAAAGATCGAAATGACAACGTATGGAAAGTTAAGGTTGCAAAAATTGATGTCAATTGGTGTTTGACTGATGGATGGAAAAAATTTGTCAAAGACAATCTATTGACATACATGGATCTTTTAGTGTTTTATTATACAACAAAGGATCTATTTTTTGTCAAATTGTTTGGAACATGTGAAACAGAAAAAAATGTAATTGGAACATCTAGGATGACGGGTGTTGAGGCCTACATGGAGACATCTACGGATGGTGAATCGGAGGAGGAGGAGGAGGAGGAGGAGGAGGAGTGTAACCTGGATCAGAGGACGAATGCCAACAATGGTATTTTTAATTTCAGATTGTTTCTCAACATCCTAGTAAGAATTTCATTGTGTTTTCATTGTTCGACTCTGATACACCAATTGTGTATCAACGCCGTACCAAATAGAAGAAGAAGATCAATGGACCTATGACCTAGTTTATTATTTATTTCATAATTACTTTCTTGTTATTTTAATAAGTGAGTAGACCCATGGGCCATGAGAGTATAAATACAATAATTAGGGTTGTTTTATGGATTATCATAATATTGTTTTGAACGGCAGTTTTATCGCTATTGCATCGTTCTATTTGGCACGGAGTTAATACACAATAGGTGTATCAGACTCGTATCTCTCTTATATTTCTATTTTTAGGTGTTTATAGACTAGTTAAAGTATCACTACATCAAATTAATTATGCTCCTATCTAACCCCACTTTTTACAACTAAATATGATGTAAATCTGTGTAGCTGGAATTGGTGGTGACATTGAACAGGCGAATCCGCCTCCAGAATGCTATGCTATAGAGAGTTTTGAAGCTGGGCAGGCGCAACGACCCAGAGGTCCTTTTTTTGTCAAAAAATTTAGTCCCAAACGACCGAACAACTTGGTAAGTGTTAAAACACATGTAGTAAGTGTTATAGTTGCAAAAGTAATGGATACTAACGTAATTCCTTGTTTACGATGATTAAAGTTCATTCCCAAAGATGTTATCAAAGTTTACAATCTTAATATCGGCCGAGAGATTACACTGGTCGATCCTCAGGGAAGAGAATACCCATCAAAGTGCCGGGAATGGGGCGATGGGAGGCGCTTAGTTGCTGGAGAATGGAAAAGCTTATGTAGAGCGAACAACATTACTTTAAATGACATTTGTATCTGTGAGTTCGTGGCAAGAGAAGGCGATCATCGACAATTTCTCAATATCAGTTATATCCGTTCAGATATATGATTTAACGCGACATGGCTTTGATTTGAAAAATTGTTGTTGATGTTTTAAATCTGAGATATTGTTTAAGAACTTTTTTTCAAAATGCTATGAGCATTGATGCAATATTATGTTTATGCATATATATGTACCATTGGCTTCCCGAGCCAAAGTTTTTCAACTATATATTTGGTCCCATGATAATAGCTCCATTTTAAAACGGCCTCTCTTAATAATACTCCTAGTCTTGTACTTGTGTTCCATCTAATGTAATTCGATAATAGAAAGAAACAATAATAAGAACATGAAAATTTGGTTACCCAGTTCGTCACGAGTGATTACGTCTGGGGCATAACAAACCAAGATATTTACTATAATAATGTGAGATATAAAAAGAAAATCCATCTAAACTATGGCACATCAGACTCATGGCCGCTCAATAAACTATATCTATATTGTCCAAAATATATTTATATATAACATTTCCACTTGGATATTACAATTTGTCTATATCTCATTCGACATTGATTGAATAATTTATAAAGAATACATTTGTTAATTAATATGGAAAGAGTACAACTATTTATCTTCGAGATCCAATTTTCGAGATTGATTTAAAGTTGTAACTCCTTCTGAAGATACCAATTCTTCCAAGTTCACACATTCCAATTTCGCGGATGTATTTCTTAAAAGTAAATATAGGGAGAGATTAGTGAACAAATCTGAAAGATTGACAATTGAGCGTACTTTTTGTATTATATATAATCTCACACATCTTCAGAACTCTGTAAGGGTAACAGAATTTCAAGAAAATTGCTACTAAATAACAAAATATTATTTTTCATTATTTAACAAAAAAAAAAAAAAAGAGAAAACAAATTTAATCTTAAAGTTAATGACTATATATAATAATCTCTTAGGGATAAAAACTAAATGAAGAAGTGGGCCAAGAAATTTGTGGTTAAACTTATGAAATTTTGTGGAACTTAAATAGTGGGTTGTGATGTATAGGGTTGAAAAGTCTTTCGATATGGTTTTTATTTATTTTTTAAATTATGTGAAGAATTAAAATTAAAATTTATTTACCTTTTCAATAAAATATAATAAATAAATAATAAATGTTACTTGGGTCTTTCTATGGTCAGGAAGGCTTCGCCCTTCCTGACGTCAGTAAACCCCCTAAATACCGTTAGATTCATGATCTAACGTATAATATTATTTTGAAGTGATTGCACTTTGCACTAGGGCGATTGCACTATGCATAAGGCGATCACACTGTTAAAAAAATTAATTAATATTATTAAATAAAATTAAAATTACCAAATTATCCTTTTAATTAAAATATTATTATATCTTAATACATTTTAATCAAATTAAAATTTATGTTTTCAAAATTAATTCTTACACCCATTGCG
>JAPKLY010000221.1:156741-196699 GCA_026898435.1 Prunella vulgaris | reverse complement strand
TGAATCTGAATACTGTGCACTCAGCCTTAACCACCAATTTACTAAGCAACTCAGAGAGTACCTATCCTCAGGGTTTTGAGGATAGCTTCCTGTTAAATCAGGTCGTGGACGTAGGAGTTGGTTATCTCCGAACCACGTTAAAAAGTCCCCTGTGTGCTGATTTACTGTTCTGTTCAGGATCATAAATGTCATCATATTAAACTGAACATACTGCATTGGTTTTAACTTCAGGACTGAATCAATCATCCTGAATCTGAATACTGTGCACTCAGCCTTAACCACCAATTTACTAAGCGACTCAGAGAAAATGTTTTCAGAAACTAAAACGAGTAGAATCTAAGGGCTCACTTTCCGGACGTACTCTGACTCACTGAGATAGTAGTCCAACTAACTCGCTTCCTAGCAGTCAGTAGGTTTGTTATCTCTACTGAGCTTCCGAGCACTTTACTCACACTCAGCTTATCTGACTCATTACTGAACCGTCCCTGCTGCCCCTGTGGACATTCAGCATACTGAGTACTTCAGGGAATCCTGACTGAGTGCGTTAGAGCATTTTTCTGAGTCTTTCAGAAAAATCTGACATCAGTGTATTCCCCCCCCATACACTGATTTAACTTATTTCGGGACGGACCAACAAGATCAATGATGTTTACTTGGAAGATGGTTTAAAGCATAACTTGCTAAGTGTGAGTCAATTTTGTGACAAAGGCTACACTGTAGACTTTACACATGACACTTGCATAGTCAAAGATGTTGAATCTCAAACCACTAAACTGACAGGAACTAGAAAAGGGAATGTTTACATTGTGGAGTGGAACTCTACAGCTAAAACTACTTGCTTTCTAGCTAACAGTTCCAATGAAGTTAGTTGGCTATGGCACAAAAGAATGAATCATATAAACTTCAAACCAATGAATGAACTTGTGAATAACAAACTTGTAAGAGGTTTGCCAAACACTAAGTTCAGGAAGGAACACTTATGTGATGCTTGTGTTAAAGGAAAACAAATCAAGAAGATTTTTAAAAGTAAAACTCACCCAAGCACTTCAAGAACACTTGAATTACTACATATGGATCTTTTTGGACCCATAGAACTAGTAAGCATAAGTGGGAAGAAATATACTTTGGTTGTTGTAGATGATTACTCAAGATTTTCTTGGACTGTATTTCTAAGAAAGAAGAGTGAAACTCTACAGCGGTTACCAGAAGTGTTAAGAAGAATTCAGAATGAAAAGAACTTGAAGATTGTGAAGATCAGATCAGATAGAGGAACAAAATTCACAAATCAAGTCATTGAAGAGTATTGTTCACTTTATGGCATAATTCATGAATACTCTGCAGCGAGAACCCCACAACAGAATGGAGTTGCTGAAAGAAAGAATAGAACACTAAAAGAAGCTGCCAGAACAATGATTGTTGAAGCAAAGTTGCCTAAGAAATTTTGGGCAGAAGCAACAAGCACTGCATGCTATACTCAAAATAGATGCTTGATTGTTAAGGATCATTAGAAGACTCCATATGAGTTATGGAAAGGAAGGACTCCTAATATCTCTTATCTACATATTTTTGGATGCAAATGCTTCATACTGAATAATGGGAAAGAACACCTCAAGACTTTTGATTCAAAGTCATATGAAGGTATCTTTCTAGGCTATTCTAATGTTAGCAAAGCATTTAGAGTGTATAACAAGAGATTAATGATTGTGGAAGAGTCACATCATATTGTTTTTTATGAACAACATTGCTCCCCTGAAGAAATCATTGAAGACTCTAAAGAGGACAACTCTACAGTCACAAGTCAACAGCAGTACGTTGAATCAAAACTCCTGTAGATTTGACCAACAAAGGCTTTGGCACTGTGATAGTTGAGTTACCTCCATTAGAGAATGTTGAAGATCTAGTCTATGAGAATGTTCAAACAGAAGTAGGGACACCAACAAAAGGACTTGATGAGTCTGCAGTAGGTGAATCTACAGCTGTAGAAAACAATGATCAAAGACTAGAACCTATGTCAGATTTGATTTGGTTAAAAGATCATGTAATTGGAAACCCATCAGATGTTGTAAAAACCAGAAAACAAATTCATGAGGCAAAGTTTGCTACATTTCTTTCATCTTCAAAACCTACTGATATTCATGAAGCACTGCAAGATGTCAATTGGATTATTGCAATGCAAGAAGGATTGAATGGTTTTGAGAGAAATCAAGTATGGGAACTTGTTCCAAGACCTAGGAATCAAAAAGTGATTGGAACTAGGTGGGTATTCAAGAACAAACTTGATAAAGATGGAATTGTAACCAGATATATTGCAAGGTTAGTTGCTCAATGCTATTGTCAATCTGAAGGCATAGATTTTGATGAATCATTTGCCCTAGTTGCAAGATTAGAAGCTATAAGAATATTTCTAGCCTATGCTGCGCATATGAACTTTACAATCTATGAAATGGATGTAAAGAGTGCATTTCTCAATGTTTTACTATCAGAAGAAGTGTATGTTGAACAACCACCAGGATTTGAGGAATCTACAGGTGAAGACATGGTGTATAAGCTTAGAAAAGCCCTTTATGGACTTAAACAAGCACCAAGAGCATGGTATGATACCCTATGTGATCATTTGATCAAAAATGGATTCAAAAAGGGTATGATTGACAAAACCTTATTCAGATTACAACATGGGAATGATATTTTGCTTGTCCAAATCTATGTTGATGATATAACCTTTGGCTCAACTAATGAAGAATTACGCAGAAAGTTCTCTAAGCTCATGACAGAGAAATTTGAAATGAGCACGATGGGAAATCTGAATTTCTTTTTGGGATTACAAGTTAAGCAAATGAGAGATGGAATTTTTATCAATCAAGCTAAATATACTCAAGAGCTTATAAAAAGATTTGGAATGGACAGTTCTAAGCCTACCAATATACCTATGACACCTTCTGTAAGTCTTGACAAAGATGAGAATGACAAAAGTGTTGATGTAATCCAATATAGGAGGCTAATTGGATCATTGCTATACCTTACAGCTAGCAGACCAGATATCATGTTTGCAGTAGGTGTATGTGCTAAATTCCAAGTGAATCCTAAGGAAGCACACTTAAATGTTGTAAAGAAGATCATCAAGTATGTCAAATTCACACAAAATCTAGGATTATGGCATCCTAAAGTAAGAGGAATTGAACTCATTGGGTACACTGACTCAGATTTTGCAGCCTGCAAGATTGATAGGAAGAGTACTAGTGGGATTTGACAATTCCTAGGTGAAAGGTTGGTGGCATGGCACAGTAAAAAGCAAAACTCTATTGCTCTTTCTACAGTTGAGGCAGAATACATTGCTGCTGGAAGTTGTTGTGCACAGATCTTATGGATGCAATATAAATTACAAGACTATCGAATTGATTCAAGAGAAACAACTATATTCTGTGATAATACAAGTGCTATTGCTATTACACAGAATCCAGTTTTACACTCTAGATCAAAACACATAGATGTAAGGTATCATTTCATAAGAGATCATGTTGAAAGAAAGGATGTGAAATTAACAAAGATTCATACTGGCTTGAATCTTGCTGATATTTTCACTAAACCTTTATGTGAATCAAGATTTTCAATCTTGAGAGGTAATTTGAGAAAGTTAGAATTGTAAGAAAACTCTGTGAAACTCACTCAATTGCGAAGACAAACCTAGAAAATTGAAAATTCAGTGAAAAGGAAAATTGCAACTGCAAAGTCACTCAACTGTAGAGTTGATAAATCTACAGCTATAGACTTAGTTCTGAGCTGCAAACTCCTTATCAACTGTATATTTCCAAATTCTAAGATTGTCAACTGCAAACTTAGGGAATTTACAGTACTTTGTACAATTCTGCAAATTAAATGGAGCACTACAAATTCAGAAACGTTTGTACTGAGTTACAGACATTTTGGATTTATTCAAACATTTTAATCAATAAAATGTTTGAGCACGTGTAACATTTTAAATAGAATTAAAGTTTATGTGAGTTAGATTTTGAACAAACTTAATTATAAGTTTTGGCTCAGAATTTCAAAACACATAAATTGTAGGTTAAGGACCGTTATACCCCTGTTCTTTATGACTGTTTAAGGAAAGGTATTTAAAGGACTCTTCATCCTTTTATATCTCACTTTAACATTTCGAACCCCCTGAAACCTTAAACACTCTCCATCCCCTACTCAAAAGTAACAAAGAATCATGGCGATGAAAGTTATCTTTGGAGCTCTGTTCGACTTCGATGAGATTTTGAAGAAACATCCCACTAATGCTATGGAGGAAGTCATTAGACATATAGTGAATCAAGGTGTTCATTACTGTCTTACACACAACCCTGGAGCTTATGATGATAAGATAGTACATGAGTTCTACCAGAATGCAGAAGCTAATGTTGAAAGGAAGACATTATCTGTGAAGCTGCAAGGAAGGAATGTAAAGATTATAGCTGGTGATATTTGCAAAGCTCTACACTTAAGGACTGCAGGTGATGCTCATGATAATCTCAACTTCGCTGAGGAAGATGAAAAGTATTGGAAGAGATTCACTGCAAAGAAGCCATTTCCAAAGAACTGGAAGAGGACATTCAATAAGACTGACTTAGCAGTTGAGTATGTCTATCTTTATGAAGCTATAGATAAATGTTTATTATGTAGAACTGGTGCACATGATACTGACACTATTCTTATATGGGATTTAATGATTGCATTTGTTAAGGATGTAAAAGTTGATATTGGAGAACTCTTACTGAGGAATATAGGAAATGATGTTGTAAAGGCTGGTAAGAACAAAGGTTTTGGTTTGTTTTTGAACTATATCTTGAAGGAAGTTGGATTCTCTCTTTTTAATGGGTATGATGGTCAGCCTATTTTAACTCATAGAATTATTGGGAAGGCAAATTTCAAAAGAGGAGCTGTGGATGCTCCTATGGCTCCCAAGTCAAGAAAAGAAAGAAGAACAAATCTGAAAGGAAGGTTCTCACAATTATTAGATCACCAAAAGAGCCTGAAACAAAGAAGAAGAAGAATGTAAGGAGAAAGCTCTTAGTGGATGAATCAACTTATTCTGAGGATGAAGTTGACAGAGAAAACAGGCAGAAGAAACATCATTCAAAGAAAGCTACAGAAGTTGAAACTGTCAAGTCTACAGCTGTAGACTTCCTAACTGTACAGTCTGAGGTACAAATTGCTGAGGAACAGATTGAAGAAACTGGAGTTCCTGAACCTGAAACTGAACAGCTCCCTGTTGTTCCAGTTGAGAGGGTAGAAGGATTTGAAGAGGAAAGGCAAAAATTCGATGACTGGAAGTTAGTCAAAGAAGAATTGGACAAGTTGGCAGTTGAAAAAAGGAATTTGTTCCAGTGGGTTATTGACTGGACAAATTGCAGTGATGTCAGTGAACTAATGAAGCCTAATTTCATTGATGATTTTATTGCTAAGCAAAGAAGAATGGAAAAAGGGAAAGGAAAGCAGATTATTGTTGAAACTACATAGCAGAAAATCACCAAGTCTGCAGCTGAAGCTCTAAGAGTTTAAAACATGACTGAAGAAGACCCTGAAGCTCAATTTCCAGAAACTGAGTTTGATGTTGTGAGGTCTGAAAATGATGAAGAATTGCCACAGAAGACTGGTGAAGGAAGTCAACAAATAGTTGAAGCTGAGGGCTTAACTATTTTGGTAAAAGAAGCTATTCTACTGGAGTCCGCAGGAGCTAGTGCTACAGATCCTGTGAATATTGAAGAAGAAAATCCTAATGAAGAAGAATCTGAAAAGGAGAAAGAGGCAAGGAAAGATGACTCACCTTGCAAAGAACCTAAAGATAAACCTGATGATGATGGAGGAAATGATGATGCACCAATGGATGGTGCTCAAGCAATGATTGCTCAAACTATTGATCAAGCAAACTTGGAGGCTCAAGTTGATGAGAAGATTGTTGAGGATACCTCCAAGGATATTGATGAAAGGGCAAAAGACATGTCAAACCCCATCACAAGCATTTTCAATCAATCTCCACCTGTAATGTTTACTCTGGAAGAGATATATATGCATGGAACTCCCCCACTGCAAATTTATTCAGCTCTTGAGAGAGAGAATGTTGAAAACATGGATGATTATATTGCTGAATTCTCTACAGAAGTGGATGTGACTCCTAGCAAGAGGAAGGCTTCCACTGAATACTCTACAGCTGTAGAGTTGATGCCTTCTAAAGCTCAGAAAGTCACTAAGAGAAAAGAATTGGCTATAAGAGAAGGAGATTCTGAAGAAGGAGATAGTGATACAAATCCTCAGATGACACCCAAGGAAGTTGTATCCCAACTTAAACATTTAGAGAAATCTTTAAGAGTATTCAAGCTGAAATTCTAAAACAAGTCAAGATGGTACCTGATGCTATCATCTCTCAGAATGTGAGAAAAGGTATGGAAGATCTTGTGAAGAAGTTTGAGGAGAGAAGCTCAGAAGAAAAGAAAACTCTTGAAAAGAATTTCAAAGCTGTTGTGGACAGCTTACTAGACCAGAATGCGTTGATAAGGGAAGATGTAATCAAGAAGACAAGAGAAATCACTACTCTACAGTCTGATATTAACCTTGTTGGTCCCGAAACTAGTACAATCAGTGTATGGGGGGATACATTGATTTCAGATTTTTCTGAAAGACTCAGAAAAATGCTCTTACACTCTCAGTCAGGATTTCCTAAATTACTCAGTATGCTGAAGGTCCACAGGGACAACAGGGACAATTCAGTAACGAGTCAGATAAACTGAGTGTGAGTAAAGTGTCTGGAAGCTCAGTAGAGATAACAAACCTACTGACTGCTAGGAAGCGGGTCAGTTGGACTACTATCTCAATGAGCTAGAGTACGTGCGGAAAGTGAGCCCTTAGTTTCTACTCGTTTTAGTTTCTGAAAACATTTTCTCGACACTTGCTTAGTAGACTGGTGGTTAAGGCAGAGTGCACAGTATTAAGATTCAGGATAATTGATTCAGTCCTGAAGATAAAAACAATGCAGAATGTTCAGTTTATTATGATGACAGTTATGATCCTGAACAGAATAGTAAATCAGCACACAGGGGACTTTTTAACGTGGTTCGGAGATAACCAACTCCTACGTCCACGACCTGATTTAACAGGAAGCTATCCTCAAGATCCTGAGGATAGGTGCTTGGTTTTTACGTGCCAAGGGACACGAATAGCCAACTTCCTCTCTTAGGAACTGACCCCTGGGTGTTTTACAAGTCCCAGTCCTTCTAACCAACCAATCTCACACCCTGAGTGGTTTGGTATTCTGGTTTCCAACTGAGATAGCTCTAGCAATACAAAACAATACTAAATATTAGAGCTATCGATCTAAGCGAATACAGAGTGAATCCTAGTACAACACTAGGGAAATTTAATTGCAGAGTGTTGCTTATAGTATGCTTTGAAAGCTTGGATTCTTGAGAGTTTTCTCTTGGAAATTTCCCGTTAGCCTTGAATGGGTGCAAGGCTCTCCATATTTATAGGCAAGATTCAAAATAGATCCGTTGGAGGAGATCAAATCAAATCTTTTCTATTTTAGGGTGGTTGCAGGCTAGAAATACTGTTTAACCTAATCGCCAAGCTTATTCTGGCAAGTTTGTCCCATCGCCTGCAACTCTGAGACGCATTAAATGCCGCATTAAATGCTGCGCAGACTCCGTACATACGTGTCAAAAGATCATTGGCTCTCCATTCTAACGGCTAGTTGATTTTCAGACATCTGTCCTTCCTCGTACATTCAATACAATGAGTCTCTTGTTAATAACTCAGTCTGAATGTTTGTCTTATTGGAGTCTTACTGACATTCTCTTTGTCTCTTATCCCATAGCATAAATAACCTTTTTACTTTGGACTTACATGGTTCAGGTGATCTGAACTAGTGCCCGAGTCAGGTCTTATGTGTATTCAGCACAGCTTGATAGATTATTCAGTCCAGTATGTGTAACCATTTTGCTTTAGACTTACATGGTTCAGATAAACGGAACCAAGGCCTAAGTCAGGTCTTAAGTGCATTCAGCACAGCCTGATAGATTACACTTACTCTTCACTGACTAAGTTCTGTCCTGAGTATGCTTAGTGTACTCAGTAGAAACATCAGCCAATGGTACTTCAGGATTGACTTCAGGACGGATTTAATAGGCTTCGATCTTCAGCTTCAGACCAGGCAATCTTCAGCAAGACTGACTTACTCCTTCAGGATAGATTACACTTCAGACTTCAGTAAATTGGGTCGACTCCAATATTCTTCAGTCTTCAGCAAGTTCCTCCTGTGCTGAATTCCTAACCTAACTATCCTGAACTATTTGATCCAGAACAACTATACTTAGGTAGATTCATCAGAGGTTTTGGGATCTAATCAAAATACTCAGATTGCCCCAACAATTTCCCCCTTTTTGATGATGCCAAAACCCTTAAGCAAATTCCTATTCATCTATACAATCAACTGACTTAGTCAGTGAGAACAACTCAGTACCACCTGACAAACTAGGTACTTTGTCTATAAGATGAAAACAAGGAATGGGTTAGTACAGTTCTTGATAAGGAGTCAGAAAACTAAATTCAGGAGTCAACAAGAAGTTGTAAGAGGAAAAATAAATAACTTCATTGATTGATATAAGAGTTACAATTATCCTGAAGCTATTACAATTCCTGATCTATTCTTCATCCTTATTCCAAGCAGCTAGAGGAATTTCATACATCTCCAAGACTCGGTTCAGGACCTGCTTCATCCTTTTCCGATCACCAACGGCCCCGGCAGCGCGTCCTACTCTGACGACTTCTTCTGATATCGCTTTCCGGTCCAGTTGCTTGGAGTTCCTGAAGAGTGGAGGAGGATACTTAATGAATTCCGGAGGAGCAATCTCTACACCTTCTGTGTCAGCATGTCTGATTATTTTAGCCCATTGATCCAGATGCTCCTGTGCCATCCAGTGATGGAGTATGACATCTTTTTCTTCAGATTGATCGTCTCATAACCCCACCACATAGAATACGTAAGCCCACCTATTCCGGATCGAAATCCATACCTCCAACATCTCTAGCGGAATAAAATCCTCTACGAACTGGAGAGGAGGGGGACCTTGATCTGGACTGACCACTAACTTCCTCTGAGTCTTTGTTCGAGATCTAGAAGGCACAATTTTCTTCTTCTGAACCTGCAAAGTCAGGTACTCATTGGACTCTTTTAGCCGTTGGATCTGATTGAGCAGCGAAATCTCCTTCATCTTCGCTATCTTCTCCACCTCAGTTATCACCATCTTTTCCTGAGTGGTCAACCCCGGATTCATCTGTTCCTCCATCTCCTTATACAAAGGTTCCAGAACGAGATCCTCAGAGGGCCTCAACCTCTTCGGCTCTGAACCTTCAGCGACTTCGATGGCAGCGACGGACCTTGTCCTTTTTCTATCCGCCGCTTTCAGTTCAGGGGGGAAGATTTTCTTCTTGGCTTTACCAGTAGTAGCAATTTGCTTCTTCCCTTCTTCCCCCTTTTTGGCATCATCGTCATTGATTCGCTTGACAATTTCATTTACTGACTCCGCCAACAACATGAACTGACTGTCCATCTCAGTCTGCTTGCCCTGTAGCTGCCCAATCTGCCCTGCCATCCCTCTTAGGCCGACACTGAGCTTATCAATGGCTGAATTGTGTGCAGCCTTCAGTCGACCTTAGAAGTTCTCCATTCTGTTGTCTAGGGCAGAGGCAATTTCCACCTTCTCCTGTGCAGACATCTCACTCAGCAGCTCATCCTTCAGTTCAGCCTTCAGCTTGGCCAACTTTTTATCAACCAGTTGATCAATTCTTTCAGGCAGTTGTTGATCAAGAAAAGTGGCAAGCTTGTTCTCCTGCTGAGTTTGCGCATCAGAGACCATTTGATTGCAGCTTTGAATGACCCCTTTTGCTTTCTCAGAGATAACAATGAGATCTACTGAGTGTTGAGTTCTGACTTCTCCAAGAAGATCAATGGCAGCATTCATGTCAGATCCCATCTCATTCAGGTCACGATCCAGTCTATTCATCTTCTTGTTCAGCATTTCAGAATTTGAACCAACCCTACTAGTTTTTCTCTCGACGAGGATTACCCTTCTGTGAAGATTGACAAGAGTTCATGGGGAGTTCAGAACATATAGTGACTCGGGGGTGATCCATTTTCCTCTGACTCGAACCAGACCTGGTGGACCCTCTCCTGAAGCCTCCGCAATCCCGGGTCCCAGAATTGCTTCATCGGCCGGTGCACTGACCCCTTCAGTGCCACCTTGCTGAGCACTATCAGCAGTCTCAATCACCTCCTTCTCAGCTTCCTCCTCCACTTCTTTCTCCTTCTCAACTCTCTGAGGCTCGGGCTCAGGATAAATGCGTCGGACAGTTCTGATAAAGTCTACCATCTTGATCAGGTGATGTAGAGAGTTAACGTCAAAATGATCAAAGAGGGCAGCCTCTGATTCAGCAATATTGTCCCATCCTCTCGACTCCCCGAGCTGACTGAGTTCAGGCCAGGTGGCATTCCGGATCATAGCAAAGGTGCGAAGCTGCACAACTGCTTCCTTCTGAGCATCTGAGAGGTCAGGAAACCTTCTCTCCACCATGTCAGCAGGCGTTCCCCTTACCACTATCTCAAAGTCTGACAATGTGTTCTCGTCAGGTACAGGGAATGGCCATGGAGCTTCAGCTTGAACCCCTTCAGACACCTCCTTCTGAACTCCTTCCTCCTGAACAGGTTCCCCCTGATCCTCACCCGAGGGGGCCTCCATACCCTGATAAGTTGAAGCAATGTCAAGAATCAGTGGGTTAGGATCAGTGGGTGCAACATCCAGAATGACAGAGATAGGGGCGATTTCAAGTGCAGCCTGAGCTGATTCCCTCTCTGGATGTGCGTGCTGAATCATTTTTTCAGGAGCCTTCTCTTCCACAAGCTTTTTCTCTCGCTCTCCTGACCCCGGATATAAGAATTTCAGTTTCTGTTGCTTGGGTCCTGAGGGCTTGGGTTTGTCCTCCGCTGGCTTCGTAATAAGGATCCCAGAAGATTTGCTCGCCTGAGCCTTGACTCCTCCAGTCGTGCTCGCCTAGCCTTCTTCTTCTGAGTCCTTGGTCATTTCTTGGTGCCAATATCACCGGAACAGGCTCTGAATAGATCAATCTTCGCTGGAATCTCGAGTGATTGGGCCTGATCCACATCACCGAGATCCAGGGTCTCCAAGATCAGAGAAATCTTGGTGCCAAAGTGCATCTTGGCCTCAAATATCGCCTGACCCTCCGGCGAATATTTGATTTTGTTGGTCTCAGCTACCAGCAATTGGAGGAAGTAATCCTTCCAGTTAAAGTTATGCACGGAGGCGTAAGAGATTACCATCATCGTATACAGTTTTGGCCGCGAGATCTGCTCTAGTCCTCCAGCAATCCCCATCACTCCCTGACTCGTCAGATCGAAGAAGTATCGATTCTCTGTTCTCAGAACTGACTTGTTCAGACCTGATTTCAGGACCACATCACCATCGTATAGGGACTGGAGATAATCCTTCTCAGTTCCAAACCCATAATCAACAAGGCTTCGACCCGAATGAGGAAGATTAAGAACCTCTCTAATCTTCTGCCTGAGGTTGAGAGTGACCCACCTCCTGGTCATCTCTTCCTCACCATCCTTCCCCTTCACACATGAGGTCAGGGGAATGCATGTTTCCCACTCCTGGGAGTCCTTGTTCAGCGCCATTTTGATATAGAAAGCAGCAACAAGTCTGGGATGGAGTCTCTAGGGTCTGGAAGTGATAAAACGCAGAAGACCTGCATTTTTGAAAACCTCCTTTACAGGTAATATGTCAGGATGATTGGAGGTAAAATCTCCAAATGGTTCCCAGTGTATTTCATTTATTAGGTGAAATAGGTTCCCAAAGAATAAATCCACCGAAGGAGAAGCCATGGAAATAATATGAAGACTGAAGAAGATCGGTTCACAGAGGGAAATATATCAAGAAAAGATTTAGGTGCATGAAGGTTGCAATAGCACAAACTTCCCTTATTTATACAAAAATTCAGTTTTAATCGGATGGCTCAGAAAATAGTGACTTATGAGATTAAAAGGTTAAGATTAAAGCGCAAGATGCATGGAGACTCTTCGGATTTTCAAAAGTAATGGGTCAAAACTTTATCAAAAACTGTTCCCGCCCACTGTGCATTAAATGCGCGTCAGAGCATGTCCGTATTTAATTCAAATAAATTGTATTAAATAATAATCGAATATTAAATGAATGGCTGGGATTAAATGACAAATTAAATTGATTTGACAATACAGCAAACAGTATCAAGGATGATGCACGCAAGATCTGATGACTGAAAGAAAATCAGGAAACATACCAGTCAGTCAGATTTTTATTCTGACTGATACCACATGTGACCTATCAGGATGACAAGCCCTGAATTCAGTGTCCTGAATCTTAGTCAGTCTATAGTGATCATTCTTTTCATACTGAATGTTCCCCCTACAACCATTCACAATCTCTCTGAGATTCCTTCATCCTGAGTCCATATTAGTCATTCCCCCTGAACTTGAGCATTCTGATCAGAGATTCAGATTGAATCTCCTAATCCTGGGTCAAGGAGTCCTAGCTCTACTGATAACTCAACAAACCTGGTTTCGGGCAAAGCCTTAGTTAGGATGTCAGCTCTCTGCTTATCAGTAGGGACTCTCTCCATCCTGATATCCTTTTTCTCAACATGATCTCTGATAAAATGATGCCTGATATCTACATGCTTACACCTTGTTTGTAAGACTGAGTTTTGGGATATGGCAATGACACTATTATTGTCACAATAAATTGGGACTTCAGTGGCCTCAACTTGGTAGTCTCTCAGTTGCTGTTTCAGCCAAAGGATCTGAGAACAACAACTGCCTGCCGCCATATACTCAGCCTCAGTAGTAGACGTTGCAACACTGGTTTGCTTCTTAGAAAACCAAGAGATCAGCTTACTCCCTAGAAACTGACATGTGCGTGTAGTTGATTTCCTATCAAGCCTACAGCCTCCATAATCTGCATCTGAATAGCCAGTCAGTTTTAGGTTGTCAACAGAGGGATACCAAAGTCCTAGATTTACTGTACCTCTCAGGTATTTTAGTATCTTTTTGGCACTCTCTAGATGACTCTTCTTTGGATCTGACTGATACCTTGTACAAACTCCAACTGCATAAGTGATGTCAGGACGACTAGCAGTCAGATACAATAAGGATCCTATTAGTGCCCTATATTCAGTTTGATTTACTGAGACTCCTTCTTTGTCAGGATCCAGCTTCTCATTTGTGTTCATGGGAATACGTGAGACTTTGCTGGACTGAACTCCGAATTTTTGAATTAAATCCCTCGCATATTTGGACTGATTTATGAAGATTCCGGAGTCAGTTTGCCTGACTTGGAGACCCAGAAAGAAATTCATTTCTCCCATCATTGACATCTCAAATTTCCCAATCATCAGCTTGGAGAATTTCTCACAAAGCTTCAGATTAGGAGATCCAAAAATTATGTCATCCACATAAATCTGAACCAAGAGAATGTTCTCCCCTTTGGATATCCGGAAGTGGGTCCTGTCCACTGTTCCTTTCACGAACCCGTGGTCTATCAGGAATTGGGATAATGTATCATACCAAGCTCTCGGAGCTTGCTTCAGGCCATTAATAGCTTTCTTCAGGTGATATACCTTATTTCCAACTTCGAAACCTGGAGGTTGTTCCACATAGACCTCCTCGTTTAGTACACCATTCAGAAAAACACTCTTTACATCCATCTGATACACTTTGAATTTCTTTAATGTTGCATATGCCAGAAACAACCTGATTGCTTCCAACCTTGCGACCGGAGCAAAGGTCTCATCATAGTCGATTCCTTCGGCCTAAGAGTAACCCTTTGCCACTAGTCTAGCCTTATTCCTGACTACAATATTCTTCTCATCCCTCTTGTTCTTAAAGAACCATTTGGTGCTAATGACATGTTGACTCCTAGGTCTCTCAACTAATTCCCAAACCTGATTCCGCTCAAACTGATTGAGCTCATCCTGCATGGCTAGGATCGAGTCGGGATCAGCAAGAGCTTCTTCTATGCTCTTAGGTTCCTGATCACTCAGGAAACAACAAATCATAGCGCTCTCACCAAAGGACAACCTAGTCCTGACCCCCTCATTGATATCACCAATGATATCAGCCAATGAGTGATCATCTAGCCACTGTCTCCTACTGACGGGAGCACTGGGAGCTGCTGACGTTCCTTCGCCTGATCCTGAAATGTTAGTCTCGACAATAATAGGCAAAGAACAGGAACGAGCAAAAATAGGGTATACTGAGTCATTTCCTGAGGGTTAGCCAATATCAGGGACATTGTTTCTCCCTACATTGTTGGACTCAGTAACTGTCTCAGGTGCAGAAGCATCATCACCGACAGTACGTACCTCAGGTTGAGTCTGTCCCTCCTTCTGAGACTCAACATCTTCCGAGGCTGGGGCTTGCTGAGGGTTGGCCTGAGGTCCATCCTGATCTTCATCATCATAATCCCAACCTTTGGGAGCACTGACAAGCTTGATCTTGAATTCAGGATTTTTCTGACTCAGTCTTGTTATTCTCTTGGTAATCCCCTCAGTGTCAGGACTCAGAATCTATTTCTATGCACTGATGCAGTCTCATCAAACACAACATGAGGTGTTTCCTCCACACAAAGGGTCAGACAGTTATACACCCTGAAGGCTTTACTGACTGAGGAGTATCCTAAGAAAACTCCCTCATCAGATTTGCTATCAAAGGCTTTCAGCTGGTCTTTCCCATTGTTCAGGATAAAACACTTACACCCAAAAATATGGAAATAAGAGATGCGAGGCTTCCTCTTGTTCCAAGTTTCATAAGGTGTCTGAGCATGTTGTTTGTTCAGCATAGATCGGTTCTGAGTGTAGTAAGCAGTGTTGATTGCTTCAGCCCAGTACTTCTTGGGCAATCCTGACTCAGCCAACATGGTCCTGGCAGCTTCCTTCAGGGTCCGATTTCTTCTCTCAGCTACCCCATTCTACTGAGGGGTCCTGGCTGCAGAAGTCTCATGAGCTATACCATGGTTAGTACAAAAGTCAGTTATAATAGAGTTTAAAAACTCAGTTCCTCGATCAGATCAGATCCTGACTATGCTCTGACCCTGTTCAGTACTCAATTGCTTGAGTAACTCTGGAAGCTTGACTCGAGTCTCCTTTTTGTTCAGCAAGAAAATAACCCATGTGTACCTGGAATAATCATCAACAACAACAAGGGTATATTTCCTACCATTTATGCTGACAGGAGTAACTGGACCAAAGAGATCCATGTGCAGAAGCTGAAGCACTCTGTCAGTTGAGAAGGCTTCTTTCTCTTTGAATCAGGCTTTGGTTTGCTTGCCTTCCTGACATGCTCCGCACACGTGGTCTTTGCTAAAAACTTCACTGGGTAGAACATCTACAAGAGAAAGTCTAGAAATTTTGTTAATAATCTTGAAGTTTAAGTGACTCAGGCGTTTATGCTAAAGCCAACTGATCTCAGAGGAGCTCTTAGCGACCAAACAAGTTTCAGAAGAGCTACTCTTGAAGTCAGCAAAATATACATTGCCCCTCCTGACACCTGTAATCAGAACCTGTAGTGAAGATTTGTCCTTCACAAGACACATGTTAGATGTAAATTTTACACTATATCCTCGGTCACAAAACTGGCTGACCGAGAGTAAGTTATGTCTCAGTCCCTCAACATATGATACATTCAGTACACGGACAGAGCCAATAACAAGGGTTCTGAATCCTCTGGTGAAACCCTTAGAGTTATCACCAAAGGTTACCTGCGGGCCCTCCTGAGCTACATAATCCTGAAGGAGATCACGAGTCCAAGTACCAGTCCTTCATTAGATCCTCCTTCCTCTTCTTGTAGCCCGCAGCGACCTGAAAAGAATCAGGCCTCTGGTACCCATCTCGTATTGGATCCTACTGAGTCAGCCATACCCTTCGGGATCCAGATTTATTTAATAATTCTGATAGCATCAGAAGTGTAAACCTGTCTCCCTAAAACATCAACATACACAGTCTTCTTCCTTTGTGCCTGGGAAGTTGAGGGTGTATGGGTGTCAGCCTGAGGTTCAGGAGCCCTATATTGATTCCTGGGAGTGGGCCTCCTGTTCCTCCTTGGCCTGGGTGCATTGATCTGAGTTTCATCCCGAGAAGGAGCAGCTCGGGCCTGACCTCTTGGCACTTGAGGTCTGGCCTGAGTGTTGTCGGAGTCAGGTCTCCGTTACCTTTCAGAGACCACCTGCTTTGTCCTTCTCCTTTGATGATTGGGACGCTCCTGATGGGCTCTGTGCCCTGTCTGAAGAGTCAGGACCTCAGTAGTCCTTGGCTTTGCCTGAGGCCTCCTCTGTCCTGAGTTCCTTCCGCCATGAGCAATTCTAGGCTGGACCTGAGAAGTGCTAGGAGCAGAGTTCTTCCCAGATCGAGGATTCCTAGGCTGAGCCTTGGAGTTCCCTTGATCTGTCTTCCTGGACTCAAGATGAGGAGCCTTGGCCTTTCCCTTAGGTTTTGGCCTTGGTTCCTCAGTCCTTTGCCTGACAGATTCAGCAGGCATTTTCTCATTCCCTTTGCCCTTGTCCTGACGAGCAACACTTGAGCTCTTGTCATCAGTTAGGGCAGGGACAAACTTCTTCTGAGAGTTGCTCCCTGAAGCACCTCTCTTTTTCTTGCCCTTTGGGTCTTTTGAGGCATCATAGCCCAACACAGCATTAGCACCATCAGTCAGCTGAGAGAAACTGGTTAACTCATCTACCACTTGGGTAGATGTGTATAACTTCTTCAGCTTAACCTCAAGATGCCCATTTGTTTCTTTCAGGGCCTCAATTTCAGTGGTGTACTGAAGCACCAACTCTTCATGAGCTTTCTCTTTTGAGATTAGCTCAAGATCCCAAGTAGTTTGTGCTCAGCACAAAGGCGAGCTTGCCACTCAGTTTCGAACATCACTCTAAGAGTAATTCGCTCAATCATCAGTTGTTCCTGAGCAAGGAACATATCAGTATCACGAGTCTCAATCAGCGAGCTGATTACACCCTTCAGTCTTTCTACCTCCAGTGGAGCTTCATCATGCTTGTTCCGAGCATGAAGCAGCTCTTTCTGAAGATGTACTAATCTGAGGGCTTCCTCAGTATCTCTTACTCTGAGAGACTCAGTTAGCCGATCGTTCTCTCCACTCAGTTGCGCATTCACATCCACTGTGTGAGTATGAGTCTCCTGCAGCCTTGAGAAGTCAACCATCAATTGCTCTAGGACGAGCTGAAGGTCGAGTTCTCCTGCTGAATCTGAGCTAAGCTCAGGTGCGTGATCAGGAGAAGAGGCAGAAGAACATACCTCATCATTTGCCATCAGGCAGAGGTCATCATACTCCTCTTCGGAAAAGAGTTCAGGGGACCGGCGTCCTGGGCCATTTGAATATGAGGAATCCTCAGCAAGCAATGCTCTCCGGTCTGATGCCCTGAGCTCTCTCTTGGCTCTCCTATCCTCTCTCTCACGAGCACTGAGCTCCGGACAATCATACTGATAATTTCCGATCTTCTTGCAGTGATAGCACTGATCTACATCAGAAGCAAACTTTTTGTCAGTGTACCTTTTATCTGATGACTCCCTCCTGCTCCCTGATGATCGTTCAGGTTTGGAGATGGATCTTCTGGGCTCATCATCTCTCCTCTTCTCATCTCTTCGTCGCTCAGGCTCATTGCGATCCCTCCTGGAATCTGAACCCCTCCTTTTTTCTCTTCGGGGGCTCGATCTCCTGGGGTTGGAGTACTTGCGATCACGGCTATCAGTATAAAATTTCTTATACCTTCCGAATCAAGAGTTCAGTTTCTCAAAATGCCACGCCATCAGGCTATACTCCAAGGCTAGCTCATCCTTGTTCATGTCCTTCGGAGACTTAGAGCCAGATCCAGCCTCAGGCTCAGGAGTAGCTTTAAGAGCCACGCTCTTTTACTTTTCAGGAGTCTTCTCCTCACTAACATCCTCACTGACAGCACCCTTCTTCTTCCTCTTATCGAGGTCAAATTCCAGAGCCTTTAACTCTGAGAATAGGTGAGAGTGAGTAATGTTGATAAGATCCTGAGTGTTCTTCAGTGAGATCACTCCTGTGTCCCATCTTTCAGGGAGACAGTTCAGGATTTTAGAAGACACCTCCCTCTTGGGAAACTCCTTCCCAAGGGTTGCTAGCTCGTTCATCATCTTAATGAACCGAGCTTCTATCTGATCGATGGATTCTCCTTCTAACATCCGGAAGGCCTCAAACTTCCTGATAGCAAGATCTCTCTTGTTCTCCTTGATCTTTTCAGATCCCTCACTCATCTCCTTCATAGCATCCCAGATCTCCTTTGCTGTTCTCAGATGCATGAGCCTGACCGAATTCTCATAAAAAATGGTGTGGAGTATAATGTTCTTGGCAACATTATCAAGTCCGATTTGCTTAATCTGATCAGAGCTAAGCACGGACCTCTCCACTTCTTCATCTCCGGCAGCTGGAACAGGAACATTGCCAGCAACAGGCCAGGTCATCTAAAGATTCCTCATGAATTTGATCGGACCCTGCTCAATCAACAGAGGCATCTGATCATGGATGGAATAGAGATGTGCGAGTACCCTGAATTTCCAATAGTCATAATTGTCAATAGAGAATTTAGGAAGATTGCCCTCGAGGCATTTAGAACCGGATGCCATGATATGTAGTTTTCAGAAATGAGATCTATTCAGTAGACCACCAAAAGTTTCTCTCCAGAAACTGTTGGTAAACAAAGTCAGTGGTCTTTTGAACCACCGCTCTGATACCACTTGTTGGTCCCGATATGAGTACAATCAGTGTATTGGGGGCATACACTGATTTCAGATTTTTTTGAAAGACTCAGAAAAATGCTCTTACACTCTCAGTCAGGATTTCCTGAATTACTCAGTATGCTGAAGGTCCACAGGGAAAATTCAGTAACGAGTCAGATAAACTGAGTGTGAGTAAAGTGCCTGGAAGCTCAGTAGAGATAACAAACCTACTGACTGCTAGGAAGCGGGTCAGTTGGACTACTATCTCAGTGAGCTAGAGTACGTGCGGAAAGTGAGCCCTTAGTTTCTACTCGTTTTAGTTTCTGAAAACATTTTCTCTGAACTTGCTTAGTAGACTGGTGGTTAAGGCAAAGTGCACAGTATTAAGATTCAGGATGATTGATTCAGTCCTGAAGATAAAAACAATGCAGAATGTTAAGTTTATTATGATGACAGTTATGATCCAGAACAGAATAGTAAATCAGTACATAGGGGACTTTTTAATGTGGTTCGGAGATAACCAACTCCTACGTCCACGACCTGATTTAACAGGAAGCTATCCTCAAGATCCTGAGGATAGGTGCTTGGTTTTTACGTGCCAAGGGACACGAATAGCCAACTTCCTCTCTTAGGAACTGACCCCTGGGCGTTTTACAAGTCCCAGTCCTTCTAACCAACCAATCTCACAGCCTGAGTGGTTTGGTATTCTGGTTTCCAACTGAGATAACTCTAGCAATACAAAATAATACTAAATATTAGAGCTATCGATCTAAGCAAATACAGAGTCAATCCTACTACAACACTAGGGAAATTTAATTGCAGAGTGTTGCTAATAGTATGCTTTGAGAGATTGGATTCTTGAGAGTTTTCTCTTGGAAATTTCCCGTTAGCCTTGAATGGGTGAAGGCTCTCCATATTTATAGGCAAGATTCAAAATAGATCCATTGGAGGAGATCAAATCAAATCTTTCCTATTTTAGGGTGGTTGCAGGCTAGAAATACTGTTTGACCTAATCGCCATGCTTATTCTGGCAAGTTTGTCCCATCGTCTGCAACTCTGAGATGCATTAAATGCCGCATTAAATGCTGCGCAGACTCCGTACATACGTGTCGAAAGATCATTGGCTCTCCATTCTAACAGCTAGTTGACTTTCAGACATCTGTCCTTCCTCGTACATTCAATACTCTGAGTCTCTTGTTAATAACTCCGTCTGAATGTTTGTCTTATTGAAGTCTTACTGACATTTTCTTTATCTCTTGTCCCATAGCATAAATAACCTTTTTGCTTTGGACTTACATGGTTCAGGTGATCTGAACTAGTGCCCGAGTCAGGTCTTATGTGTATTCAGCACAGCCTGATAGATTATTCAGCCCAGTATGTGTAACCTTTTTGCTTTGGACTTACATGGTTCAGATAAACGGAACCATGGCCTAAGTCAGGTCTTAAGTGCATTCAGCACAGCCTGATAGATTACACTTACTCTTCACTGACTAAGTTCTGTCCTAAGTAGGGTTAGTGTACTCAGTAGAAACATCAGCCAATGGTACTTCAGGATTGACTTCAGGAAGGATTTAACAGGCTTCGATCTTCAGCTTCAGACCAGGCAATCTACAGCAAGACTGACTGACTCCTTCAGGATGGATTACACTTCAGACTTCAGTAAATTGGGTCGACTCCAATATTCTTCAGTCTTCAACAAGTTCCTCCTGTGCTGAATTCCTAACCTAACTATCCTGAACTATTTGATCCTGAACAACTATACTTAGGCAGATTCATCAGGGGTTTTGGGATCTAATCAAAATACTCAGATTGTCCCAACAAACCTGATGAAAGATGATTCTTTCAATCTGAAGGTAGAAGTGAAAGGTATGAAGAGTGAGTTGACCAAGTTGATTACTGGAAATGAGACTCTGAAGACTGACCTGATGAGCAAGCTTAACACCATTTTGTTACACATTGATGTTGGCAAAAAGGGGGAAAGCAATATTGAAAAGGAAATCAAAGAAGGAGACAAGAATACTGAAGATATTCTTGAAAATGTAAGGAATTAGAAAGTCATTGGCAAAGGAATTTGAAGCTACCAAATCCATGAGATTGGGTGAACAATCAGAAGATAAAACTCAATCAGAGCAGATGAAGGGAAGTTCTAGAGAAGGCAAGATCATAAAGCTCCCTAAATCTAGAGCTCAAAAAAAACCTACAGCTCCTACAGCTCACACTTCTCAAAAACCTCTTGGTTATTGGGAATAAACAGTGAAGGAATCAAGAGAAAGAACAAAAGAGAAGGAAGAGAAAGAGAAAGAAGAGAAAGAAAAGCAAAGAAAAACAGAACTTGAACAATCTACAGCTGTTGTCACTGCTCAACCTTTGGATGTTCAACCTCTGAGCATGATACCTGCTGAAGATTCTGATAATAGGGTAAAGCAAATGAAGGCTTAATTTGATAACCTATGGAAGGAATTCTTGAGTATATGCAACAGGCATACAATGACTAAAAAGATTAAGCTCAAGAAGGACAGATTCCAGAAATTCAAAGACTTGAAGGCTGATGGATCATTGTATAAAGGAGACAATGCTAGCCTCCTTGGTGGAAAGATTAGAAGTAATTCATTGCCTAAGAAGCAGTTCAAATCCAAGAAGGAGGAAGAAGATTTTGAAGCTTATGAACTTCAGATGTTGATGAAGTACTATAAAGAAGATGAAAAGAATATGAAGCTAGTGGAGAAAGGAATTTTGAAACCTCAAGATGAAACTAATGATGAGTCTGATGAAGAAGATGATGCTGATCCCAAGCATAGGAGAAGGTGAAAACTCTACTCTAGATTAGACACTAAAACTTTTTAGTTTTTAGTCTGATTATCCACTGTATGTTATCTTGAACCCTGGTTTATTTTATTGCACCTTTCTGTTCTTTGTAGCTGTTTCGCTTTGTTGTTTTAATTGCTTTGCTCTTTGCTGTTCTTGTTTTGTTTATAAGACAGTTTCTTATTGTCTTTATTGTTTGTTTTGTTGTTTGTTTTTCCAACATCAAAATAGGGGGAAATTGTTAAGTACCTTGGTTTAGATTTTGATGTGTGCAAAGCAATGTGTTTAATTATGTTGATCTAACACTTGTGCTAAGAAAATTAGTGTTTGAAACATATAGTTGTAATTGAAGTCTGCAGCTGTATATTTGATCATTCTACAGCCAAGACATTACCCTACAGCTGTAAGGTTTCTCTACAGCCGATTTTTCTCATTGACAGGACTCTACAGCTGCAAATAACCGTTTGAAGAGATGTTACAAGTTAGAGATTATTTGAAGATAATGAAGACCCTTAAGCACTATTAGTGTAGCTCTCAAGCACTCACTAAACTGTACTTAAGTGGAAGATATTTTCTTAATTCTGGAGGATTATGAAGATTAGTTAAGAGACAGACAAAATTCTGAAGAAAAGGACAATAGTACAATAAGTACTATCCTGTGAAGGATGAGGACCATTTCACACATGCCAAATGGAGAGAGGGGAGCCTTATTCGGATTTCAAATTTGAATTTCCAACGGATAAGTCACACCACTCAATCTATAAATAGAAGAAGTCCTCAGAGCAAGCAACAACAACAACCCTGAGCATATAAGCATTATGTCTAAGCAAGTCTACAACCAGCAAAATTCTGAGAGAGCTATATTTGTTTTATTCTTTGTGATTCATAGGATAGTTGGTTAGGATTTTTCTTAAAAATAATCACACCTTTTGGTTGTTGTTCCCTCACCGATTTTTTTATTTCTACTTAGTATAGATATCTCTTTGTGAGGTTTTGTAAAACTCTTTGTGAGTTATATTCTGAGTGAATAGGGTAGTTTAATCTCTTTTTAGAATAGGAATCTGAGTGAACCTAGTTCTAAGGGGGAACTACTTGTATTGATCTAAGTGATCACATCTTAGTGAATTTGGCACCTGAGTAGTGTAACAGTGGATGTTGGTGGTCTTTTTATAGACACTGAACAACTATAAATCTGGTCTATTTACTTTCTGTCATTTAAATTCTTGTTCTGCATATTTAATTTATTTGTTATATTCATCATTCTTTGAAACCTAGTGCATAAAACTTTGTGTTTATCACAAAGAAAAACTAACTCTACAGCTGTAGTCTTTCATAAGTTACTCAACTGTTAAGTTTGGTTTATATTGTTTTCATTAACACTCACTTTATTCCGCTGCACATTAGAAGTATTCTCAATACAATTTCAATTGTGAGAATCTCTCTGATACTTTGTCTACAAGTGATTTGTTATTTTTGCAAGTTTTTATTTTTTAAACTCTGCAGCTGCAGACTTCTTAAAGCCCACAGCTATAACCTTTGTGGTCCAGTTTCTAAAACTCTTGTAGACTTGTTATTTTGAACATTAAAAAGGGCTACTGTAAGATTCTAGAATCCATCCTTTTTGAAAAATTTGAAAATCTAATTTTGGACTCATGGTCTATTCACCCCCCTCTAGACCTTGACCACTTTAAGTGACCAACAACTCTTATCTAATTCTTTAACCCAATAGCCAATGGTAGAAATTAAGTTGATTACATATGGCCTTGAGGCACGTAGACTATTTTAGTCTATAATTTTTTTTAACCATTCTATTTTTTGTGCTTTTATGTCTTTCGCAGTTTAGTACTCCCTCGTCCCACTATAAGTTGCTCATGTTGCCATTTTCGTCCATCCCACTATATATTGCTCATTGGCTTTTTTATCTTTTTTGGAAACTACTATTCACTTCTTTATTATTATATTCAATATTTTTTATACTATTTTCATTACTTTTTCAATTTTTTCCATCACATCACTTATACTTTTTCACTTTTTCCATCACATCACTTATACTTTTTCACTTTTACCTTAATTTGTGTGCCCAAAAGCAACGAGTAACTTATAGCGGGATGGAGGGAGTATTATTTTGCATGTTAATATTTCACACAACACTCTTTGAAATATACTGTTTGGACAATCTTAAGTGTTTTGATTGGATTCCAAAACTCCTTAGTGAATTTGCCTAAGTATAGTTCATCGGGATGATAGTTTTAGGATAACTAGGTTAGAATAGATTTTTCTATTCACAGGTACTTAGTTCAGGGGGAACGTGCTGAAGTATGAAGACTAATGGTGACGTCCCAGAAGTCTGAAATCTGAAGCATATCCAAACCTGATGGTATTGATCATCCTGAAGATGATCAACCTGAAGCTGCAACCTGAAAACCCTAGAAAGAGTCCCGAAGCTGCGTAGAAGCCATCCTGAAGAAGACCGCTGATCCTGACATAATTGAGTAAACTAAGCATGCTCAGAGAAGTCCCTATCAGTGAAGGCACAATGTAACCTTGATCAGGCTGAACGTCCTTCTGACGTTTATAAGTCCTGACTTGGGCCTAATATCAGTTAACCTGATACTCGTAAGCCCTGAGACCCAAAGGTTACACGTGCAAATTGAAGTCTGAAGAAGCAAAAAGAATGTCAGAGTCTCCAACATAAGACTAACATTTATTCTGAGTAAAGAACGAGGGACTCGTTATGATTGATTCTCAATCCTGATCTATAAAACCATTACAATTGATTCTTCATCCTGATCTGTAAAACTGTGCACCAGCCTTAACCACGTTTTCACTAAGCAAGCTGATAAGTTTTCAGGAACTAAAATGAGTAGAAACTTAATAGCTTGCATTCTGCACTAAACTGAGCTTACTGAGATAGTAGTCCAACTGACTTGCTTCCGAGCAGTCAGTAGGTTTGTTATCTCTACTGAGCTTCTGAGAGCACAACTCTGACTTAGCTTGTTTGGTTCATTACTGATCTGTCCCTTCTGCCCCTGTGGACCATCAGTTTAACTGAACACTTCAGGACCTTCCTGACTAAGTTTGAAAGAGCATTTTCCTGAAATTTCGGGAAAATCTGACATCAGTGTATTCCCCTCCATACACTGATTATACTCATTTCGGGACCAACATATACCCATACACAATATCGCATTTGGCCTCTGAAGTAGGTGTGTGAGGTCTCTTTCATTATTGATTCAACCTCCACCATCTACAACAACGTGAATGCCTATCAATTTTGAGAACGAGTCTAGTTATGCATAAGACCATGATAATATGTTTGCGGCTGAAATTCATATATATATATATATATATATATAAATATAAATATAA
Source organism: Prunella vulgaris (assembly GCA_026898435.1). NCBI lineage: Eukaryota > Viridiplantae > Streptophyta > Magnoliopsida > Lamiales > Lamiaceae > Prunella > Prunella vulgaris. The sequence continues at coordinate 171,691 of JAPKLY010000221.1, read as the reverse complement.
GAAAAAATACTTCTTTGCCCAAATTTGATAGGGCAAAATCATTTTTGCCCCACTTTTGGGAAAAAATTAGGCAAAATAGTTGCCAGCTAGTTTTCCAACCTTTATCAGAGTAATTTTTTTTTTAAAATTGGGGCAAAAATATTAAATTTGGGTAGTTTTTTGTGTTTATTTCAAGATTTATAAAATGATACTGAAAAAATTCTGCTTCATCTAAAAGTACAAATTTGTAGAAGAAATGTTAATTTGAGGATCAGACATTAAAGAGAAACAAAACTGAGAAAAGTAACATTATTGTTTTGTTTATTATATTTTGTTGGAAAGGTAAATAGATTTTAATTTTAATTCATCGTATAATTAAGGGGGACTTATAATTAGGGGAATTCTTAGAGGTCAAAATACATATTAGGGAAAGAACTTTTAGTAAGTACAATAAGGTACATGATTTGATGGTTACTATTCATGTCTAACATGTATTGTTCATGCTAATTTGACTGATTTTTTATTGTTCATGATTGATCATGCAAAAATACCGATCTGATTATTATCGGCGAGTCGCAATAGTACATTTAAATATGCATCTGTACTTTTGAATTTTTTCCAGTAGTTTATATATCACATTTGCATTTTTTAGACTCTCACTGCTTATAAGCAAGTAGACCAGATATTATATTTACAGTAGGAGTATGTGCTAGATTCCAAGAAAATCCTAAGGAATCACACTTAAATATTGTCAAAAAGATCATCAAATATGTCAAGTCTACACAGAATTTAGGATTATGATATACTAAAGAAGAAGGAATTGAATTAACAAGCCACACTAACTCTGATTTGCAGGCTGCAAGATTGATATAAAGAGTACTAGTGGCACATGATAGTTTCTTGGCCAAAGGTTAGTAGCTTGGCACAACTAGAAACAAAATTCAATTGCATTATCAACACTTGAAGCATAATATATTGGTGCAGGAAGTTGTTGTGCACAAATATATTGTGGATGCAGTTTCAATTAAAAGATTATGGGATTGATGCTAGAGTGTTGGTCCCTTAAGTGGTCAAGGTCTAGAGGGGGGGGGGGTGAATAGACCTTTAGTCAAAATCAAATTTTTAAACTTTTTAAAAGAGGGGATTCTAGAACCTTACAGTAGCCTCTATAAGTTCAAAAACAATAAGTCTACAAGATGTTTTAAAACACGACCACTAAGGTTACAGCATTGGACTATAGAAGTCTACAGCTGCAGAGTTTAAAAACTTGCAAATAAAAAGATAACTTGTAGACAAGAAATCAAAGGGATTCTCACACTTGAAAGTGTATTGAGAATGCTCTAATGTGCAGCGGAAAATAAGTGAGTGTTAACGAAAAACTAATTTAAACAAACTTAACAGCTGAGTGACTTAGACAAGTCTACAACTGTAGAGTCAGTTTCTTTGTGAAAAACACAAAGTATTATGCACTTGATTTTAAAAGAATGATGAATGTAACAGTTAAGTAATTATGCAATACATAAATATAAATGACAGAAAGTAAATAAATAATTTTTATAGTGGTTCAGTGTCTATAAAAACACAACCTACATCCACTGTTACACCACACAGGTGCCAAATTCACTAAGATCAGATCACTAAGATCAATACAAGTAGTTCCCCCTTAGAACTAGGTTCACTCAGATTCCTATTCTAACAATAGAATAACTACCCTATTCACTCAGAATACAACTCACAAAGAGTTAACAAAAACCTCACAAAGAGATATATACACTAAGTAGAAATTAAAACATGTGAGGGAACAACAACAAACGGTGTGATTCTTTCTAAGAAAATCCTAACCAACTATCCTATGAATCACACAGAAAATCTCTCTCTCTGAAAATTTGTTGGTTGTAGACTTGCTTAGGCAGAATGCTTATATGCTCAGGGTTGTTGTTGTTGCTTCCTCTGAGGACATCTTTTATTTATAGATTGAGTGGTGTGACTTTTCCGTTGGCATGTGTGAAGTGGTCCTCATTCTTCACACAGGATAGTACTGATTGTACTATTGTCCTTTCTTCAGAATTCTGACTGTCTTCAAATTAATCTTCATTATCCTCCAGATTTCTTTAGAAATAACCTCTTCTTAAGTACTTTTTAGTGAGTGCATGAGAGCTACACTAATTGTGCTTAAGGGTCTTCATAATCTTTAATTAATCTCTGACTTTTACTTTCTCTTCAAACGGTCTTCTCAACTGTAGGGTCTTCAACCTTGCAGCTGTAGAGTCCTGTAAATACAAAAATCGGCTGTAGAAAAACATTACAGTTGTAGGGTCATGTCCGGCTGTAAAATGATCAAGTATACAGCTGCAGACTTCACTTACAACTATAACTTTCCAAAAACCAATTTCCTTAGAAAAAGTATTAGATTAAATTAGCCAAATAAACATATGTTTTGCACACATAAAAATCTAGACCAAGGTACTTAACAGTTTCCCCCTATTTTGATGTTGGCAAAACACATCATCAAAATAAATAACAAAAGCAATAAGATATTGCCATAAAGAACAGAAACAAGAACAGAACAGAGCAACACCAAGTAAACCAACAGGAGGAAAAGTTGCATAAATAAAATGGTTCAAAGATACAGCGTACAAAATATAATTAGGCTAAAAACTAAGTAGTTTTAGTGTCTAATCTATTGAATCTTTGATAGCTCATTGAGAGTTACATACCCAAGTGTAAGTTGATTTCAAGTAATAAAATTTCTCGGGAGACCGAGTGTCGAACCACAGGGAGATTTGGAAGAAAAATATATTATCTAGTTGAGAGGTTTCAATAAAGTAACAAAATACTAGAGCTTCGGGATTCCACTTTAGATAAAAATACTGGAGTTATGATCTTGGTTATCTTTGATAACTCAATCAAAATCTAACAATCAAGTGATTTCAATTGGAAGATATAACTTTGAGCACATATAATACTTTTGAAAAGTACCTTTAGATCTTCGAACAAGTTTATAAAATCAATAGTTGATGTGTAAAACTAAGCATTTGTTGTGCCAATAAGTCTACAACAAATCAAAGTAATGACACATCAAAACCTCTCTTAAAAACTCTTCAAATGACTAAAGGATTGAAACTTTGAAAATCTTTACAGAATAACCAAAAACATTACTAATACTTTACTAAAGCTTCATCCCTAACTCTAGTAAAATATTTAGCTACTCATACTAATACAATAAGAACTCATATTTCTAAGAGAGATATTAGACTAAGATAGAAGGATTACAAGGAAAATGGGTTGCCTTCAAGGGTTGCTAAAGGGCTCTTTATATAGGCCTCCAAATAGTGAATCATGGAGACTTTAGCAACCAATTCACGTGGCTTGTAAAGATCAGTAATTTAATTGCCCTTTCCCTCCGAATTTTATCTTCACTTCTGAATAAAAGTTGTAGGCCGTTGAATTATCTTTCCAAGGAGTCTAAGATCTCAAAAATCGGATCTCTATATTGTGAGTTATGACCATAAAAGTGAAGTTGGTAAAACTGGATTGTTTTTCTCCGCGAATTTATGGTGGTCTCTTGAAAAGCAGATATCAGCTTGCACAAAATCAACGCCTTTAATATTTTTACTGTGTCTTGATGAATTTCTTGGTTAACCAATGGCTTTGGTCTTGTGTAAATTGGACTTTTGTGTGAATTATGGTGAATTGTTTCCCAACATGTGTACTGAGATGGCGGAATTCTGAAGCCCTTGCATTGATTGGCATTTTGACCATTGAAGCCGAAACTTTTGACACTTGAGCCCTGAAGACAAGTTGTAGAGCAACGAATTTTTGATCAAATACAACTGGAATTGGTTCAATTGGTTTAGTGAGGCTCCAGATATTGTGCAAATACGAAAATGTGTTCTGAGTCCAAACATTGGACAGAAATGGAGTCTTCACTTTTGAGTACAAATACAATCCAAACTTGTAAAATTGGATCACTAAAGTGTCTTAAGTTTTTAGTACATTGTCTTAGGTGTTCAATATCATAAAATTTGGATAAATATAACTCCACTTAAGACCTCAACAATGTACAATAGACATAATGGTTAGGTTGAATTATACATATGCTTCTTATTTATATAGAAAACATAAATACTTATAACTAATTAGAAAGTGTGAAGTTATATATAAATACGCTAAACAATACATTATAGTACACAAAATAATACATAAAATAGGTAAAATACATGCATACTTAAACGCTAATCACACTCTCCAACCAACTCATTACTAGTCTCTAGTGATGAAAGCGTAACATAATTTTGTGATGATGCTTTTATTTGCATCTTACCAACTCTTTGTTATAATATATCTAAATTAACAAACTATTGCATTTTAGAACTATTTTATGCTCAATACAATCTAGATAGACAGTTTGATAATCATCCCCTGTTGTGCTCAAGTTAAGTGACCAAAAGGTATGGAGTTCACGTCATAATTCTATTATCTTGATATTTTACTATGGTTAACAACTTTCATGATGATAATATATATATTTTTTTTTGTTTTTAACAAGATAGTTGTTAGAATAAACAACTTTTGCCAGTGGATTTCACACGCCTTACATCTCTCAATGTGGCTAGTGTTTACGCTCAGACTCTATATCGTGAATATTTCTATCATAAGCTTGGTTATACATCCATCAGTCAATCAACAATGCATGCAACATAAGTTAGAAGGACTTTATTTGGTTGTAATGAGGCTTATGGTGAAGTTATGAAGAAAATCGGCTCTGGATTTTGACTCAAAGTGGTCTGCAACCAAATGTAGGAAGAATTATATTTAAGCTTTGATTCGCATCTTCAAATCTCTTCAATACTGTCCTTCGCCATCCTCATCATTATTCCGATAAACATCACTTTTTTTTTCTTCTTTTTTTTTTTTATTTTTGTTTTGTTTTTTGACACGTTCACAAGAATAATTCACCTTATTCACACTTTGAGAACTGATAATTATGATTTTTTGGTAAAAGAAAAGGTTTTATTTAGGCTCAAAGGGGTTTACTACGGCATTGAAAAATTCGGTAGGTTTTATTGGAAAAGAAAGGTAAGTCTTAATTGCCTTCATCATTCTTATGTATGCATACAGAGTGACTGATACAAATTCAAAACAAGTTCTGAAGAACATAATTCATGACAGAGTATCTCACATAAAAGAATGCTCAAACATGCTATTTAGGCACAAATTCTCACAGGGTAGGTTCATATCCACAAAACAAAAGTTGCAGTTTTCTAATGTAAATCTTGTTAAAATAATTTTTTTTCCAACAATCAATTGCAACCATTTGTAAAATAGAAAAATTAGTAAAATTATTCAATTATAGTCCATAATCTTTTGTCACAGTGTGTGTGAAATGAGGATGACTTATAAACATCTATTAGAATGTACTTAAACAAAAGAGAAAAAAAAAATGTACCAAGTTTGTTAAATAGCATATATTAAAATTAAGACATCAGTAAATTTTAAAAGTCGTGGTTGTGATGCGTCTCAAAGGTACAAAGAAAAGGTTAATTTTATTACCCCCTTTACTCTGCCATCTTTATAGTTTTTTTTAATATTTTTTTTAACTCTCTATTTTTTTTTTAATTTTTTTGGATTTTTTTAAAAGAAGTCAACTAATCCCCACCCCCAAATTTAAACAACACATTGTCCTCAATGATGGATAGACGAAATTGTAAAAGAGAAGAGATTACCTGATTCCTCAGAGAAATTTGTAGCAATAAACCTGAAATACACAAACAGACATATATATATATATATATATATGCTTCATTTTTTTTTTACAATTCAGTTTTGTGGGTAACTGAAATACCGACTTGGGAGTCACGGAGTACCGAATCCGCCATTTATACCGGAAAAATAAAATTCACATAATATTACTAGCCGGGTCAGTAAGAGATACTGACTCAATCTCCTTACTAAAATTTCCAAGATATGCTTTTAGACGTTGTCCATTCACTTTAAACACATCACCTGTTTTTGGATTTTCAATTTCAACCGCTCCATTTGAAAATATAGTTCTTATAATAAAGGGTCCTGACCATTTTGAGCGCAATTTTCCAGGAAACAGATGTAATCTAGAATTATATAGAAGAACTTTTTGCCCAATTTCAAAAGTTTTCCTGACAATGTGCTTGTCATGAAACACTTTCATTTTTTCTTTGTAAATTCTAGAATTGTCATATGCATCATTTCTGATTTCCTCCAATTCATTTAGTTGAAATTTTCTTAAAGTACTAGCTTTTTCTAGATTGAAATTAAACCTTTTAATAGCCCAAAAAGCTTTATGTTCTATTTCAACAGGTAAATGACATGGTTAACCATAGACAAGTCGGTAAGGAGACATACCAAGTATTGTTTTGAATGTTGTCCGATAAGCCCATAGTGCATCTATTAACCTGATTGACCAATCTTTTCGATTTGAGTTGACTGTCTTCTCCAAGATATGTTTTATTTCCATATTAGCGAGTTCAGCTTGCCCACTAGTGTTTGGGTGGTATGGGGTAAACACTTTATGATGGATTCCATATTTTTTCATTAAATTCTCAAAAGGTTTGTTACAAAAGTGTGAACCGTCATCACTAATAATTGCACGAGGCATTCCAAATCTTGAAAAAATATTTTCCTTTAAAAATTTTAAAATAATTTTATGATCATTATTTTTGCAAGGGATTGCCTCAATCCATTTTGAAACGTAGTCGACTCCAACCAAAATATATTGATAACCAAAAGATGGTGGATTAAAAGGACCCATAAAATCAATTCCCCAACAATCAAATACTTCAACATTTAGAATAGGATTTAATGGCATCATATTTCTACGACTTATGCCCCCTAATCTCTGACATTGATCACAAGATTTAGAAAATTCATATGTGTCCTTGAAAAGTGTTGGCCAATAAAATCCACACTGTAAAATTTTTGCAGCGGTTTTTCTTGTTGAAAAATGCCCACCACAGGCTTCAGAGTGAGAAAATTTTTTTATGCTTTGAATCTCATTATCTGGTACAAATCTTCTTAATATTTGATCAGGACAATATTTAAAAAGATATGGGTCATCCCAAAAAAAATTTCGTACTTCCCTAAAAAATTTCTTTTTATCTTGAGCATTCCAATGAATTGGAATTTGACCTGTCGCAAGAAAGTTAGCAATATCTGCAAACCATGGACCTTTAGACAAGGTGAATAATTGCTCATCGGGAAAAGAGTCATTTATGGGGCTTACCTCGAAAGATTCATCACATGTAAGTCTGGATAAGTGATCGGCCACTACATTTTCCACTCCCTTTTTATCTTTGATTATTATATCAAATTCTTGAAGTAAAAGTATCCACCTAATTAATCTTGGCTTTGCATCTTTCTTTGCTAGTAGATATTTTAAAGCCGAATGATTAGTACAAACAACAATAGATGAGCCAACAAGATAAGATCTAAATTTTCTAGTGCAAATACTACAGCAAGTAATTCTTTTTCAGTAGTGGAATAATTCATTTGAGCACTGTTAAGAGTTTTACTTGCATAATATATCATATAAGGTTTCTTATCTTTTCTCTGTCCAAACACGGCTCCAACAGCATAATCACTAGCATCACACATAATTTCAAAAGGTAGAGTCCAATCAGGAGGTTGCATAATAGGTGTAGAAGTGAGCATTTCTTTGAGTGTTACAAAAGCCTTTTCACAAGAGTCATTCCACTCGAATACTATATCTTTTAATAAAAGGTTGCATAATGGTCTTGAAATTGTGCTAAAAATTTTTATGAACCTTCTATAAAAACCTGCATGTCCTAGAAATGATCTAATATCTTTAACTGATTTTGGTGTTGGTAGGTTGGCTATTAGATCAATTTTGGACCTGTCAACTTCTAATCCTTTTGATGAAACAATGTGGCCTAACACAATTCCTTCAGTTACCATGAAATGACATTTTTCCCAGTTAAGAACAAGATTTTTCTCCTCACATCTAGCTAAGACTTTAGCCAAGTTTATTAAGCAATCATCAAAAGAATTTCCAAAGACAGAGAAATCGTCCATGAAAACTTCAAGAAAATGTTCAACCATGTCACTGAAAATACTTACCATACATCATTAGAATGTTGCTGGGGCATTACATAATCCAAATGGCATTCTACGATATGCAAACGTTCCAAAAGGACATGTAAATGTTGTTTTTTCCTGATCTTCTAGTGCAATTGCAATTTGATTATACCCTAAATATCCATCTAAGAAGCAATAAAATTCATGCCCAGCAATTCTTTCCAAAATTTGGCCCATAAAAGGTAAAGGAAAATGATCTTTCTTGTCATTAAATTTAATTTTCTGTAGTCAATGCATACACGCCAACCAGTAACAGTCCTAGTTGGAATCAATTCATTTTTATCATTTTTTACTACAGTTACTCCAGATTTCTTACGTACAACTTGAGTAGGACTTACCCATTTACTATCAGAGATAGGATAGATAATATCAATGTCTAATAGCTTAATCACTTCATTTCTCACCACTTCTTTCATATTAGGGTTAAGTCTTCGTTGCATCTACCTAGAGGGTTTAGCATTTTTCTCTAAATAAATATTATGACTGCAAATTAATGGGCTAATTCCTTTTATATCTGATATAGACCACCCTATCACAAGCTTGTGAATCTTTAATACCTCTAATAATTTATGCTCTTGATCATAACTTAATTCAGAGGATATTATTACCGGATAAGTATCATTAGCACCCAAAAAAGCACATTTCAAATTTGATGGTAAAGGCTTCAACTCTAAAACTGGTGGTTGCTCGCTTTACGGGTTGGAGCCTTTTTGGACTTTGATAATTGTTCAAATTTGGGTTTCCATTCATTAAGCTTTGAAACTTGTGAAATCATAGGAATGGAATCAAACTCCAAACTGTTATCATTGACACAATCATTTATCAAATTTTCTAATGGATTAGAAAATGAGGTTATCAATTGTTCAAGAGTACATGTCTCAATTACATCAATTTCATTAGCCTCATCATTACTTTGTGGTTGCTTAGAAATGTTAAAAACTTTTAACTCCAAAGTCATATTTCCAAAAGAAAGATTTAAAACACCATTTCTACAGTTTATTAAAGCATTAGAAGTTGCAAGAAATGGTCTTCCTGAAATGATTGGATGTTGAGATGATGGATTTGAGACTGGGCATGTGTCTAAAATAATAAAATCTACCGAAAAATAGAATTTATCAATTTGCACTAACACATCCTCTACTATACCTCTTGGAATTTTTATAGAACGATCTGCCAATTGAAGTGTGACAGTAATTTTCCTTAATTCTCCCAAATCCAGTTGTTTATACACAGAAAACAGTAAAAGGTTAACACTCACACCAAGATCAAGAAGTGCATGTTCTACTTTTGTATTCCCAATAATACAAGATATTGTTGGAGAACCAGGATCTTTGTATTTAGGAGGGGTTTCTTGTTGAAAAATTGAACTTACACTCTCTGTTAAAAATGCCTTATTTTGAACATGTAGTTTTCTCTTTACAGTACACAAATCTTTAAAAAATTTGGCATAAGATGGAACTTGCTTTATTGCATCTAGTAGTGGAATGTTAACTTTTACTTGTTTCAAAACCTCAAATATTTCAGAGTTTTGGTCCAATTTCTTAATTGGGTGTAATCTTTGAGGAAAAGGAGCAGTGGATGATTTCTTAATAGGGTTTAAATTCTTATTTTCATCTTCTCCTTTATTTTTATCTTCATTATTCGGGGTCTGGGTTGACTCAACTTCCTGTTTCTTAAGGTTGATTGTTTTGTCAATTAGTTTTCCACTTCGTAAAGTGGTGACAAAATTAACATTTTCTGGTGCATTAGAGGAACTTTGACATTGCTCAGCAGGATTTTGTTGAGGTTGAGCAGGAAACTTTCCTTTCTCAACTGTTCTTAAGGAATTAGTTAAAGTAGATAATGTACTTTTAATATCATTGATGGCTTGTGACGTTTGGTTGTTGATGGTTGTTTGTCCTTGCATAAAGGCTTGTAAAATTTCTTAAAGTCTTTTTATATGTGGTTTATTATGTTGGGTGAAATTGGAGTTGGGGTTTTTCTGGGTGGGAAAAGGTTGTGACACACTTTCAATTTTCCACTTAAAGTTTGGATGATTTTTTCAATTTGGGTTGTACGTTTCAGAAAAAGCTGATGGATATGAATTTTGAAAATTAGATAATGCATTTACTTGTTCATGACACATCTCTTTGAAAATAGGAATTTGTGGGCATTCATTAGTTACATGTCCATTAATGGCACAAATTTCACATATGTCATCATTTTGCACAAATTTTACTTCCTTCGGTTTCTTTAGTTGCAAACTTTTGACTTATTTAGTTAAACTTTCAATTCTAGCATTTAGATCGTCTTCTTGACTTAAATTATATTTTCTTTTAGAATTTTCAAGCTTAGATCTAATTGAGCCTTCAGAAGCATTTTCATTATACCAAGATTGAGTTTTTTCAACTAGATGGTCTAAATACTCAAGTGCATCATCTGGATTTTTATCCAAAAATTCACCATTACACATCATTTCCACAAATTGTTTTGTTTCAGCGTTTAAACCTTCATAGAAGAAACTTACTGTTCTCCAAGTTTCAAAACCATGGTGAGGGAAAACATTTAATAAATCCTTAAAACGTTCCCAACATTTAAAATATTGCTCATCACTCTTTTGGAAAAATTCTTGATTTCTTTTTTTAAAGCATTCGTCTTATTAATCGGGAAGAATTTTTTTAAAAATTCAGTTTGAATTTGTTGCCAAGATGTAATTGAGTTTGGTTTAAGAGAATTAAGCCAAGTTTTTCCTTTACCTTTAAGAGAAAAATGAAATAACTTTAGCTTAATAGCTTCTTGAGTACACCTTGGTTCATTAAATGTTGCACAAATTTTTTCAAATTCTTTTAAATGCAAGTAAGGATTTTCAGAGTCAAAACCATGATAATTAGGGAGCAATTGAATCATACCATGTTTAAACCTAAAATTATCTGCATCTTGAGGGTACACCATGCATGATGGAACCGAATTTCGTTGGGGTTCAATAAATTACGCATTGAATGCACATGCAAATTTTCAATATTGTGTCTTTCAAAATCATTTTGGTTTTGAACATTATCTCCATCAACACTTTCATTGTCGGCCATACTTGATGCAATATTTCTAAAATTAATGTTATAACCTCTTATTAAACGACCACTTATAATATCACAAGTCCAATTATGCATACAAATAAATATAATACAGTAAAGAGATAGAGAGAAGAACACACAAACTTGTGAGGATAAACCTCACAACCGATGGATTTGTTCTCTGCAAAACCTCCCCGACAACGGCGCCAAAAACTTGATAGCTCCTTTAGAGTTACGTAGCCAAGTGTAGGTTGATTTCAAGTAATAAAATTTCTCGGGAGACCGAGTGTCGAACCACAGGGAGATTTGGAAGAAAAAGATATTATCTAGTTGAGAGGTTTCAATAAAGTAACAAAATACTAGAGCTGCGGGATTCCACTTTAGATGAAAATAGTAGAGTTATGATCTTGGTTATCTTCGATAACTCAATCGAAATCTAACAATCAAGTGATTTCAATCGGAAGATATAAATTTGAGCACATATAATACTTTTGAAAAGTACCTTTAGATCTTCGAACAAGTTTATAAAATGAATAGTTGATGTGTAAAACTAAGCATTTGTTGTGCCAATAAGTCTACAACAAATCAAAGTAATTACACATCAAACCCTCTCTTAAAAACTCTTCAAATGACTAAAGGATTGAAACTTTGAAAATCTTTATTGAATAACCAAGAACATTATTAATACTTTACTAAAGCTTCATCCCTAACTCTAGTAAAATATTTAGCTACTCATACTAATACAATAAGAACTCATATTTCTAAGAGAGATACTAGACTAAGATAGAAGGATTACAAGGAAAATGGGATGCCTTCAAGGGTTGCTAAAGGGCTCTTTATATAGGCCTCCAAATAGTGAATCATGGAGACTTTAGCAACCAATTCACGTGGCTTTTAAAGATCAGTAATTTAATTGCTCTTGCCGTCCGAATTTCATCTTGACTTCTGAATGAAAGTTGTAGGCCGTTGGATTAGCTTTCCAAGGAGTCTAACATCTCAAAAATCAGATCTCTAGATTGTGAGTTATGACTAGAATAGTGAAGTTGGTAAAACTGGATTGTTTTTCTCCGCTAATTTATGGTGGTCTCTTGAAAAGCAGATATCTCAGCTTGCACAAAATCAACACCTTTAATATTTTTACGGTGTATTGATGAATTTCTTGGCTAACCAATGGCTTTTTTCTTGTGTAAATTGGACTTTTGTGTGAATTATTGTGAATTGTTTCCCAACATGTGTACTGAGATGGCGGAATTCTGAAGCCCTTGCATTGATTGTCATTTTGACCATTGACGCCGGAACTTTTGACACTTGAGCCCTGAAGACAAGTTGTAGAGCAACGAATTAGTGATCAAAGAAAACTGGAATTGGTTCAATTGGTTTAGTGAGGCACCAGATATTGTGCAAATACGAAAATGTGTTTTGAGTCCAAATATTGGACAGAAATGGAGTCTTCACTTTTGAGTACAAATACAATCCAAACTTGTAAAATTGGATCACTAAAGTGTCTTAAGTATTTAGTACATTGTCTTAGGTGTTCAATATAATAAAATTTGGATAAATATAACTCCACTTAAGACCTCAACAATATACAATAGACATAATGGTTAGGTTGAATTATACATATGCTTCTTATTTATATAGAAAACATAAATAGTTATAACTAATTAGAAAGTGTGAAATTATATATAAATACGCTAAACAATACATTATAGTACACAAAATAATACATAAAATAGGTAAAATACATGCATACTTAAACGCTAATCAATCTTCATCTTCTCCTGTGCTTGTGATCAACATCTTCTTCTTCATCATCTGATTCATCTTGCGGTTTGAATACTCCTTGTTCTGTCGGCTTCATATTCTTCTCATCTTCTTCAATGTACTTCATCAGCATCTGGAATTTATATTCTTCAAACTCTTCTTCTTCTTTCTTTGATTTGAAAATTTTCTTAGGAAGTCGAGCTCTCTTCTTCTTCCCACCAAGGAGATGAGCATTTTCTCCTTTGTGTAGAGTTCCATCTGCCTTCAATGCTTTAAATTTCTGAAATCTGTCTTTCTTATATTTGATCCTCTTGATCACTGTGTGCTTGTTACAGATACTCAGAAATTCTTCCCACAAAATATCAAACTCTAATTTCATCGCTTTCTCCTTCTCAGCTTCTTCATTCTTTTCATCTGAAGGTATCATGCTAAGAGGTTGAATGTTCAAAGGTTGAACATTCACAATCGTTGTAGATTCCTCAGAATCTTTCTTTCTTTTCTCTGTTACTCTCTTTCTATTTTTTCTCTTTCTTCCTTCTCTTTCTTCCTTGCCTGAGACTCTTTCACAGTCTTTTCCCAGTAACCAACAGGTTTTTGGGCTGTAGATTTAGGGAGCTGTATAATCTTTCTTCCTTTGGCTGTTCTCCCAGTCTCATGGACAAATCCTTTGACTTTGCAGCTTTGAATTCCTTAGTCAAGGATTTTCCAATACCTTTAACATTCTCCAAGATATTCTCAGTTACTTTATCACCTTCCTTGATCTCTTCTTCAATTTTACTTTCCCCCTTTTTGCCAACATCAAGATGTGACAAAATAGTAGAAAGTTTACTCATAAGATCTGTCTTCAAGCCTTCATTACCAGAAATCATTCTAGTCATCTCATTCTTCATACCTTGAACCTTAAGCTTCAGATTGAAAGAATCATCTTTCATAAGGATGATATCTGACTGTAGAGATGTGATTTCTCTTGTCTTCTGAATAATATCCTGTCTAACCAACTCGTTCTGCTTCAATAGACTATCCACAACAGCTTTAAAGTTTTTTTCCAGTACTTTCTTTTCTTCCAAACCTCTTTTTTCAAGTTTCTTTACCAAATCTTCCATTCATTTCCTTACTTTCTGAGAAAATATAGCATCAGGCACCCTTTTCACTTGCTTAATGATTTCAGCTTCAATTCCCTTGAATGAATCTTCCAAATCCTGTAACTTTGATACAACTTCTTTTGGTGTCATATTGGGAATTGTATCACTATGTTCTTCTTCTGATTCATCTTCCCTAATCACCAACTCCTTTCCTTTTACAATCTTCAGAGCTTTAGAAGGTACCAACTCTACACCTGTAGAGTCTTCAGTAGTAGCCTTCCTCTTGCTAGGAGTTAAGATAAGATCTATCTTCTCAGTAGAGAAATCAGCCATATAGTCATCTATATTCTCTCGTTCCAAGGATGAATAACTCTACAGGGGAGGAGTACCTTGCTGATAGATTTCTTCAAGTGTGAACATTGCAAGTGGAGGTTGATTGAAGATACTTGTGATAGGATTGGATAAATCCTTTGCACTCTCATCAATTTCCTTAGAGATGTCTTCAATAATCTGCTCATCAGCTTCAGCCTCTTCAGTAGGTTGAACTTCAATATGTACAGGTTTAGCTTGAGCACCACTGTTCGGTGTAAATGAGTCCTCACGCAAGTGTACGTGTTCGCTATTAGCGTGGTAAGCTTGACCAAGTTTTAATATATATCGAACCCAAAGGAGACGAGGATTTGTAAGGAGAATTCATTATTTCAATTGGCTAGCTAACAAAGCAATTAAAGGGAAAGGTATCTATCGTCTACTAATGCGTCAAAAGAGTAAACTACCTATCACCTTGTGTTTGCAAAGTGAGCAAATGTGAGGGAAATGTGCTAGTGTACTATCCTATGTTTCATGAGTGAAGCATCACTTTATCATGCAAATTGTGTATAATCGATGGACAAGCCCATCTAACATGCAAAAGGTTTCCCTAATAACATATCAAAGCCTCTAATT
>JAPKLY010000221.1:135203-156731 GCA_026898435.1 Prunella vulgaris | reverse complement strand
GGCTGCGCTCGAGCTCGGCCTCGACTTGTCCGATCGATCCTCGACTTCTCGTTTTCTTCATATTTTGAGTTCTAGAGCTCCGATTGACTCTTCAACATGGTATATCATTTGTCTTCATTGGATCAACTCACAATTTCTGGACTTTTCTCAAACTTACTCGTTTCTTCCTCGTTTTGCTCGTTTTCACCTATAAACACAACTTTCTAGATAAAAAGGGTTAATAACACAATTTATACCATATTAGGGTCAAATATGAACATAAGAACATAAAAACCATATAGAAATGGATGCAAAATCATGCAATTATGACCCTAATCAACCACCCATTATTGCATCATCATCATTACCTTCATCATCATCAGGCTTGTCTTTGGGCTCTTTGCAAGGTGAATCAGCCTTCTCCGTCCCTTTTTCTTTCTCTGAATCAGGCTGTTCAAGAGCTGTCTCATCAACATTCATTGGATCTGCAGCACTAGCTCCTGCAGCCTCCAACAAGATTGCTTCTCAGCCAAAGTAGTTAAGCTCTATACTTCAACTACTTGATGACTTCCTTCACCAACTCTTTGTGGAATTTCCTCTTCACTTTCTGAGCTAACTACCTCATAGTTAGCCTAAGGAAATTTAGCTTCTGGATCTTTCTCAGATCCCATTGCAGCTCTCAAAGCAGCAGCTGCTGACTTAGTAATCTTCTGTTTTTCTGAAATTTCAGCAACTACTTGCTTTCCTTTACCTTTATTTTGCCTCAGTTTCTCAGCAAGAAACTCATCAAAGAAGTTGGGCTTCATCAGTTCATTCACATCATCACAATTTGTCCAGTCAACAACCCACTGGAACAAATTTCTTTCTTCAACTGTCAATTTCACAAGTTCTTCCCTTACTACCTTCCAGTCATCAAATCTTTGTCTTTCCTCTTCAAATCCATCTATTCTTTCAATTGAAACAACATGAAGTTGTTCAATTTGAATTTCAGGTGCTTCAGAGACTTGAACTACATGAATTTCTTCCTCAAGCTGTATATTTGCCAAGTCTACAGTTGTAGACTTGTCAATCTCATCATTTGTAGCTTTCCTTGAGTGATGTTTTTTAGCCCTTCTTTCTCTATCAACTTCATCCTCAGATTCACTAGGATCATCCACCAATAACAGTTTTTTCCTCACATCTTTCTTCTTCCTATCATAATGTTTCAGAGGAATTTCAACTGTACTCTTTTTTGCTTCAGATTTGTGTTTCTTTCTCTTTTTAGATTTAGGAGCCATAGGAGCATCCACAGCTCCTCTCTTGAAGTTAGCTTTGCTAATTATCCGATGAACAAGAATAGGTTGTCCATTGTGGCCATTGAACAAGGAAAATCCTACTTCCTTCAGAATGTAATTCAAGAAAATGCCAAAACCTTTGTTCTTTCCAGTTTTTACCACATCATTACCTATATTTCTAAGCAATAGCTCTCCTATATCAATCTTAACTTCTTTATCTATTGCTATCATCAAGTCCCACATAAGTATTGTGCCAGTATCATGAGCTCCAGTTCTACATAACAAACATTTATCTATAGCTTCATAGAGATATACATACTCAACTGCAAGGTCGTTCTTCTTGAATGTTCTCTTCCAATTCTCAGGAAACGGCTTCTTTGCAGTGAACTTTCTCTAATATCTCTTGTCTTCATTAGCAAAGTTGAGGTTGTCATGAGAATCACCTCCATTCCTCAAATCTAATGCTCTGCAGATGTCTTCAGCTGTGATATTAACACTTCTTCCTTGCATCTTCACAGAAAGTATCTTCCTCTCCACATTTGTTGCATCAGCATTCTTGTAGAACTCATGTACTATCTTATCATCATAAGCTTTGGGGGTATAAGTGAGACAATAATGAATCCCTTGATTCACAATATGTCTTCCTACACTTTCCATTGCATCAGTGGGGTGCTTCCTCTGGATTTCCTCAAAGTCCAACAGGGCTCCGAAGATTACTTTCATTGCCATGTCGATTGGTTTTAGAGAGTGAGAGATAGGGAGTGTTTTTGTTTTCAGGGGGTTCGAATGTAAAGTAGGATATAAAAGGATGAAGTGTCCTTTAAATACCTTTCTTTAAACAATCATTTAAGACAGAATAGGTGTATAACTGTCTTTGACCTAAAATTTATGAGTTTTTAAATTTCGAACCAAAACTTTTAATTTAGTCTGTCCAAAATATAACTCACATAGAATTTAAATCCATTTAAAATGTTCCACAAATTCAAACATTTTATAAATTAAAATGTTGAATAAATCCAAAATGTCTGTCACGAAGTACTGACGTTTCTGAATTTGTAGTGCTCCATTTAATTTTTAGAATTGTACAAAGTACTGTAAATTCTCTAAGTTTGCAGTTAACAAGTTCAGAAAATGGAAATCTACAGTTGTGAGGAATTTGCAGTTCAATACCAAGTCTACAGTTGTAGAGTTAACAACTCTGTAGTTGAATGACTTTGCTGCTGCAAATTTCCTTTTCAATGAGTTTCCAATTTTCTAGGTTTGTCTTTGCAATTTAGTGATTTTCATAGAGTCTTTTCACAATTCTAACATTCCCAAATTACCTCTAAAGATTGAAAATCTTGATTCACACAATGGTTTAGTGAAAATATCAGCATGATTCAAATCAGTATGAATCTTTGTCAATTTCACATCATTTCTTTCAACATAATCCCTTATGAAATGATGCCTTACATCTATGTGTTTTGATCTAGAGTGTAAAACTGGATTCTGTGTAATAGCAATAGCACTTGTATTATCACAGAATATAGCAGTTTCTTCTTGCATCAATCCCATAATCTTGTAATATTGCATCCGTAAGATTTGTGTACAACACCTTCCAGTAGCAATGTACTCTGCCTCAGCTGTAGAGAGAGCAATAGAATTTTGCTTCTTACTGTGCCATGCCACCAATCTTTCACATAGGAATTGACAAATCCCACTAGTACTCTTTCTATCACTCTTGCAGCCTGCAAAATCTGAGTCAGTGTAACCAATGAGTTCAATTCCTCTTTTAGGATACCATAATCCTAGATTTTGTGTGGATTTGACATATTTAATGATGTTCTTTACAGCATTCAAGTGTGATTCCTTAGGATTAACTTGGAATCTAGCACATACACCTACTGCATACATGATATCAGGTCTGCTAGTTGTAAGGTATAGCAATGATCCAATTAACCTCGTATATTTGGTTACATCAACACTTTTGCCATTCTCATCTTTGTCAAGACTCACAAAAGGTGTCATAGGTATATTGGTAGGCCTAGAGCTGTCCATTCCAGATCTTTTGATAAGCTCTTGAGTGTATTTAGCTTGATGGATGAAAATTCCGTCTCTCATTTGCTTAACTTGTAATCCCAAAAAGAAATTCAGATTTCCCATCATGCTCATTTCAAATTTTTCAGTCATGAGCTTGGAGAACTTTTTGCATAATTCTTCATTTGTTGAGCCAAAGATTATATCATCAACATAGATTTGAACAAGCAATATGTCATTTCCATGTTGTAGCCTGAATAAGGTCTTATCAACCATACCCTTTTTGAATCCATTTTAAATCAAATGATCGCATAGGGTATCATACCATTCTCTTGGTGCTTGCTTAAGTCCATAAAGGGCCTTTCTAAGCTTATAAACCATGTCTTCAGCTGTAGATTCCTCAAATCCTTGTGGTTGTTCAACATACACTTCTTCTGATAGTAAACCATTAAGAAATGCACTCTTTACATCCATTTGATAGACTGTAAAGTTCATATGTGCAGCATAGGTTAGAAATATTCTTATAGCTTCTAATCTTGCAACTGGGGCAAATGATTCATCAAAATCTATGCATTCAGATTGACAATAGCCTTATGCAACTAGCCTTGCTTTATTTCTGGTCACAATTCCATCTTCATCAACGTTATTCTTGGACACCCACCTAGTTCCAATCACTTTGTGATTCCTAGGCTTTGGAACAAGTTCCCATACTTGAATTCTCTCAAAACCATTCAATTCTTCTTGCATTGCAAAAATCCAATGGACATTTTGCAGTGCTTCATGAATATCAGTAGGTTATGAAGATGAAAGAAATGTAGCAAACATTGCCTCATCGATCTGTTTTCTAGTTTTTACAGCATCTGATAGGTTTCCAATTACATGTTCAGGGGGGTGATCTTTCAACTAAATCAAATCTGATTCAGGTTCTAGTCTTTGATCATTGTTCTCTACAGCTGTAGATTCACCAACTGCAGACTCATCAGGTCTTTTTGTTGGTGTTTCTACTTCTGTTAGAACTGTTTCATAGACTAAATCTTCAACATTCTCTAAGGGAGGTAACTCAACTATCACAGTGCCAAAGTCTTTGTTGATAAATTCTACAGGAGTTTTTATTTCAACATACTGCTGCTGACTTGTGACTGTAGAGTTGTCCTCTTTAGAGTCTTCAACAATTTCTTCAGGGGAGTTGTGTTGTTGATAAAAACCAACATGATGTGACTCTTCCGCAATCATTAATCTCTTGTTATACACTCTAAATGCTTTACTAACATTAGAATAACCTAAAAAGATACCTTCATCTGACTTTGAATCAAAAGTCTTGAGGTGTTTGTTTGTCCAGAAACGAGTATAATCAATGTATAGGGGGAATACACTGATGTCAGATTTTTCTGAATACACAGAAAAATGCTCTTACACTCTTAGTCAGGAAGATCCTAAAGTTACTCAGTAAACTGAAGGTCCACAGGGGCAGCAGGGACAGTTCAGCAGAGAGTCAAATAAGCTGAGTGTGAGTGATGTGCTCAGAAGCTCAGTAGAGATAACAAACCTACTGACTGCTCGGAAGCAAGTCAGTTGGACTACTATCTCAGTAAGCTAGAGTACGTCCAGAATGTGAGCCCTTAGTATCTACTCGTTTTAGTTTCTGAAAACGTTTTCTCTGAGTTTGCTTAGTAAATGGTGGTTAAGGCTGGTGCACAGTATTAAGATTCAGGAAGATTGATTAAGCCTGAATATCAAAACAATGCAGTATGTTCAGTTTAATATGATGACATTTATGATCCTGAACACGAAAGTAAATCAGCACACAAGAGTATTTTTAACGTGGTTCAGAGATAACCAACTCCTACGTCCACGGCCTGATTTAACAGGAAGCTATCCTCAAAACCCTGAGGATAGGTACTTGGGTTTTACGTGCCAAGGGACACGTATAGCCAACTTCCCCTCTTAGGAACTGACCCCTGGGTGGTTTTACAAGTCCCAGTCCTTCTAACCAACCAATCTCACACCCTGAGTGGTTTGGTATTCTTGGTTTCCAACTAAGATAACTCTAGCAATACAAAACAATGCTAAATATTAGAGCTATCGATCTAAGCAAATACAGAGTGAATCCTACTACAACACTAGGGAAATTTAATTGCAGAGTGTTATTCAAAGTATGCTTTGAGTGCTTGGATTCTTGAGATCTTTCGCTTGGAAATTTCCCGTTAGCCTTGAATGGGTGGAAGGCTCTCTATATTTATAGGCAAGATTCAAAATAGATCCGTTGGAGGAGATCTACCTAAATCTTTCCTATTTTAGGGTGGTTCCAGGCTAGATGTACACTTGACCTAAACACCATGTTTAATCTGACAATTTTGTCCCGCCGCCTGCAACTCTGAGACGCATTAAATGCCGCATTAACTGCTGTGTAGACTCCGTACATGCGTGTCACAAGATCATTGGCTCTCCGTACAAATGGCTAGTTGACCATCTGTCACTTGTCCTTCCTCGTACATTCAATACTCTGAGTCTCATGTTAATTACTCAGCCTGAATGTTTGTCTTTATCGGAGTCTTACTGACATTCTCTTTGTCTCTTTGTCCCATAGCATAAATAACCTTTGTGCTTTGGACTTACATGATTCAGGTAAACTGAACCAAGGCCTAAGTCAGGTCTTACGAGCATTCAACTCGGCCTGATAGGTTATTCAGCCCAGTATGTGTAACCTTTTTACTTTGGACTTACATGAGTCAGATAAACTGACTCAAGGCCTAAGTCAGGTCTTACGAGCATTCAGCTCGGCCTGATAGGTTACACTTACTCTTCGCTGACTAAGTTCAGTCCTGAGCATGCTTAGTGTACTCAGTAGAAATTTCAGTCAATGGTGTTCCGGATGGTCTTCAGGATGGATCTTCAGACTTCGGTTTCCAGCTTCAGTTCAGGCAATCTTCAGCAAGACTGACTCTGACCTTCTTCAGGATGAATTACACTTCAGACTTCAGTAAATTGGGTCGACTCCAATCTCCTTCAGTCTTCAACACGTTCCCCCTGAACTGAATCCCTAACCTGACTATCCTGAACTAGTCTATCCTGAACAACTATACTTAGGCAAATTCATCAGGGGTTTTGGGATCTAATCAAAATATTCAGATTGTCCCAAAAATTTCCCCCTTTTTGATGATGCCAAAACCCTTAAGCAAATTCCTATTCATCTTTACAATCAACTGACTTAGTCAGTGAAATAAGTTCAGTACTTTCTGACGAACTAGGCACTTAGTCTATAAGATAAAAACAGGAATGTGTTAGTACAGTTCATGATAAGGATACTGAAAAGTAAATTCAGGAGTCAATAAGAAGTTGTACTCAGGAAACATTAAATAACTTCATTGATAAATCTTAAAGTACATGCATCCTGAGGCTATTACAAAAATTTCCTGAACAACTAACTCCTGATATCTATTCTTCGTCCTTATCCCAAGCAGCCTGAGGAATCTCATACATCTCCAAGACTCGGCTCAGGACCTGCTTCATCCTGTTCCGATCACCAATGGCCACGGCAGCGCGTCCTACCCTGACGACTTCTTCAGAAATTACCCGGTCTAGTTGCTTGGAGTTCCTGAAGAGTGGTGGAGGATACTTGATGAATTCCGGAGGAGCGATCTCTACACCTTCAGTGTAAGCATTTTTTATTATCTCAGCCCATAGATCAGGATGCTCCTGTGCCATCCAGTGATTGAGTATGACGTCTTTATCTTCAGTTAGATCGTCCCACAACCCCACCACATAGAATAGATAGGCCCATCTATTCCGGATCGGAATCCAAACCTCCAACATCTCAACCGGAATGAAATCCTCTACGAACTGAACTGGAGGAGGTCCCTGACCTGGATTAACCACTAACTTCCTATGAGTCTTCTTCCGAGATCCAAAAGGTACATACTTCTTCTTCTGAACCTGCGAAGTCAGGTACTAGTTGGACTCTTTCAGCCTTTGGACCTGACTGAGCAGCGTCAACTCCTTCAACTTTACCTGCTTCTCTGACTCAGTCAGTACCAGTTCCTTTTGAGTGGTTGTTCCAGGGTGTAGTCCTTCCTCCATCTCAGTGTATATGGACTACAGGGCAGGATCATCAGAGGACCTCATCCTCTTCGGATCTGAGCCTTCAGCAGCTTCAGTGGCAGAAACGGACCTTGTTCTCTTTCTGTCCGTAGCTTTCAGTTCAGGGGGAAGATCTTCTTTTTGCCTTTACCAATTTGCTTCTTCCCTTCTTCCCCCTTTTTGGCATCATCAGAGTTGATTTTGCCAACCACCTCTCCAACCGAACCAGCCAGCATCTTGAATTGATCCGCCATCTCCTGCTGCTTGCCCTGGAGTTGTCCAATCTGACTAGCCATTCCCCTCAGACCGGAACTCAACTCCTTCACTGCTTGATTATGCTCTGACTTCAGTCGGCCTTCAAAGCCCTCCATCCTGGAGTCCAGAGCAGTTTCGATCTCCTTCTTCTCTTGATTGTCCATTTCACTCAACAGTTCAGCTTTCAAATCTGCTTTAAGCTTGGCTAACTTTTCATCAACTAACTGATCAGCCCTTTCATTCAGTTGTTGATCAAGAAAAGTAGCTAGCTTCGACTCCTGCTGAGTTTTGACATCAGAGACCATTTGCTTGCAATTCCGAATGGCCCCTTTTACCAGTTCAGTGATAACAGTTAGACCTACTGAGTGCTTTATTTGAACCTCTCTGAGAAGATCGATTGAAGCGTTCATATACCTTCCCATTTTGTTCAGATCCCGCTCCACCTTTTTCACACGATTATTAGCCAGGTTTGCAGTCATATTAAACCTGTTAATCCTTGTATTGTGCACACTGAGCCGACGGTTGATTCCACTGAGTGTCCGTCCCCAAGCCCATCTTTTCTGAATTGCACCTCCGGGGATCTTAACGAGTGAGCTCAGATTATCCCGAGAACCCTCAGCAACCCTAGGTCTACGGGGTGCGTCATCGGGTGGTGCACTGATCACATCAGTCGCACCTTGCTGAACAGTTTTATTATCAGCAATCTCAATCACCTCCTTCTCACCTTCCTTCTCTTTCTCCACCAGTTCAACATCCTTCCCAGGCTGATCCACTTCTTGCCCAACCACCTGATTCTCTCCCTGAGCCTCAGCATGTGGAACCACAGCCAGTTCCATCTCAACTCTTTCTTGCTCGGGCACAGCAGCTGATGCCTCAGGATAAATTCTTTGGACTGTTTTGATAAAGTTGGGCATACGAATCAGGTGATTTAGTGAATTTACCTGAAAGTGATCAAACAAGGCTGCTTCATCATCAGCCAGCGTGTTCACACCTTTCACCTTGGTCAGCTTGTCAAGTTCAGGCTAGGTGGCAGTCTCGATCATTGCATAAGTGCGGAGCTGCACCACCGCCTCCTTCTGAGCTTCAGAGAGATTAGGGAACTTCCGATCCACCACGTCAGCTGCCCTTCCCCTCGCTACAACCTCAAAGTCAGGTAGAGAGTTCTCATCAGGTGCGGGAAAGGCCACGGAGCATAAGCCTGAACTCTTTCAGCTTCCTTCTCAGCAATGGATTCCCCCTGACCCTCTTCAGATCTGACCTCTTCATGGTGATATTCGGTCACGACCTGCTGAATCAGGTCACTCGCCACATCTTGCTCATAAATGAATGGCGCTGGATCTGAGGGTGTAGATTCCGAAATGGCTGAAATAGGGGCAACCACGAGAGCAGACTGAGTAGTTTCCCCTTCCGGAACTCAGGTTGAGATGGCTCTTTCTCAGGCTGAGCTTCCCTCTCTTCCACAACTTTCTTGGATCTTCCTGATCCGGGGTAAAGAAGGTTTAGCTTGAGTTGTTTGGGTCTGAAAAATTTGGACTTGTCGCCTGCTGGCGTTGAACCCTTGTCTTTAATAGGCTTGCTTGCCTGATTCATGACTCCCTGAGTCGTGCTCGCCTGAGCCTTAGCCTCGGTCGCCTGAGCCTTGCTCACCTGACTCTTCATCTTCAAGGTTCTGCTCCTCTTCTTCTGAGTGCCTGCATCACCAGAGAAAGATATGAAAAGATCAACCTTTGCTGGGATCTCTAGAGATTGAGCTTGATCAACATCTCCGAGAGCCAGCATCTCTAAGATCAGAGAGATCTTCGTGCCAAAGTGCATCTTGGCATCAAAGGTCACCTGACCCTCTGGCGAGTATTTGATCTTACTTCTCAGCCACCATTAGCTGAAGGAAGTATTACTCCCAGTTGAATCTTTGCACAGCTGAATCCTTGATTACCATTGTATACAACTTTGGCCTAGAGATCTGCTCTAACCCTCCAGCAATCCCCATCACTGCCTGACTAGTCAGGTCGAAGAAGTGACGGTTGGTAGTCCTTAGAACGGACTTGTTCAAACCTGACTTCAGGACAACAACTCCATCACAGAGAGACTGGAGATAATCCCTCTCATCACCAACTCAATAGTCAACCGGGCTGCGTCCAGAATCAGGCAGATTGAAGATTTCCTTAATCTTCTGCCTGATGTTGATGGTGACACAATCCCTCACCATCCTTCCTCTTCACACAAGAGGTCAAGGGAATGCAAGATTCCCATTCTTGGGTGTCCTTGTTCTGCGCCAACTTCAGGTAGAAAGCAGCAACAAGTCGAGGATGGAGTTTCTTGGGCTTTGCTGTGATGAATTGTAAAAGTCCTGCATTTACAAATAATTCCTTCACAGGCAAAATGTCTGGGTGATTAAAAGAAAAATCACCATAGGGTTCCCAGTGAATTTCATTCCGTAAATGGAAAAGATTTCCAAAGAATGTGTCGGCTGAAGGTGAAGCTATGAATGATGATTTGAAGATATGAAGAAAAAGATTTGCAGAGAGACATATAGCAAGAAAAATATTTGAGTGCGTAAAGGTCGCAATGACAAAAACTTCCCTTATTTATACTAAAATTCAGTTTTAATTGGATGGCTCAGAAAATTATGACTTATGAGATTCAATGGTTAAGATTAAACGCAAGATGCAGGGATGCGGATTGAGCCTCTTCGGTTTTCAAAATTAATGATTCAAAACTTTATCGGAAACCGTTCCCACCCACTTTACATTAAATGCGCGTCAGAGCATGTCCGTATTTAATTCAAATAATTTTTATTAAATAATAACTGAATATTAAATGAATGGCTGGGATTAAATGACAAAAAGATTTGATTTGACAACACAACAAACAATATCAAGGATGATGCAAGCAAGATAAGATGACTAAAAAAAATAATTCAGGAAACATATCAGTTAGTCATATTTCGTTATCTGACTGATACCACTTGTGTCTTATCAGGATGACAAGTCCTGAACACTGTGTCCTGAATCTTAGTCAGTCCAAACTGATCATCCTTTTACACTAAGTGTTCCCCCTACAACCATTCACTCTCTGTATGAGATTCCTTCATCCTGAGTCCTAGTTAGTCATTCCCCCTGACCTTATGCTTACTGAACTGAGATTCATACTGAATCTCCTAAGCCTGGGTCAAGGAGTCCTAACTCTACTGACAACTCAAGAAACCTGGTTTCAGGCAAAGCCTTAGTCAGGATGTCAGCTCTCTGCTTATCAGTAGGGACTCTCTCCATCCTTATATCCTTCTTTTCAACATGATCTCTAATAAAATGATGTCTGATGTCTACATGCTTACACCTTGTGTGTAAGACTGGGTTTTGGGATATGGCAGTGGCACTATTGTTGTCACAATAAATTGGGACTTCAGAGGCCTCTATTTGGTTGTGTCTCAGTTGTTGCTTCAACCAATGGATCTGGGAGCAACAACTGCATGCCGCCATATACTCAGCCTCATTAGTAGACGTTGCAACACTGGTTTGCTTCTTAGAAAGCCAAGAGATCAGTTTACTCCCTAGAAATTGACATGTGCCTATAGTTGATTTCCTATCAAGCCTACAGCCTCCATAATCTGCATCTGAATACCCAGTCAGTTCTAGGTTGTCATCAGAGGGATACCAAAGTCCTAAATTGACTATACCTCTCAGGTATTTCAATATCTTTTTTGCACTCTCTAGATGACTCTTCTTCGGATCAGACTGATATCTTGCACAAACTCCGACTGCATAAGTGATGTCAGGATGACTTGCAGTCAGGTACATTAAAGATCCAATCAGTGCCCTATATTCAGTCTGATTCACTGAGGCTCCTTCTTTGTCAGGATCCAACTTCTCATTTTGTTCATGGGAATACGTGAGACTTTGCTGGACTGAACTTGTTGGTCCCTAAAGAAGACTTTGAGTCTTCTTATTTTGAAAACAGCTGACTTTACAATCAGCTGAGTGCGCAGTGATTTTGTGTGCGGAAACGTTTTAAATTAAATCCTTTTAATGAAAACCTTTTATTTAGTGCAGCAAGTAGGAGCAATTAAAATAAAGCAAGTAAAAGACACGAGATTTATAGTGGTTCGGACGAACTGTCCTACATCCACTCTCCTCAAACCAAATTGGACTTGAGGGGCTATCTACTCACTTACTAACTATCTTCCTTACAACTTTCAAGAGAAAACTCTCTTACAACTCTTGTTAGTGCAAACAACCTTGCAACTAACTGATCGACTTCTACAAAGTCTTACAAATGAATAATAAAGTATAATGGGTGTGTTTGTGTACAGAGGAAAAAGTGAAGCCTATCTGCTAGTGTAATCGCGTGTAGGATCGTTGTTATTTTTCTCTCTTGTACTCATATTTATAGGTATAAAAAACTAGCCGTTAGAGTTGACTAGGATTTGAAATCCCTATAAATATGTAATCAATCAATCAGAATGATTGATTGATTCTTGATCTCCAGGTTGATATCTTTCCATCTTGGCTTTGATCTTCAATCTAATTTGACTTGATTGATTGCCTATGATTCTGGAAATCATGTTGGTGTGATCTTGTCCCCATGACATAATTGACTTTCTGTAAATAGATCTTCTATGCAACAGCTTCAGACGACCTCAGCTCCTGTTGGTGGTCCTCGTCTGATATGTTCAGGGCTCAACTGGTATGTTGAGTCATAGCTGTCCTGATCGTGTCTCAGCTGATCTGGGTGCTCCTCTGCTGATTTTGTACTTGTCTGATTTTGACACCTCAGCTGGTCTGACATCAGCTGACCTGGACCTTAGCTGATCTAACCTCAGCTGATCTGACATCAGCTGACCTGACATCAGCTGATATCTAGCACATCAGCTGACCTTCACCTAAGCTGACCATCCTTAGCTGATCTGACCTCAGCTGATCAGCTGACCTCCCAAGATCATCTGGTTTTAATGGCATCAAAACATAAGAGATTTCCCATCAATTTCCCACTTTTTGATGATATTAAACCCAAGGAAGATTGATCTTTCTCCAATCAGCTGATGTTCCCCCTTACACAAATCTCAGCTGATTTTCCACCTAAGTGTAGGCCTTCCCCCTTAGTTGGGTAGATGTTTGCGTTTGGATCTGTTCATCACACTCAGCTCATCTGATTTGATCATCTTCTCATCTGATATCAGTTTTTTTATTTGATCTCCTGAGCTGGTGTGTACCTGAAAATAAAATCAGGCAATAGGTACCCTACTGGGTACTGGAGGGTCAGGAGACAGTTCTTTAGGGATCCATAGGAATAGGTCATCCTTATGAGGCTTAGGAGACCTTATCCATCTCCCATATTTATCAACAAAGAGAATCTCCTTCAGAGGGTTTCTCTTAGGAGGATGTCTTAGAACACCAGGTCTTGTGATCTGATTATAAGGGTATGTCCTGCTAGAGCCTTTGAATGACTCATAGACAACAGCCTTAGCTGATTTTGCAGGTTTGGGTGGTAGTTTAAATGTAACCGAGGGTGGAGAAGAGTTCTGCTTGGACTTGCCCTTCTGGGATAGTCCAGGCTGATCTCTCTTCATCTGATTTTTCCCTTTTTCCTTATTATCAGCTCCTTGAGCCTGTGCCTTTTTCTTCCCTTTAGAGGACTTAGGGAAGCCAACACCTCTTTTGTCATGCTCTTGTTGAGAGGAAGCAGCTATAGATGACATTGCATTATGTGCATTGGTCAGCTGATCCAATTTCAACTTGAGTTGATCCTCTTTTTCTTTGGTCTGTGTATGTTGTTTAAAGAGTTCATCGAACTTAACCTTTAATAGCTTGTGTTCCTCTTCCAACCCTAGATTTTCAGCCAGCAGCGTAGCTACCAACTGTTCTTGTTCATCATTATCATCATCATCCCATCCCTTGGGAGCACTGACAAGCTTGATCTTGAAATCAGGATTCTTCAGGCTCAGTCTTGTCACCCTCTTGGTGACCCCCTCAGTGTCAGGACTCGGAACCTGTTTTCTATGCACTGATGTAGTCTAATCAAACACAACATGAGGTATTTCCTCCACACAAAGGGTCCGCCAGTTATACACCCTGAAGGCTTTACTGATTCAGGAGTATCCTAAGAAAACTCCCTCATCAGATTTGCTATCAAAGGCTTTTAGCTGGTCTTTCCCATTGTTCAGGATGAAACACTTACACCCAAAAATGTGGAAATAGGAGATACGAGGCTTCCTTTTATTCCAAGTTTCATAAGGCGTCTGAGCATGTTGTTTGTTCAGCATAGATCAGTTCTGAGTGTAGCAAGCAGTGTTGATTGCTTCAGCCTAGTACTCTTGGGCAGTCCTGACTCGGCCAACATGGTCCGGGCAGCTTCCTTCAGGGTCTGGTTCCATCTCTCAGCTACCCCATTCTACTGAGGGGTCCTGGCAGCAGAACTCTCATGAGCAATACCATGATTAGTACAAAAGTCAGTTATAATAGAGTTAATAAACCCTGTTACAAAAGTAAGATTTCTCATCATGCTCATTTCAAATTTTTCAGTCATGAGCTTAGAAAACTTTTTGCATAATTCTTCATTGGTTGAGCCAAAGATTATATCATCAACATAGATTTGAACAAGCAATATGTCATTTCCATGTTGTAGCCTGAATAAGGTCTTGTCAACCATACCTTTTTTGAATCCATTTTAAATCAAATGATCACATAGGGTATCATACCATGCTCTTGGTGCTTGCTTAAGTCTATAAAGGGCCTTTCTAAGCTTATAAACCATGTCTTCAGCTGTAGATTCCTCAAATTCTGGTGGTTGTTCAACATACACTTCTTCTGATAGTAAACCATTAAGAAATGCACTCTTTACATCCATTTGATAGACTGTAAAGTTCATATGTGCAGCATAGGCTAAAAATATTCGTATAGCTTCTAATCTTGCAACTGGGGCAAATGATTCATCAAAATCTATGCATTCAAATTGACAATACCCTTGTGCAACTAGCCTTGCTTTATTTCTGGTCACAATTTCTTCTTCATCAAGTTTATTCTTGAACACCCACCTAGTTCCAATCACTTTGTGATTCCTAGGCTTTGGAACAAGTTCCCAAGCTTGATTTCTCTCAAAACCATTCAATTCTTCATGAATATCAGTAGGTTCTGAAGATGAAAGAAATGTAGCAAACATTGCCTCATTGATCTGTTTTCTGGTTTTTACAGCATCTGATAGGTTTCCAATTACATGTTCAGGGGGGTGATCTTTCAACCAAATCAAATCTGATTCAGGTTCTAGTCTTTGATCATTGTTCTCTACAGCTGTAGATTCACCAAATGCAGACTCATCAGGTCTTTTTGTTGGTGTTTCTACTTCTGTTGGTCCCGAAACGAGTTAAATCAGTGTATGGGGGGGGAATACACTGATGTCAGATTTTTCTGAAAGACTCAGAAAAATGCTCTAACGCACTCAGTCAGAATTCTCTGAAGTACTCAGTGTGCTGAATGTCCGCAGGGGCAGCAGGGACGGTTCAGTAATGAGTCAGATAAGCTGAGTGTGAGTAAAGTGCTCGGAGGCTCAGTAGAGATATCAAACCTACTGACTGCTCGGAAGCGAGTCAGTTGGACTACTATCTCAGTGACTTAGAGTACGTGCAGAAAGTGAGCCCTTAGATTCTACTCGTTTTAGTTTCTGAAAACGTTTTCTCTGAGTTGCTTAGTAAATTGGTGGTTAAGGCTGAGTGCACAGTATTCAGATTCAGGATGATTGATTCAGTTCTGAAGTTAAAACCAATGCAGTATGTTCAGTTTAATATGATGACATTTATGATCCTGAACAAAACTGTAAATCAGCACACAGGGGACTTTTTAACGTGGTTCGGAGATAACCAACTCCTACGTCCACGACCTGATTTAACAGGAAGCTATCCTCAAAACCCTGAGGATAGGTACTTGGGTTTTACGTGCCAAGGGACACGAGTAGCCAACTTCCTCTCTTAGGAACTGACCCCTGGGCGTTTTACAAGTCCCAGTCCTTCTAACCAACCTATCTCACACTTTGAGAGGTTTGGTATTCTGGTTTCCAACTAAGATAGCTCTAGCAATACAAATCAGTGCTAAATATTAGAGCTATCGATCTAAGCATATACAGAGTGAATCCTGCTACAACACTAGGGAAATTTAATTGCAGAGTGTTGTTTATGATATGCTTTGTGTTCTTGGATTCTTGAGAGTTCTCTTGGAAATTTCCCGTTAACCTTGAATGGGTGCAAGGTTCTCCATATTTATAGGTGAGATTCAAAATAGATCCGTTGGAGGAGATCAAATCAAATCTTTCCTATTTTAGGTAGATTACAGGCTAGAAATACTGTTCGACCTACCCGCCATGCTTATTCTGGCAAGTTGTCACATCACCTGCAACCTTTTGAGACGCATTAAATGCAGCATTAAATGCTGCGCAGACTCCGTGCTTACGTGTCGAAAGATCATTGGCTCTCCGCTATAACGGCTAGTTGACCTTCAGACATTTATCCTTCCTCGTACATTCAATGCTCTGAGTCTCTTGTAATAACTCAGTCTGAACGTGTGCCTTAATGGAGTCTTACTGACATTCTCATTGTCTCTTGTCCCATAGCCTAAATAACCTTTCTGCTTTGGACTGACATGATTCGGGTAATCTGAACCACAGCCTAAGTCAGGTCCTATGTGCATTCAGCACAGCCTGATAGGTCATTCAGCTCAGTATGTGTTACCTTTTTGCTTTGGACTTACAGGATTCAGGTGAACTGAACCAAGGCCTAAGTCAGGTCCTATGTGCATTCAGCACAGCCTGATAGGTAATACTTACTCTTCACTGACTGACTTCTGTCCTGAATATGCTTAGTGTATTCAGTAGAAACATCAGACAATGGTACTTCAGGATTGACTTCAGGATGAATCAACAGGCTTCGATCTTCAGCTTCAGAACAGACAATCTTCAGCGAGACTGACTGACTTCTTCAGAATGGTTTACGCTTCAGACTTCAGTAAATTGGGTCGACTCCAATATTCTTCAGTCTTCAGCATGATCCTTCTGTACTGAATTTCTAACCTAACTATCCTGAACACTATACTTTGGCAAATTCATCATGGGTTTTGGGATCTAATCAAAATACTCAGATTGTCCCAACAATTTCCCCGTTTTTGATGATGCCAAAACCCTTAAGCAAATTCCTATTCATCTATACAATCAACTGACTTAGTCAGTGAAAATAACTCAGTACCACCTCACGAACTAGGTACTTAGTCTATAAGATGAAAACAAGGAATGGGTTAGTACAGTTCTTGATAAGAATTCAGAAAAGTAAATTCAGGAGTCAATAAGAAGTTGTACTCAGGAAACATAAATAACTTCATTGATTGATAAGAAAATACAAGTATCCTGAAGCTATTACAAAATTCCTGAACAACTAACTCCTGATCTAATCTTCATCCTTATTCCAAGCAGTCAGTGGAATCTCGTACATCTCCAGTACTCGATTCTGGACCTGCTTCATCCTGTTCCGATCAGCAACGGCCCCGGCAGCTCGTCCTACTCTGACGACTTCTTCAGAAATTGCTTTCCGGTCCAGCTGCTTAGAATTCCTAAAGAGTGGAGGAGGATACTTAATGAATTCCGGAGGAGCGATCTCAACACCTTCAGTGTCAGCATGTCTGATGATTTCAGCCCATAGATCAGGATGCTCCTGTGCCATCCAGTGATGGAGTATGACGTCTTTGTCTTCAGTCTGATCGTCCCATAACCCCACCACATAGAATAGGTATGCCCACCTATTCCGGATCGGAATCCAAACCTCCAGCATCTCAATCGGAATGAAGTCTTCAACAAACTTCGATGGAGGATGACTTTGATCTGGACTGACCACAATCTTCCTCTGAGTCTTTATCCGAGATCCAGATGATACAGATTTCTTCTTCTGGACCTGGGAAGTCAGATACTCATTAGATTCTTTTAGGCACTGGATCTGACTGAGCATCGAAATTTCTTTCATTTTTGCTATCTTTTCAGCATCAGTCATCACCAATTTCTTCTGAGTAGTCAGCCCAGATGGCATTATTTGTTCCTCCATCTCCTTATATAATGGCTCGAGAGCCGAATCTTCAGAGGGTCTCAACTTCTTCGGATCTGAGCCTTCAGCAGTTTCGATGGCGGCTACGGATCTAGTCCTCTTTCTATCCGCAGCCTTCAGTTCCAGGGGAAAGTTCTTCTTCTTAGCTTTGCCAGTAGTGGCAATTTGCTTCTTCCCTTCTTCCCCCTTTTTGGCATCATCGTCATTAATACGTCTGACAACTTCATCCACTGACTCCGCCAAAAGATTGAACTGACCATCCATCTCAGTCTGCTTCACCTGCAATTGCCCAATCTGCCCCACCATTCCTCTCAGGCCGATACTGAGCTGATCAATGGCTGAATTGTGTGCAGCCTTCAGTCGACCTTTGAAGTTTTGCATCCTTGAGTCTAGGGCAGATGCAATTTTCTCCTTCTCCTGTGCAGACAACTCCCTCAGCAGGTCCTCCTTCAGTTCAGTTCGTAACCTGACCAACTTCTCATCAACCAGTTGATCAACCTTTTCAGATAATTGTTGATCCAGAAAATTGGCAAGTTTAGTCTCCTGCTGAGTCTGCACATCTGAAACCATCTGATTGCAGTTCTGAATGGCATCCTTGGTTTGCTCGGAAATGACAGTGAGTTCGACATTGAGTTCAGACCGAGCTTCCCCAAAGAGATCAATTACTGCATGCATATCAGAGGCCATCTCATTCAGGTCTTTATCCATCATTTTCATCTTCTTATTCAGAGTTCTAGAATCTTTATCAACCCTAATTGCCTTTCGCTCAACGAGAATTACCCTTCTGTGCATATTCGAAAGAGCTCGTGAGGAATTTTCAGTGAACATAGCCGCTGGGGTGATCCAGTTTCCTTGAACTCGGATAAGACCTGATCGACCCTCTCCTGAAGCCTCCGCTGCCCCGGGTCCAAGGGGTGCATCATCAGCCGGTGCACTGACTCCCTCAGTGCCACCTTGCTGATCGTCATCAGCAATCACAATCACCTCCTTTTCAGTTTCCTTCTCCTTTCCCTTCACTTCAGCCAACTGAGTCTCGGGCTCAGGATATGTGCCGCGAACTGTTCTGATAAAATCCACCATTTTGATCAGATGATGTAAAGAGTTAACACCAAAATGATCAAAGAGGGCGGCTTCTAAATCTGCAATGCAGTCCCATCCTCTGGACTCTCCTAGCTGGCTGAGCTCAGACCAAGTAGCATTTCTGATCATGGAAAAAGTGCGGAGTTGCACAACTGCCTCCTTCTGAGCCTCAGTAAGTTCAGGGAATCTCCTTTCCACCATCTCAGCAGCCTCTCCCCTTGCAACTATTTCGAAATCTGATAGACTGTTTACATCGGGCGCAGGGAAAGGCCATGGTGCTTCAGCCTGAATTGGTTCAGCAGCCTCTTGCTCAACTCCTCCTTCCTGAGCAGGCTCTTCCTGACCCAAACTCTGATAGGTTTCAGCAATAGTAAGGATCAGCTGGTTGAGTTCAGGGGATGCAATCGGGGCAAGTTAAGGAACAGCCTGCGCCTGAGCTGGTTCCTTCTCAACAGATTCAGCAGACTCCTGCGCCTGAGCTGATTCCTTCTCAATAGATTCAGCAGCATCCTGCGCCTGAGCTGATTCCTTCTCAACAGATTCAGCAGATTGCATCTCCTTAAGCTTCTTCTGTCGCCCAGCTGACCCAGAGTAGAGAAATTTCAGCTTTTGTTGCTTGGGTCTGAGGGTCTTGGATTTATCCTCCGCTGGCTTTGCTGTATCAGACTCTGAAGATTTGCCTGCCTGAGCCTGGACTTTCCCAGTCATGCTCGCCTGGGCCTTCTTCTTCTGAGTCCGAGGCCTTCTCCTTATGCCAGCATCATCGGAATAAGCTCTGAAGAGATAGATTTTTGCTGGGATCTCGAGTGATTGAGCCTGATCCACATCACCGAGATCCAGAGTCTCCAAGAGCATGGAGATCTTGGTGCCAAAATGCATCTTGGCCTCAAAAGTCGCCTGCCCCTCTGGCGAGTACTTGATCTTGCTGGTCTCAGCCACCAGCATTTGGAGGAAGTAACCCTCCCAGTCAAAATTATGCAGAGGGGCGTCAGAAATAGCCATCATTGTGAACAGCTTCGGCCTGGAGATCTGCTCCAATCCTCCAGCAATTCTCATCACTCCCTGACTCGTCAGGTCGAAGAAGTGACGGCTTTCAGTCCTCAATACTGATTTATTCAGGCCGGACTTCAGCATGACATCTCCATCACACAGGGACTGGAGAAAATCCTTCTCATTCCAAAACCCATACTCCACTGGGCTTCGTCCTTTGTTGGGAAGATTAAAAACCTCCTTAATCTTCTCCCGAACGTTGAAGGTGACCCACCTCCTGACCATCTCCTCCTCACCATCCTTTCCCTTTTCACAGGCGGTCAAGGGAATACAAGTTTCCCACTCCTGGGAGACTTTGTTCTTCGCCATCTTCAGGTAGAAGGCAGCAATGAGTCTGGGGTGGAGCCTCCGTGGCTTTGCAGTGACGAACTGCAGAAGACCTGCATTATCAAATAGGTCTCGCACAGGCATAATATCGGGGTGGTTAGAAGAAAAATCCCCATAAGGCTCGTAGTGTATTTCGTTCCTTAAGTGGAAAAGGTTTCCAAAAAAGGTATCTGCAGAAGGTGAAGCAATGGAAGATTTTGAGAGATTTGAAGAGAATCGGTTTTTAGAGAAGATAAGTTAAGAAAATATTGGGTGCATAAAAGTTTTAACAACACGATCTTCTCTTATTTATAGAAAGAAAAATTCGGTTTTAATCAGACGGTTTAGAAAATAGTGACCTATGGAATTCAATGGACAAGATTTGAGCAGTAAAAAACATTTGCCTTTTCGGTTCTTCAAAGGTAATTGGTCAAAATTTTATTGATAACTGTTCCCGCCCACAGTGCATTAAATGCACATTAGAGCATGTCCGTATTTATTTCAAACAAATTGAATTAAATAATAACCGAATATTAAAACGAACGGCTGGGATCATTTGGCAAATTAAATTGATTTGACAATACAGCACAGTAAAAAGGATAATGCACGCAATATCAGATGACTAGACAAAAATCAGGAAACATACCAGTCAGTCAGATATGTATTCTGACTGATACCACTTATTGCCCTATCAGGGTGACAAGCCCTGAACTCTGTGTCCTGAACCTTAGTCAGTCTATACTGATCATCCATTTTGTACTGAATGTTCCCCCTACAACCATTCATATTCTCTCTGAGTTCCCTTCATCCTGAGTCCATATGAGTTATTCTCCCTGACCTTGTGCATTCTTATCAGAGATTCAAACTGAATCACCTAAGCCTGGGTCAAGGAGTCCTAACTCTACTGATAACTCAACAAACCTGGTTTCAGGCAAAGCCTTAGTCAGGATGTCAGCTCTCTGTTTTTCAGTAGGGACTCTCTCCATCCTGATGTCCTTCTTCTCAACATGATCTCTGATAAAGTGATGCCTGATGTCTACATGCTTATACCTAGTATGTAAGACTGGGTTTTGGGATATGGCAATGGCACTATTATTGTCACAATAAATTGGGACTTCAGTGGCCTCAACTTGGTAGTCTCTCAGTTGTTGTTTCAGCCAAAGAATCTGAGAGCAGCAACTACCTCCCGCCATATACTCAGCCTCAGTAGTAGACGTTGCAACACTGGTTTGCTTCTTAGAAAACCAAGAGATCAGTTTACTCCCTAGAAACTGACATGTGCCTGTAGTTGATTTCCTATCAAGTCTACAACCTCCATAATCAGCGTCTGAATAGCCAGTCAGTTCTAGGTTGTCATCAGAGGGATACCAAAGTCCTAAGTTGACTGTACCTCTTAGGTATTTCAGAATCTTTTTGGCACTCTCT
>JAPKLY010000221.1:18031-127089 GCA_026898435.1 Prunella vulgaris | reverse complement strand
ATTAAATGCTGCGCAGACTCCGTGCTTACGTGTCGAAAGATCATTGGCTCTCCGCTATAACGGCTAGTTGACCTTCAGACATACATTCAATGCTCTGAGTCTCTTGTAATAACTCAGTCTGAACGTGTGCCTTAATGGAGTCTTACTGACATTCTCATTGTCTCTTGTCCCATAGCCTAAATAACCTTTCTGCTTTGGACTGACATGATTCAGGTAATCTGAACCACAGCCTAAGTCAGGTCCTATGTGCATTCAGCACAGCCTGATAGGTCATTCAGCTCAGTATGTGTTACCTTTTTGCTTTGGACTTACAGGATTCAGGTGAACTGAACCAAGGCCTAAGTCAGGTCCTATGTGCATTCAGCACAGCCTGATAGGTAATACTTACTCTTCACTGACTGACTTCTGTCCTGAATATGCTTAGTGTATTTAGTAGAAACATCAGACAATGGTACTTCAGGATTGACTTCAGGATGAATCAGCAGGCTTCGATCTTCAGCTTCAGAACAGACAATCTTCAGCGAGACTGACTGACTTCTTCAGAATGGTTTACGCTTCAGACTTCAGTAAATTGGGTCGACTCCAATATTCTTCAGTCTTCAGCATGATCCTTCTGTACTGAATTTCTAACCTAACTATCCTGAACTATTTTATCCTGAACACTATACTTTGGCAAATTCATCAGGGGTTTTGGGATCTAATCAAAATACTCAGATTGTCCCAACAACTTCTGTTAGAACATTTTCATAGACTAAATCTTCAACATTCTCTAAGGGAGGTATCTCAACTATCACAGTGCCAAAGTCTTTGTTGATCAATTCTACAGGAGTTTTGATTTCAACATACTACTGCTGACTTGTGACTGTAGAGTTGTCCTCTTTAGAGTCTTCAATAATTTCTTCAGGGGAGTTATGTTGTTCATAAAAAACAACATGATGTGACTCTTCCGCAATCATTAATCTCTTGTTATACACTCTAAATGCTTTACTAACATTAGAATAACCTAAAAATATACCTTCATCTGACTTTGAATCAAAAGTCTTGAGGTGTTTATTGGTCCTGAAACGAGTATAATCAGTGTATGCGGGGGAATACACTGATGTCAGATTTTTCTGAATACACAGAAAAATGCTCTTAAACTCTCAGTCAGGAAGATCCTGAAGTTACTCAGTAAACTGAAGGTCCACAGGGGCAGCAGGGACAGTTCAGCAGAGAGTCAAATAAGCTGAGTGTGAGTGATGTGCTCAAAAGCTCAGTAGAGATAACAAACCTACTGGCTGCTCGGAAGCAAGTCAGTTGGACTACTATCTCAGTAAGCTAGAGTACGTGCGGAATGTGAGCCGTTAGTATCTACTCATTTTAGTTTCTGAAAACGTTTTCACTGAGTTTGCTTAGTAAATGGTGGTTAAGGCTGGTGCACAGTATTAAGTTTCAGGATGATTGATTTAACCTGAATATCAAAACAATGCAGTATGTTCAGTTTAATATGAATGACAATTATGATCCTGAACACGAACGTAAATCAGCACACAAGGGGCTTTTTAACGTGGTTCGGAGATAACCAACTCATACTTCCACGGCCTGATTTAACATGAAGCTATCCTCAAAACCATGAGGATAGGTACTTGGGTTTTACGTGCCAAGGGACACGAATAGCCAACTTCCTCTCTTAGGAACTGACCCCTGGGTGGTTTTACAAGTCCCAGTCCTTCTAACCAACCAATCTCACACCCTAATTGGTTTGGTATTCTTGGTTTCCAACTAAGATAGCTCTAGCATTACAAAACAATGCTAAATATTAGAGCTATCGATCTAAGCAAATACAGAGTGAATCCTACTACAACACTAGGGATATTTAATTGCAGAGTGTTGTTCAAAGTAAGCTTTGAGTGCTTGGATTCTTGAGATCTTTCGCTTGGAAATTTCCCGTTAGCCTTGAATGGGTGCAAGGCTCTCCATATTTATAGGCAAGATTCAAAATAGATCCGTTGGAGGAGATCTACCCAAGTCTTTCCTATTTTAAGGTGGTTGTAGGCTAGATGTACTGTTGACCTAATCACCATGCTTAATCTGGCAATTTTGTCCCGCCGCCTGCAACTCTGAGATGCATTAAATGCCGCATTAACTGCAGCACAGACTCTGTACATGGGTGTCACAAGATCATTGGTTCTCCGTACAAATGGCTAGTTGACCATCTAACACTTGTCCTTCCTCGTACATTCAATACTCTGAGTCTCTTGTTAATTACTCAGCCTGAATGTTTGTCTTTATCGGAGTCTTACTGACATTATATTTGTCTCTTTGTCCCATAGCATAAATAACCTTTTTGCTTTGGACTTACATGATTCAGGTAAACTGAACCAAGGCCTAAGTCAGGTCTTACGAGCATTCAGCTCGGCCTGATAGGTTATTCAGCTCAGTATGTGTAACCTTTTTGCTTTGGACTTACATGAGTCAGATAAACTGACTCAAGGCCTAAGTCAGGTTTTACGAGCATTCAGCTCGGCCTGATAGGTTACACTTACTCTTCACTGACTAAGTTCTGTCCTGAGCATGCTTAGTGTACTCAGTAGAAATATCAGTCAATGGTGTTCCGGATGGTCTTCAAGATTGATCTTCAGACTTCGGTTTCGAACTTCAGTTCAGGCAATCTTCAGCAAGACTGACTCTGACCTTCTTCAGGATGAATTGCACTTCAGACTTCAGTAAATTGGATTGACTCCAATCTCCTTCAGTCTTCAACACGTTCCCCCTGAACTGAATCCTTAACCTGACTATCCTGAACAACTATACTTAGGCAAATTCATCAGGGGTTTTGGGATCTAATCAAAATATTCAGATTGTCCCAACAGTGTTCTTTTCCATTATTCAGTATGTAGCATTTACATCCAAATATGTGTAGATAAGAAATATTAGGAGTCCTGCCTTTCTATAGCTCATATGGAGTGTTCTTATATTCTTTCACTATCAAGCATTTATTTTGAGTATAGCATGCAGTGCTTGTTGCTTCTGCCCAAAATTTCTTAGGAAATTTTGCTTCAACAATCATTGTTCTGGCTGTCTCCTTGAGTGTTCTATTTTTCCTTTCTGCAACACCATTCTGCTGTGGGGTTCTAGCTGCAGATTATTCATGCATTATGCCATATAGTGAAAAATATTCTTCAATGACTTGATTTGTGAATTCTAGTCCTCTATCTTATATGCTCTTCACAATCTTCAAGTTCTTTTCATTCTGAATCCTTCTCAGTAATTCTGGTAGCTTTTGTAGAGTTTCACTCTTCTTTCTAAGAAATACAGTCCAAGAAAATCTTGAGTAGTCATCTACTACAACCAAAGTGTATTTCTTTCCACTTATGCTTAGAGGTTCTATGGGTCCAAAGAGATCCATATGCAGTAATTCAAGTGTCCTTGATGTACTTGAATGTGTCTTGCTTTTGAAAGTCTTCTTGATTTGTTTCCCTTTAACACAGGCATCACATAGATGTTCCTTCCTGAACTTGGTGTTTGGCAGACCTCTTACAAGTCTGTTATTCACAAGTTCATTCATGGTTTTGAAGTTTATGTGATTCATCCTTTTCCGCCATAACCAACTAACTTCATTGGAACTATTTGCTAGAAAACATGTAGTTTCAGCTGTAGAGTCCCACTCTAAAATGTAAACATTCCCTTTTCTAGTTCCTGTCAGTTTTGTGGTTTGGGATTCAATATCTTTGACTATGCAAGGGTCATGTGTAAAGTCTACAGTGTAGCCTTTGTCACAAAATTGACTTACACTAAGCAAATTGTGCTTTAATCCTTCTACCAAGTAAACATCATTTATCTGAACATTTCCTTTGAATAGACTTCCTGATCCTTTAGCTGTTCCACTGGCATTATCACCAAAAACAACCTTAGGACCTTTGTGATCTTTCATATTTTATAGCAAATTTCTATCTCCAGTCATATGTCTTGCACAACCACTATCTATTTACCAAATCTCTCTTTCGGTGGTTGTAACATGTCCCTGCAAAATAAAGTGAGTTATTTAGAAATCCAATACTTTGGATTTCTTCTAGTGTTACTCTTTGCAATCCAAGTCTTTTTAGGAGCTGTAGAGTTGTTAACTCTATAGTTCTTGCTTGATCCTCCTCTTTGAATGCTTGAAGAGGGAGACATATCTGACATATTTCCATTCCAGAATCTGTCAAAGTTAAGTCTTCTTTCAATATTCAATTTGTGAAAGACTTCTTCTTCTGACTGTATAGTTGATTCAACAGTTGGTTTCAAAATCATGTTCTGCAACATGTTTGTAACATCTTCTTCAGTATCATTCATAATCTCCTTGATCTTCTATTGTCTTCTAGGTAACAATTTTTTGAATGAGTTCAAGAATTTCAAATCTTCTGGTTGTGTTGAGTTTACAGCTTCTTCAGGGGTTAATTCTTTGTTGAACTTCCTTTCAGGTCTAGGAATTGACTTTTGCAAATATTTCATCCAAATGCAAGGATTATATCCTATTCCAGTCAAGTCCTTTGAGTGTAATTGCTCAGACAACATCTTCTTCAATTGTTTGGATGACTTTCCAAAACAATCTAGCTTCTTTTGATCATAAGCACTGCTTTCTTCAAGATCAGCTATAATAAGTTCTTGAGTTCTGATAGTTTCCTTCAATTCAGCACAGTCTACATCTCTACAACTTGCTTAATTAAAGAGTTCTTCATTGTCATTTTTCAAACAACTATAACCTTCTTTGAGTTCTTGTAGAATCTACAGTTGCTGTTCAGCATCCTCTACTCCAGCTAACAAAGCTTTAACATGTTCCCTTCCAATATGATTATCTCTTCTAAGGTCTTCATTTTCTTCTTGTAGTCTTTGGATTGCACTAAGCAGGTCACTGGAAGAATCCTTTTTTGTAATATAACTTGACGATGATGAGCATACCTCTTCATTTTAGCCATAAGACAGATTAGAGCTTCTTCATCTGAATCTGTAGAGTCAGAGTCTTCTAAATCTGCAGTTGACTTTTGAGAAGAAGAGGGATAGTCTTCCTGGTTTTTATCAAACTCTGAAAGTAGTGCTCTAATTCTCTCCTTGTCAAACTTTTTCTTTCTATCTTTTCTGATTCTCTTTTCTTCATCTGTATACTTCTCAGCTTTGGGGTATGGACAATCCTTGATGTAATGTCCAGGTTTTCTGCAGTTATAACACAAGTACGTTTAGTTAGGTGTTGTAGATTTCACCTTACCATCCTCTTTTTGTGTGAACTGCTTCTTCTTAGTCCATTTGCCAAACTTCTTGAGCTACTTTATAAAAAGAGCCAAGTCTTCATCATCAGAACTTGTAGCTGCAAGGTTTTCAGCCACTAGAGTTGTAACCTTACTGCAGTCAGGTTCTTTTCTTCTACTTATGTCAAATTCATAAGCCTACAGGTCTGAAAAGAGTTCAAAGGTGGATATCTTAGATAAATCCTTTGATTCTCTCATAACAATGACCTTCATGTCCCATTCAGAAGGTAAGCCTCTGAGAACCTTCATGTTCATTTCTCTTTGTGAGTAATCTTTACCAAGTGAGTGTAGCTCATTGAGAATCTCAATGAATCTTGTCTCAAACATTTCAAGAGTTTCACCAGATTTCATCTTGAAGTTCTCAAACTTTTGAACTGCTATGATGAGTTTGTTTTCCTTGATTTGTTCAGTTCCTTCACAAATCATTTCCAACTTTTCCCATATATCTTTAGCAGTTTTACAGTTTTTGATCTTGCTAAACACAATTTTATCAAGTGAATGATAAATAGTGTTCTTTGCAACATTGTCAAGATTGGACCTTATCATGTCATCCTCTGTCCATTCCCTTCTAGGTTTGGGGACGATCTGAGCTAGTCCAGTTGATGGATCAGCTGTAGTGTTGACCTTCACAATAGGTATAGGGCCATCTTCTGTGATAGACCACATTTCATCATTGATTGCAAACAAGTGTGTTTGCATTCTAATCTTCCATTCATCATAATCCTCTGTAGAGAGCATTGGAACTTCTGATTTTACCATTTTTTTAGCCATGCAAGTATGCAGGTGTGTTTTTCAAAAACTAAAAGGATCTAGCTAGGTACTGATCAAAGCAGTGGCAAGCCAACTGCTCTGATACCACTTGTTGGTTCCTTAAGTGGTCAAGGTCTAGAAGGGGGGGGTGAATAGAACTTGAGTCAAAATTAAACTTTCAAACTTTTTAAAAGAGGGGATTCTAGAACCTGACAGTAGCCTCTATAAGTTCAAAAACAATAAGTCTAAAGGTTTTAAAATAGGACCACAAAGGTTACAGCTGTGGACTATGGAAGTCTACAGCTGTAGAGTTTAAAAACTTGCAAATAAAAAGATAACTTGTAGATAAGAAATCAGAGGGATTCTCACACTTGAAAGTGTATTGAGAATGCTCTAATGTGCAGTGGAAAATAAGTGAGTGTTAATGAAAAACCAATTTAAACAAACTTAACAGCTGAGTGACTTAGACAAGTCTACAGCTGTAGAGTCAGTTTCTTTGTGAAAAACACAAAGTATTATGCACTTGATTTTAAAAGAATGATGAATGTAACAGTTAAGTAAATATGCAATACAAAAATATAAATGACAGAAAGTAAATAGACAATATTTATAGTGGTTCAGTGTCTATAAAAAGGCAACCTACATCCACTGTTACACCACACAGGTGCCAAATTCACTAAGATCAGATCACTAAGATCAATATAAGTAGTTCCCTCTTAGAACTAGGTTCACTCAGATTCCTATTCTAACAAGAGAATAATTACCCTATTCACTCAGAATACAACTCACAAAGAGTTAACAAAAACCTCACAAAGAGATATCTACACTAAGTAGAAATTAAAACAGGTGAGGGAACAACAACAAACAGTGTGATTCTTTCTAAGAAAATCCTAACCAACTATCTTATGAATCACACAAAAAATCTCTCTCTCTGAAAATTTGTTGGTTGTAGACTTGCTTAGGCGGAATACTTATATACTAAGGGTTGTTGTTGTTGCTTCCTCTGAGGACATCTTTTATTTATAGATTGACTGGTGTGACTTATCTGTTGGGGAATTCAAATTTGAATTCAGGATAAGGCTCCTCTCTCTCTGTTGGCATGTGTGAAGTGGTCCTCATTCTTCACACAGGATAGAACTGATTGTACCATTGTCCTTTCTTCAGAATTATGACTGTCTTCAAATTAATCTTCATTATCCTCCAGATTTCTTTAGAAATAACCTCTGCTTAAGTACTTTTTAGTGAGTGCATAAGAGCTACACTAATTGTGCTTAAGGGTCTTCATAATCTTCAATTAATCTCTGACTTGTACTTTCTCTTCAAACGGTCTTCTCAACTGTAGGGTCTTCAACCTTGCAGCTGTAGAGTCCTGTAAATACAAAAATTAGCTGTAGAGAAACATTACAGCTGTAGGGTCATGTCTGGCTGTAGAATGATCAAGTATACAGCTGCAGACTTCACTTACAACTATAACTTTCCAAAAACCAATTTCCTTAGAAAAAGTATTTGATTAAATTAGCCAAATAAACATATGTTTTGCACACATCAAAATCTAGACCAAGGTACTTAACATAGAGAAGCAATTAAATTTTATGGCAATACAAGTGATATTGCTATTACATAAAATCCTGTGATATATTCTAGACCAAAACACATAGATGTCATACATCAATTTATTAGAGACCATGTGGAAAGAAAAAGATGTCAAAATGACAAAGATTCATACTGATATGAATCTAGCAAATATTTTCACTAAACCTCTATCTTTATCAAGGTTCTCAACCTTAAGGGGCCACTTGGGTATGTTAGAATTGTGAAAGGACTCTGTAAAGATCACTAAGATACTCAGTTAAACTCACGAAAGTGAAAGATTACAGTAGCAAAAATATACAGCTGCAAAGTCACTCAACTGTAGATTTTGGAATCTACAGCTGTTGACTTCCCAACAACTGTAGATTTTGGAATCTACAACTGTAGACTTCGCAACAACTGCAAATTCTGTATTTTTGTAGATTATCACTATCCAAGGTAATCAAGTGTTATTTTAGTAAAGGTCGCAGTACTTTGTACTTATGACCTAATAAATGTCTACAAAAGAACAGTCCAAAACCTTTATTAATTTTAG
The DNA here is from genome assembly GCA_026898435.1 of Prunella vulgaris. Taxonomy (NCBI): domain Eukaryota; kingdom Viridiplantae; phylum Streptophyta; class Magnoliopsida; order Lamiales; family Lamiaceae; genus Prunella; species Prunella vulgaris. The sequence continues at coordinate 118,950 of JAPKLY010000221.1, read as the reverse complement.
TTACAAAAAAATTTGGATTAATCATTCAGCTTTTTAATTAATGAAATGCACTGAAATTTTGTATGATATTTTATATTGAGTTTAATACAATATGGAAAAATTTATTTCCATGAATTCTGTCCTTATTTAAATAACTCACACTTATTCCGATTAATATTGACTGAGAGATTACACTAGTCGATCCTCAGGAGGGAGAATACCCATCAAAGTGCATTTAATAGGGCGATGGGAGGTGGGTAGTTGCTGGAGAATGGAAAAGCTTATGTAGAGCGTACAACGTTACTTTAAATGACATTTGTATCTTTGAGTTCATAGGAAGAGAAGGCGATCATCGAAAATTTCTCAATATCAGTTTTGTATGTTCAAATATGGGATTTAACTCGATCACAGCCTTGATTTTAAAAATTGTTTTTCATGTTTTAAATCTGAGATATTGTTTAAAAAAATTTTCCAAAACGTTATGAGCATTGATGCGATGTTATGTTTATGCATATGTACCATTGGTTTCTCGAGCCAAAGTTTGTTAACCATTTATTTAGTCCCAAGATAATAGATAAATTTCAAAATGGACTCTCTTTATGATTCTTTTAAACCCATATTTATGTTCCATCTATTGTAATTCGATAATAGAAAGTAACAATAGTTAGAACACCGAAAATTATTTACCCAATTCATCACGAGTGACTATATCTGGGGCGTACCAAACCAGGATATTTACTATGATAATGTGCATATAAATGAATTTAATGTTATAGAGTACATTGTGAGATATAAATAGAAAATCAATCTAACCTATAGCCCATTAGACTTATGACCCAATAAACTATATATATGTTGTAATGTCCGAAATATATTTATTTATAACACTGACCCTTGAACATTATAATTTTATATCTATATCTCCTTCAGCATTAATTGGATAATTTGAAAGAACACATTTGCTAAATAAGGAAAAAGTACAACTATATATCTTTGAAATTTATGTTACTCCCCCTTAAGATAACAATCTTCCAAGTCTCCAGATTCAATTCCGTGAATATATTTTGTTGGTCCGAGATAAACAATAATAGGTTTATGGGGGGGGAATACACCTGTAAGTACAGATTTTTCAAAAGTTGTATTTTCACAGTGGACTTAAGAACACATGTGGCCTGGTTATACTATCAGTGGACTTGAAGGTCCCCTGTGAGGTAGCTTGTGTTTGTATCAGATTACGAAATTTGTAGCTTCTTGATCAACTCACACAAAAAGAATAAAGTAATAAGGACACAAAGAATTTATAGTGGTTCGGAGTTAAACTCTCCAACATCCACTTTTCCTGATTTAACAGGAGAATTCCTTAACCTCAGGAATTCCTTGTTTTAGAGTGCCAAGGTGCACTGATCAAGAACAACTTCTCTTGATCTCTAGGATTTTCACTGAGTCCTAGTCCTCTCTAGATTTCAGACTGAGAAACTACTCAGCTTACTTTCTTTAAACTCTCAGTCTTGAACTTATCACATGTTGTGGGCTTTGAGTATTTCAACTAATGTTGACATTGTCTAGGTTAGGTTATCTCAGTAGGCTTCTAATAATAATAATACAGTGTAAGCCTAAAAATAGAGTTGAGTTCTAGACAATGTGAGCACTTAGGAAACTAGTGTAATTTCGAGTGCTTGAGAGAGATGAACTTTTGAGAGCTTTAGAAATCAGATGAGCTTGTTAGTTTTCCGTGCTTAGCTTCTTCTTCAACTTCTATATTTATAGACATAAATATTTTGTAAGACTATCCGTTGGAGAGATAGTTTTCAAATTATGCTATTTTTGTAGTCCAACGTTCTTCAAAAAATCTTCTCTAGATTTTGGTTGGTCAATTATGTTAATTTTTTAAGTCCAACGTTCTTCAAGATGTTCTTCAGATTTTGTATGGTCAATTCCAAGCATTAATGGCTGAGATCTCATTAAATGTCTGCTTAGAATTAATGCAGCCGACTTAGTAAAACATGTCATCCTAGGTTGCAGGTTGCTTCTGAACATGGTACTAACAAGTCAATCTGACTGTGTCTGGTCCGTACATAGCTGGCAGCTTCTCATTGGTCTGAGTGTGAAAGATCCTCAGTTCAGTCAAACGGTTATAATAAAGTCCTCTGTCTTTTCATCAGGTGACTTGAAATATTCCTTTTGTTGCATTTAACTCTTCATTTATGTGTTGCAATTGCCTTCATTAATACTGAGGAGTAATTAATGAATCAGGCTACTTTTTTTCAAGGGAGTTCTTCAGGCTGCTTGGACTTAGTCTTCTGAGGTGCTTTCCTTATAAAGTGGGTGTATATGCCAATCCTTCACCAGGCTAGTCTGAGCCATACAGGCTAGTTTCTACTTAAGTAGCATGTCTTTTACAAATCCTATTTTCTAAGTTTTTAACTTAGCCTCCTAACAGTTAGGTTATTTTTCTAAGTTTTACAATAGTATCAATACATCAGGGGAGTCTTTGGGATTTCATAAAAACTTTGTATTTATCATTTTCCAACAATTTCCCCCTTTTTGATAAGACCAAAACCATAACCTGTCTGATTCTTATCAGTGGCCTTATACTTAGAAAAATTTTCAATTTAGAGATTCCCCCTGTTTGAGTACCTACAGGTTAGTTAGGCAATTCATATCATATAGAAAGGTCATTTGCAAAGGCCTAACAGATAATGAGGTATTATCTTGGGCTCAAAAGGAGTAGCAATTTTCATTAAGTAAGGAAATGATTACAGTTTACAAGAGTTATAATAACTGCAATCATAGAATGACACTACTCTGCCTAGAACAGCTGACAGGCTTCTTCTTCAGCTTTCTTCCCTGAGTTGGACCTTCTTCAGTGGACTTCATCCCATGTTGCCAAAAGTTGGCTGTAAACCTTACTGACTAAAAACTCTCTTTTTCACTTCCATCTTTTTCTTCATGACTTCCATGTTGTGACCCTTCAGCCCAAGTTGATCACAAATCAACAGCCATTCTCCCAAGATTTCCTGCATTTTGACCTTCCCACTTGCATCCATTGGGGGCATAAAGAAAATGGGTCCAGGGGCCTTGAAAGGCTGTCCTCCACTGTGTTCTTCCCAAGCATTCAAAACCTTGGGGTAAAATCCAGGCTAGTTTTCTACCATCTTCTGATGGAATACCTGATGAGCTTCAACTCCCTCAAATTCACCAGTCACATAGTAGGAGTACACAAACTCCCTCATGATTTCCTCCCATTGATCATTGAGATCTTTGGGCATGCAAGGATCTATGTGTGGGAATTTGGCAACTGGCTCAATAGCCTGAGCTTGATTCCTCTTTGCTTTCATCCTCCAGTAAGAGTTTCTGGGCCTTCTGGGTGGTGGAGGTTTCATCATCTGTCCACTCTCCATCAATCTCCTCAGCCATCTCCAACTTATGTTCATCTAAGGTCTTTCATGTCTTCACAGCTTGAGCCAGGGGACACAAAGTGGATTTCTTGAAAAGCTCTTCAGTACAGAGCACTTTCTCAGGCTGGTGCTGAACCACTTTGGTTAGTGGAGGTGGGTTCTCCACAGCAAGTTCCCTTACATCCACATCCTTTTCTTGGGGCACCATTACTATTTTTTCTTTGTAGCCTGAGTATCAGAGGATCCACTCCCCTGAGCAGTCCTCTGCCTCTTTTCACTTAACATCTGTTCTCTGGCCTTTCATAGCCTGGTCTCTCTTCCTGTTCCAGCAGGTTGTTTCTTCTTCTCATGAGTTGTTTCCAGCTCACCTTCTTTCACTAAAGTATCAATTTCCTCGTTTACTTCGGACACAAACTTCTCAGGGTCAGGTCCCTTACCTCAAATAGCTGGTCCACCAGAGGCCTGTCCTGCCTATCACCCAGTCTTCTTTCCCCCTACTGGCTAATTTTCCTAGAAAGTTCTGCAAGAGCTACTGAATATCTGGATGTGTCCTGCTCCACTACCCTGAGGTGTGAGGCAGTACTCTGTTTCTTCATCCAAAGCCTTCAGGTGATAGGCTGCATCTACTCCGAACACTGTAAAAGGCTTCAGTTTTTCTTTAATGATGAGATTGGTCAGCTTAAGTGGGAAGCACAAAGAGTGCCTGCCTGACTTGATCCTGCAGTTTTGCCTTCACGGCAGCCTCCCTTTTGTTCAGATAATCCTCCATCTTGTTCATCTGGCCACTAGCCATAATATTTATGGTAGCCTGAATTATCCTTTCTCTTTCTTGCTCATTCTCTTATCCGACAGCAACAATGGTCTGTACATGTGCCTGTTTCTCTTGTTCTACACTTGTGTTCAGATCAGTTATTTCCTTGGTAAGAGTCATTTCCATCTTAACCACAGTGGCAGATAGATTTGTGAGAAGAGTCACATTCGAGACTTGAAGCTGATCAAGGTGATCATCAAGCATAGCACTCTCTATAGACTGTTCCTCCATCAGTACTTCAAGATTCTCCATGTTTCCTGTCAACAGAGTGGTAAGTTCTTTTCCTTCATTCTTTGGTTCCATACTTGCTTCCACCAGCCCTTGTATTACCCCTTCAATTTGAGCAATAGGGGTTTCATCAGGAGTGTCCACAATCTTCTTCTGAGTTACCTAAGGATCAGGATGGTAAGAGACAGCCTGACCCTCAGTGGCCTGATCAGCACGAGTCTTCTGACTCTCAATCGTCTGTCCTCTAGTCGCCTGATCTGTAGTAGGCTGATCCTCATAGGGGATATCCTTGGGTTCTGAAGATGGGCCAGCATCATCTCCTTTTTTAGTATCATCTCCTTCTCTTGCCACATCCTTAGGACCCTCAATCAACTTGGCCTCCTCCAACTTTTTTGGCAACAACCTTGCAAAAAACTCTCATTCAGCCAGTAGTAGGCTGGTCTTTCTGACTTGGGTAAATTCAAGAATTTCCCTCTCTTCTTTCCTCCAATATGACTCTTATTTCCCTTTCACAGCCTCTAAAAGCTCATACAGGTAACCATCTTTTAGCTTGACCAGTAGCCTAACCCTCTCACACATTTCCTTGAGAGTTGGATGTGAGCTTAAGGCAGGATAAAAGGTTTCAATTTCAAAGCATGCCTCATCCTTCAGAGAGTCTAGATAAGTGTACTGGACTTCTGCATCAGCATCCACTTAAAACACATGCAATATGTTAGTGCCCTATGTAGTTTGGGGATCAGTTTGGGTTACACTTTCAGGCTGTTGAGAGCCTTTAGTGGGGTTAACATGAGATTTGGGTTTGGGGGTTGAGATTTTGGTTACCTCCTTGAACTTTTGAGAGTTCTTGAAGGTTCCTTCTTCCTTATCACTCTCAGTTTTCTCCTCTTCCTCATCTTTCTTCTCTACTCCCTCCTCATCTTCCTCTCCTTCCTCAATTCCCATCAGGGCAGTATTAGTAAGGATATGAATGGGAGATTTGATACCTTCCTCTTCTTCAGTGGAATGTTCTGCAAATGAGTGAGTGGTGGAGGTCTCAGAACTGCTACTTGTTTGCCAAAATTGGGTCTCACGCAAGTGTACGTGGTCGTAGTAGACATGGGAAGTTAACCAAATAATAAAAATATCGAACACAGGGAAACAAAGCGATTTCAAGCAAGTATTGAATGTCTACAAAGGTTAATAGCTAGGAAAGGAAGATAAAGAGTCTTGGTTTATATCTACTTCAACAAAGCAAAGTAAATCTAACTATCACCTTATAAAAAGATGAGCAAATGTGTGATGTGTGTGCATGGGAGTACTCCTACTATGGTTCACCTAGTGTCCTATCCATCCTAGCATTAATAAGGTCTCTTGGTGTCTTAATCAAGCTATGACTCTAACTAGTGTTTAGATCTCTCTAACAACACAAGTTAAAGGGCTCTATTAGGTGTCTAGATCTCTCTAACAACACCCAATACTCTAATTAAGAGGTCTAGGCTTAAATGTAATTCTCATTGGTCATAAAATCCATTAATCAAACACTTGGCATGCACAATATTCAATAAAGAACTTTCATGAACAAGCTCAATTCTCATTTGTTGCTAATCCACTTAGGCTCTAAACATCCAATTGGCATACCAAACATTCATACAAATCATTAATTAAGAGAATTAATCCATCAAGATCACTAATTCATGCAAAGGATTAACAAGAAACCAAATTACACCATAGTATTCATACAACCATGCAACAAAGGATTAGCCCATGGCTAATTGAGAATGGAAAACAAGAGAATTGAATGAAAAATTACCAATTGTAGATGAATTGAAATACAAGATACAAACCTCCAAATTTCTAAGTCTTGATCCAAAGCTTAAAAACATAAAACAAACAGTATAAATGTAGCTAATAACGAGACTAAGCTAATGGAACAAACGGATTAACAATCCAATGATTGGATCAAAAGTTATGGAAGAAAGAAGTAAGAAATTAACTTCTAATCTAATGGGTAACTACTTAATTCTCTCTCTAAACTAATCTAAGAAAATGGAAAATGGGAGAATAATGAGAGAATCTGATCCTTGAGGAATTTATAGTGCCCACAATGCTTAGACCAAAGTACCCTTCATTAATCGCGCGAAAAGATGAGAATACCCCTGAAAATCTAGAAAACCGAACTGACACGCGACTTGAACCTTGCCGCGTGGGACCTCTTGCACGCTTGCCAGGTCAGCTCGATCCGGGTATCCTGCGCTCGAGTGTACACTGTCCGTCGCGCGACCAGGGCTCTTCCATTCCGTCCGATCTTTAACTTCCTCGTTTTCTTCATATCTTGAGTTCTAGAACTCCGATTGACACAATTCTTTTTGCTTTGCAACCCTTTCTTCAAGCTCTTGAACATGGTATATCATTTGCACCATTTGGATCAGTTTAATAAATCTAAAATTTATCAAACTTGCTCGTATCTTCACCTTTTTGCTTCATTTTTCCTATAAACACAACTTTCTTGCCAACAATTTGTCAATAGCACAAAGTATAGAATTTTAGGATCAGATATGACATAAACTCATAAAAAATATACAGAAATGGATGTAAAATGATGCAATTATGACCCTAATCACTACTCAGGGCCCTGCTTTGAACCAAAGCTTTCTTCACCAGTCTTTTCTTCTTTCTTTCCATCTCCTCCTTAGTCTGAGACTTCATCTTCTCATTGGGCTTCACTGCCCTTTTCCTTATTTCTGTAGGAGGGCTATCTTCTGCAGAGTCCATTGTGACAGTGTCCTCTTTCCTTGCATCTTCTTCTAAAGGAACCTCTACCTTCATTTTCTCCAGTAGTTTATCAGAGTTGAACAAGATCTTGGCCTTGTTCCATAGTCTGGTATCAGGGAAGAGTACCTCAGGTTGAGCTTCTCCAAAATCAGGCACACCTTTGTTGCATAGCACAGTTTGTGCTCTATCACCAATCTTCCCTTCACTTCCTTCAGTTTTGTTCTCTCTTCTCTCAGATTAGAGATGAAAAAGCTCTGCCAGTTGAATTTTGTTCTTGTAGTGGAGTGGACAATGGCAGCCATCAGTCTCAACTTTATCTTGCTAACCTGTTCAATGCTTCCTTGGTTAGCAAGTAGACATTTCCCACCAATCTCAGCCAGGATTTCAAATTATGGCTTGAGTAGTTTCTTGTTAAGATTGGGAACATATTCTTCCTTCTTATTGGTGATAGTGGCCAGGAACTTCTCCTCTTCCCCAGCCATAAATGTCTCAGGGTCCAAGCCTTCACTTGGCTGCCCTAAGAAGTCATTCAAATCTTCTTACTTCAGCACAAACTTGTGCCTCTTCATGACAGGAACAATGGTGACTTGCCCTTTCTTGTCCTTCTTTGTCTCACTTCTTTCCATCATTATTGCAGACCTGATGGAAGTGACATTTTTATCCATCTCTACAAAGAATTCCAGAACTTGCCTATCATAACATTTGTCCAGAACATTTGACAAGAATTTGCTAAGGCCAGCATTATAGACGTATTTAAAGGCTTTTCTAATATGGTGATGGTTTGGGTCATTAAGAACTTTTTGGTTGTGGAAGCAAACAATGGGTTCATAACAAACTGTTTTGCTGTTAGAGAGTTCATTGTAGTCAATGAATATTTGGGCTATTTTTGTGAGTGTGAAATGGAATGCAAAGAAACAAGGGTTGAAGGTTTAGGTTTGAGAATAATGAGGGTTCGTGTGAAAAACTGTTATGTGTGGAGGTTATTTATATGGATAATCAAGGGTGGGGATTTAATCTTGATAATACTGATCTACGGTTGAGATAGGAGTAATAATTGGAAGATAAAGTGATTTATCTTCCCATGTTTTTTTGTAATTATTACCAAAAGTTGAAAGTGAGATGAATCATGACCAAGTGTTATCATTTAAATAGATGGCGGTTAAAATCTAGTCTTTTCACGAGAAAATCCTTTTAAATTCATCCATCGAGAATTTACTGAACACTTACTATCACATTAAATGCGGTTTAGGCAAAGTTATCAATAAAGTAACTGTTAGCCAAAGGATGTCTGAGGCTAGTTGACAGTGGACTTGATCAGTTGAGTTTCTATCAGTAGACTCCCTTTATTTTTAGTAGAGTGAGTTCTATTGATCATCAGGGGGGTTGAAGAGGTCAGTGGTCTTATCAGCTGAGTTGACCCTTCCCCCTTGAATAGTGCCCTATTTTTTACTTGTGTTTTCCCTCTTGAAGAGATCGCTTGATATTGTCACGCCCCAATTTTCATAAATAGCGGAAGTTTAACTTATAATTAATAATTTGGAAAATATCTTTTAAGACGTGAACTAACATGCTTCGAATAAAATTTCTTTTCTTTTAAAAACCTTTTTGAACTAAACTCGGAGTAATATATTTAAATAAGTAAATCATACATTCAAAATACATAGCTCATTCAATACCATCATAGAAATCATAAGATACCATCTCAAATTTAATTAACATAATTCACATGTGAAACTAACTTATTCTAACATCATACACCATATAAGACATCATTTAAATCATGCAATAACTCATAAAAATTTCGTGTACAGCAGCTGGAAAGGTATAATTCGAAAACAGTCCCGGGATGTACTCATCAAAAACTGGGTGTGTATAAAAACAACCCACTAATTAATACAAAATCCATTATCTTTAATACTATAATCTTTCCATACAATATAAGACCTCTAAACACTTAAATAAATCATACTAAATACCATATAAAAAGTTGCCACAAAAATCCCTTTTAGTGCATGAAAAGCTCGTAAAATAAAGTTAATGGACTAAAATAAATCTAGAATTTGAAATCGTATTTTCTCCAGGTTTGAAGACCAATTATACATGATATTTAATGGCCAATAAGCTGCCATAATTTCGAAAATAGGCTGGGCATGAAATTGATATTTTTTAAAACAAGGAATTTAAGGACTAGAATCACATAATGGACTAAGATCAAATCCTCGACTTCTACTAGGTATAAACTTGCGAAAATTGGTCAACATGCATAACATATCATGGCAATAATTCTGGTAAAGTTTCATAATTTTTGGAGTTATAAAACTACACTTATCGAGCATGCAAATCTAAGGACAATAACTAAATTCTTAAGAACAATTAATCACATAAATCAAACAATTAATCATGCATATTAAAAACGTCCAGCAGTCCACTAAACTTAATAAAATAATTCATCAACTAAATCCTAATGTTCATGCAATTTAACACATAATCATAATAATATAACACCTTATAAAAATCCATAATAAAATCCAATCATTCATCAAACCATAGCAAATCATAAATCCAACATCTACGTGTCCATGCACTCGACAAAATAAAACATGCAAACGTCCAACTTGTGGAAAACCCCACATAAGTACTGAAACATAGGAAAACATGAAATCATAAAATATAAATCCTACTTGGTTTTTATTAAAACTTCATCTTTTATCTTCTCTTTACTCGCATCTCATCCACCCTCCTCCGCCTTACCGATCTCGTAGCCTTACCCAAGAAAATCTTAAAATATTTGTTCGGTGAAGGGGTGAGTAATTATAAAATAATCACTCTGTGGGGATAGTTAGTTCAAAATCTAAATATAATGGACATGAAAACATGTAAACATACCAATCTTTCTTAATCTGTGATACGTCATTAACGTATCTAATCTTGTTGATATGGCATTAACGTATCTAATCTTGTTGAAACGGCATTAACGTATCTAGTCTTTGATACTAAATAAGAGTATCCCTCTTTAGCATATAAACACATAAACACATCAACAAAACATTTAAAATCGAACCATAAATACCACTTTTCACCGTTTAAATCCCTACCTTTGCTTGTCTTGAAAATTAGAGATGAGTTGTACGTTGGCTTGCTAAATACTTGCTTGAAATCCTACTTCTCTTCCTCTAAGTATGGCTACCGAAAATTGCTCTCCCTCTTGCCAAATTTGCTGCCCAAAATCTGGTCCTATATCTTCATGAAATTGCCGATTTTTGGGTGGCTTAGGGGCTGTACGAAAATTAGGGTGTCTAAGGGCTTTGAGGTCTTGATCAATACATATTTATAGAGTTGGAAAAAGTGTGTAGGGTTGGGAAATAAGGGCTGGCCGAATTTGAGGCTAAGAGGTAAGAAAATTGGCCCAATATCTTGTTGTATCTCTATTTCCATACTTGGCAACTTATTTCCTTATTTAACAAATCCTTACTAACTCTTTATTCTTGTGATACTTAACCTTCAAGCATGTATTTTTCTTGCATAAGAAAATATGACTTATTTTCATAAATAAAGATACTAGAAATCCAAGACTTATACTCTCTTAATTTTGAAAATTACTTAATGTCTAAGACTCCATATTTTTCGAAAATAATACTAATAATATCCCAAGTATTATTTAATCCTATTCTTGGTCAAAACCTCATAAAGTCACATCCCTACAATTAATTCCTCAATTACTAACATACCCTTAATGAATTAATACTTAAGGAAAATAATAATCTTAGTGGATTAATACTATAACCTCAACAGTAATACTACTCTTCCTTATTCTAAAATAATTTCGAACCTAGTACTAATTTAGGAGTCCAAATAGTACTAATTGGTTTAACTAAAAATACTAAGCAAGAAAATAGAATAAAACTCAAGCTTAAGAACTTAAAGGACTAAAAACTAACTCTCTAAAAATGCAGGCACAAACGACACTTTTCACAAGGTGACCGACTACTTCTTCTAGTGGACTAAGTCCACCCTAACTTGCCGCAACAGCTTAATTATCCTCCAAGTAATTACCTTCTAGAGAAATCTAATGCTACTTCTCCTTAATAAATGTGCTAATCCTTATTCTTGCCAATATTACTTATCTCAATCAATAAATCTTATACTTAATAAATTAATCCCAATATTAATACCTTAACTTAGTAATTGAATTAATCCTCAAATAAATATATTCTAGATACTTATAATATCACTCTTGAAAATAAATAATAATACTCCTAACTTTGCAACATGCACCTTTATCCCTTAAGAGTGATACCTTAAAGTCCTAACATTATTCCATCGCTTAAAGTCCAAAAATTTGATAAAAATGATTCCGATAATAATCTCTTAGAAATCTAAACCTTGAATATTTTCTTGATCTAAAACCTCATCATATAAAAATCTAATCGAGATCCCATATAAATTCATTCTTATCTCTAAATAACAACTCACAAAATTACTTCTATACCCTTAATAAATTGGTACTTAATAGATCCTAATTTTCTCAATCCAATTTGGATTATAACACTTAATAACCAATTAAGTCAAATCCTCTTAATCCTTTATTAAATACTTAATTGGATCATATCTTAATTTGGCTCTCTAACTTTTAATTCAAATACTAAGGCCCAAAATAAATTATCAAGAACTTAATCTTAATTCCCAAATACTCAAATCAACAAAACTAACTTAATCATCAGAAAATTAATACTTAAGGCTCGTGAAAAACTTAACCAACTAAAGCACATTATTTAATTTCTACGCGCAACTTAACCTTAAAACCTCAAATGACGACTTATAAACTATAACTTGAATCCAATTATGCTGGGCGTTACAACCCACCCACCTTAAAATAATTTCGATCTCGAAATTACATATGTACTTCCTATGGTACTTAAATCACTATGCTATCGCTGCGCTACTCTGATATAACCACAAAGTCTTAATTTCCATTATCCTCGATTTGTCTAAACCTTACTCTACTTTTCCTCAAAACTTCTAAATATGTCTTAATAGGCATTCATACTTATCAAGAATATTAAACATATCTTCCTAGGCCTTCGTCCAACACACATTTTTTTAAAACTTGCATAACATTTCTTTGAAATAAATCTTTAAACTAGAACTTTAAAATATACTTGTAAATCGCTTTTAAAACCTCTTAAGCATTTCTTCGTAAACTTTCATAAAAACATTTTTTTAAAACTCCTCATAAAATCCTTCTTTCGAAAACTTTCTCATAAAACCTTCTTATAAAACTTTTTATAAATTTTATACTTGCATAACATTTCTTGAATAGAACTTTTAAAAGAATTTCTTAAATCTCTTTTTACCACTCATGTGGCCTTTCATAACTTTCATAAAATACCTTTCATGACCTTGTCATGCCTCATAAATCATGTCTTTGAAATCATAAACTTGAACTTTCGAAAACTTATATACCTTAGGGCTCGGAGATTATTGCGGTGGTGGCGGCGGTGATGGATGGAGATTTCTCTTTTTATTAAAACTTTACACTTTCACTTTTCATAAACCTATCATGAAATTTTCTCATAAAACATTGCATATAATCACATAGAGCACATAGAAATATTTTATTTTAACAAGTCTACAAGAACGTAGACCTGCTCTGATACCACACTGTCTTGCCCCAATTTTCATAAACAGCGGAAGTCTAACTTATAATTAATAATTTGGAAAATATCTTTTAGGACGTGAACTAACATGCTTCGAATAAAATTTCTTTTCTTTTAAAAACCTTTTTAAACTAAAATCAGAGTAATATATTTAAATAAGTAAATCATACATTCAAAATACATAGCTCATTCAATACCATCATATAAATCATAAGATACCATCTCAAATATAATTAACATAATTCACATGTGAAACTAACTTATTCTAACATCATACACCATATAAGAAATCATTTAAATCATGCAATAACTCATAAAAAATTTGCGTACAGCAGCTGGGAAGGTATAATTCGAAAACAGTCCCGGGGTGTACTCATAAAAAACTGGGTGTGTAAAAAATCGACCCACTAACTATTACAAAATCCATTTTCTTTAATACTATAATCTTGCCATACAATATAAGACCTCTAAACACTTAAATAAATCATACTAAATATCATATAAAAAGTTGCCGCGAAAATCCCTTTTAGAAACGCAAGAAAAGCTCGTAAAATAAAGTTAATGGACTAAAATAAATCTAGAATTTGAAATCGTATTTTCTCTAGGTTTGAAGACCAATTATACTCAATATTTAATGGCCAATAAGCTGCCATAATTTCGAAAATAGGCTGGGCATAAAATTGATATTTTTTAAAACAAGGAATTTAAGGACTATAATCACATATTGGACTAAGATCAAATCCTCTACTTCTACTAGGTTTAAACTTACGAAAATTGGTCAACATGCATAACATATCATGGCAATAATTCTGGTAAAGTTTCATAATTTTTGGAGTTATAAAACTAGACTTATCGAGCATGCAAATCTAAGGACAATAACTAAATTCTTAAGAACAATTAATCACATAAATCAAACACTTAATCATGCATATTAAAAACGCCCAGCAGTCCACTAAACTTAATAAAATAATTCGTCAACTAAATCCTAATGTTCATGCAATTTAACACATAATCATAATAATATAACACCTCATAAAAATCCATAATAACATCCCATCATTCATCAAACCATAGCAAATCCTAAATCCAACATCTAAGTGTCCATGCACTCGACAAAATAAAACATGAAAACGTCCAACTTGTGGAAAACCCCACATAAGTACCGAAACATAGGAAAACATGAAATCATAAAATATAAATCCTACTTTGTTTTTATTAAAACTTCATCTTTTATCTTCTCTTTACTCGCATCTCATCCACCCTTCTCCGCCTTGCCAATCACGTAGCCTTACCCAAGAAAATCTGAAAATATTTGTTCGGTGAAGGGGTGAGTAATTATAAAATAATCACTCTTTGGTAATGGTTAGTTCGAAATCTAAATATAATGGACATGAAATCACGTAAACATACCAATCTTTCTTAATCTGTGATACGGCATTAACGTATCTAATCTTGTTGATACAGCATTAACGTATCTAATATTGTTGATACAGCATTAACGTATCTAATCTTGTTGATACGGCATTAACGTATCTAATCTTGTTGATACGGCATTAACGTATCTATTCTTTTATACTACATAAGAGTATCCCTCTTTAGCATATAAACACATAAACACATCAACAAAACATTTAAAGATCGAACTATAAATACCACTTTTCACCGTTTAAATCCCCACCTTTGCTTGTCTTGAAAATTAGAGATGTGTTGTACGTTGGCTTGCTAAATCTTTGCTTGAAATCCTACTTCTCTTCCTCTAAATATGGCTGCTGAAAATTGCTCTCCCTCTTGCCTAAGTTGCTGCCCAAAATCTGGTCCTACATCTTCATGAAATTGCCGATTTTTGGGTGGCTTAGGGGCTGTACGAAAATTAGGGTGTCTAAGGGCTTTGAGGTCTTGATCAATACATATTTATAGAGTTGGAAAAAGTGTGTAGGGTTGGGAAATAAGGGCTTGCCGAATTTGAGGCTAAGAGGTAAGAAAATTGGCCCAATATATTGTTGTATCTCTATTTCCATACTTGGCAACTTATTTCCTTATTTAACAAATCCTTACTAACTCTTTATTCTTGTGATACTTAACCTTCAAGCATGTATTTTTCTTGCATAAGAAAATATGACTTATTTTCATAAATAAAGATACTAGAAATCCAAGACTTATACTCTCTTAATTTTGAAAATTACTTAATGTCTAAGACTCCATATTTTTCGAAAATAATACTAATAATATCCCAAGTATTATTTAATCCTATTCTTGGTCAAAACCTCATAAAGTCACATCCCTACAATTAATTCCTCAATTACTAACATACCCTTAATGAATTAATACTTAAGGAAAATAATAATCTTAGTGGATTAATACTATAACCTAAACAATAATACTACTCTTCTTTATTCTAAAATAATTTAGAACCTAGTACTAATTTAGTAGTCCAAATAATACTAATTGGTTTAACTAAAAATACTAAGCAAGAAAATAGAATAAAACTCAAGCTTAAGAACTTAAAGGACTAAAAACTAACTCTCTAAAAATGTAGGCACAAACGGCACTTTTCACAAGGTGACCGACTACTTCTTCTAGTAGACTAAGTCTATCCTAACTTGCCGCATCAGCTTAATTATCCTCCAAGTAATTACCTTCTAGAGAAATCTAATGCTACTTCACCTTAATAAAAGTGCTAATCCTTATTCTTGCCAATATTACTTATCTCAATCAATAAATCTTATACTTAATAAATTAATCCCAATATTAATACCTTAACTTAGTAATTGAATTAATCCTCAAATAAATATATTCTAGATAATTATAATATCACTCTTGTCCATAAATAATAATACTCCTAACTTTGCAACATGCACCTGTATCCCTTAAGAGTGATACCTTAAAGTCCTAACATTATTTCATCGCTTAAAGTCCAAATATTTGATAAAAATGATTCCGATAATAATCTCTTAGAAATCTAAACCTTGAATATTTTCTTGATCTAAAACCTCATCATATAAAAATCTAATCGAGATCCCATATAAATTCATTCTTATCTCTAAATAACAACTCACTAAATTACTTCTATACCCTTAATAAATTGGAACTTAATAGATCCTAATTTTCACAATCCAATTTGGATTATAACACTTAATAACCAATCAAGTTAAATCCTCTTAATCCTTTATTAAATACATAATTGGATCATATCTTAATTTGGCTCTCTAACTTTTAATTCACATAGTAAGGCCCAAAATAAATTATCAAGAACTTAATCTTAATTCCCAAATACTCAAATCAACTTTACTAACTTAATCATCAGAAAATTAATACTTAAGGCTCGTGAAAAACTTAACCTACTAAAGCACAATATTTAATTTCTACGCGCAACTTAACTTTAAAACCTCAAATGACGACTTATAAACTATAACTTGAATCCAATTATGTTGGGCGTTATAGATATCCTTCTAACAGATGATTAGAAGCGAGAAACGGGTTACATCTCCGCAATAGCCTCACTTGAATTCCAGGACAGGGGTTGTGCCACTCTCAAGTTCCATGAAGATGATCTCCATGATAAACTTCATATAATGTCAAGAATAACCTGCACAAAATTGAGCCGGTGGGGGCTCCGGCATCGGTCCTCCGATGCTCAAGTCAGTAACGTATTCGACAAGAATGATCTGAAAATATCTCAATGGAGTATATATTTTTCCATTAGAGAACACAATAATTGTGATGATGTTGCCCTAGAAGGCAAAATGAGGGTATTTATATATCTCTCTGTGAAGGGTAAAATGGTAATACTCATGGTGTTGCCCTAATTCATGTAGGACCAAAAAATAGAATAATACTGCTGTGCAGCAGTTCTTGTGTGATATCCAACTCTGATCTCATTTTCAGAGTTGAGAACAACATAACTTTCTCTGGCTGTGGATTATAGGCATATGTCCACATATTCATAAATGTACTGTTTGTAATGTAATCTACTTCTGTTAGATTTCTCCTTTAGTACGCTTATACTCGAGCCGATAATAGATCCATCACTAATTCGGGATCATATGTCAATCTTTATTCTTATCACATCTCTCATCACTGTTAGAGAATGATTTCTTAATTTAGTACACCTCTTTGGTCAATGCAGAGGAAATTTGCATATTTCTTATTACGATAGAATGACTTCTCACATCTGGTCCAACTCTGAGCCAGATTTTAGAGAAGGTTTTTCTCTATTGAGAGTTGTCCATATTCATTTCTCAGATATGAAAGCATGTGTATATTTTCCCACATCAACCATGATATAAGTTTGTTTCCAAGGAATTGACAGGTGCTTGTTGTTGATTTTCTATTAATTTTGCATCCACCATAGTCAGCATTTGAGTAGCCTGTTAACTCAAAGTTATCATCAGAGGGGTACCAAAGTCCCAAGTTGATAGTACCCTTGAGATATCTGAGTATTTTCTTGGTTTCTTCCAGGTGACTTTTCTTTGGATTGGCCTGATATCAGGCACAGATCCCCACTGCATATGTAATGTCAGGCCTGCTTGCAATGAGGTATAGAAGAAAGCCAATAATTCCTCTGTAGGTAGTCTAATCAACTGCTTCACCATCTTCATTAGGTTCAAGTTTGGTGTTGGTGTTCATACGTACCCTGACCACTTTACTTGTGTTGCATCCAAACTTTTGGATGAGCTCCCTTGTGTACTTGACTTGATTGATGAAGATTCCTTCAGAGGACTGCTTGACTTGTAGCTCTAGGAAGAAATTCATTTTCCCATCATGGACATTTCAAACTTCCCTTTCATAAGATGTGAGAATCTGGTACACAAGTCCTCATTTTTTGATCCAAAGATGATATCATCTACATAGATTTGGACCAAGAGAATATCATCTCCAAGAGTGATTCTGAAGAGTGTCCTGTGAATACTTCCCTTGGTCAATCCATGTTCCAAGAGGAGTTATGACAGTGTATCATACCAGGCTCTTGGGGCATATTTAAGGCCATATAGAGTCTTTCTAAGCTTGTACACTTTGTTGCTTTCCTCAAATCTAGGTGGTTGTCCACATAGACTTCTTCATTTAGGAATCCATTGAGGAATGCACTTTTGACATCCATTTGGTAGACTCTAAATCTTTTGTGGGCTGCATGGACAAGGAATAGCGTGATAACTTCCAATCTGGCTACTGCGGTAAATGTTTCATCATAGTCAAATCCTTCAACTTGTGAGTATCCTTTGGCAACTAGCCTGACCTTATTTCCGACTATGACATCATTGTCATCCTTCTTGTTCTTGAATACCTATTTGGTTCCAATGATGTTTGCATGCTTGGGCCTCTTGACTAGCTCCCACACTTGGTTCCTTGTGAATTGATTCAGCTCTTCTTCCATGGCAATGATCCAACTAGGATCCTTTAATGATTCCTCCACTATCTTAGGTTCCTGCGCTGATAGAAAATAATAGAAGAGAGCATTTTCACCATGAAAACTTCTAGTTTTGACTCCAAGGTTATGATTTCCTAGAATTTGGCTGACAGGATGATTTGTCAACCAATTTCTTCTGGATTGTCCTCTCTCAGTGGAGTTATCCTCAGGGGATATGTTCTCTTCTGAAATTAAGTCACTAGATTGGGCAACATTAAGTAGATCACGAGAAAGAATAGAGGGAAGGAGGGCTGAGTCATTATACAGGGTTGTTTCAAAGTTGTCAGCGTAGTCTATTCTAGCTTCCCCCTGAATGTTAGGCTAAGTTTCTGTCTCAGCTTGGCCAGCTTCTTCATTGACAGATGTTACCTGAGGAGCTGGGATTGTGTCAATCAGCTCATTTCCATTATTGTTGATTTCCTCAGGTTGGTGTGTCCACTGTGTTCCATCTCCTGAGTTTTCTGTCCTTAGGTTGTCCCATATAGGAAGGTATGCATCCACTGAGTTATCAGTGGACTTGTCCAGACTCAGGCTTGTCAATTTATCAGTGATATCCTTGGTGGTCTGATCTTTCCTAGACTCAAGAGTAGATTCATCAAATACAACATGGGGCGTTTCTTCAACTCAAGGGTTCTGAGATTGTATACCCTGAAAGCTCTACTGATTTGGGAAAATTCCTTCATCAGCCTTGCTATCAAAGATTGCAATTGTCTCTTCCCATTGTTGTGGATGAAACAGTTACAATAAAAAATATGTAAATACGATACCTGTGGTTTCCTACTATTCCATAGTTCATAGGGAGTTTTGCCTTGATTCTTAGTAAGCATGGATCTGTTCTGTGTATAACATGCTATATGAATAGCTTCAACCCAAAATCTTTTTGGAATTTGTGCATCAGTAAGCATGGTTCTGGGAGCCTCTTTGAGTGTCCTATTTCTTCTTTCAGCCTCCCCATTTTGTTGAGGTGTTCTTGTAGCTGAGGTCTCATGTGATATACCTAACTCATTGCAAAAGTTAGTTATAAAGGAATTGATGAATTCAGTACCTTTATCAGACCTTATCTTAACAATAGACAGACCCTTCTCATTAGATAGTTTCTTTAAGAGTTTAGGTAGCCTGAGCTGAGTTTCCTTTTTTCTGGATAACCCAGGTATATCTGGAGTAGTCATCTACCACCACCAGTGTGTATTTTCTTCAATTTATGCTGGCTGGTGTGACTGGTCCAAAAAGATCCATGTGAAGTAGTTGAAGTATCCTGTCAGTGAAGGGATTTTGTTTTCCCTTAAATGAGGATCTGATTTGCTTTCCTTCTTGACAAGCATTGCAAATTTGATCCTTGTTGAACACCTCATTAGGTATCCCATCCACTAGAGTCAATCTTGATATTTTGTTTAGTGTCTTGAAGTTCAGATGATTGAGTCTCCTGTGCCACAACCAAGTCAGGTCACTGGAGCTTTTTGCAATCAAACAAGTTTCAGTTGGGCGTGATCTCCAGTCTGCAAGATAAACATTTCCTTTCCTTGACCCAGTTAGTAGTACATGTGAACTTGATTCATCTCTAACACAACACAGGTTACTAGAAAATTCTACATTATAGCATTTATCACAGAATTCACTAATAGATAGCAGGTTATGTTTCAATCCACTAACATATGATACATTAGGTACCTGGACTGACCCTATTAACAGGGTACCATAACCTTTTGTAATTCCCTTGGAGTTGTCACCAAAGTTGACCTATGGTCCTTTCTATTCCATGAAGTCTGTCAGGAGACTTCGGTTGCCTATCATGTCTCTTGAGCAGCCACTATCTAGGTACCAGTCATCTTGTGAATCCAGAGAATCCTACTGAAAAACCAATTCTTAGGTACTCATCTTGTGTTGGGTCCTATTTGGTTAGGTGTACCTTTAGGGATCCAAATCTGCTTAACAGTCCTAATTACTTTGGAATGACTAATTTTTCTCCCATAAACATCTACATAGACAGTGGCCTCCCTAGATGCTCTAGGAGCAGACTGTCTATAAGTGTTAGTTCTCTGTGGAACAGGTGGCCTGAAGTTCCTCCTGTTCCTCAAGGGCCTTGGTGTAGCTGGTCTGAAGTGTTCTTGATAAGGGAGAGAAAAACACATCTCAAAGGGCACATGTGAGGATGGTCCCCTGTGATGAACCCTTCTGTCAACTCCCCTACCTATGGGTTCAGGCCAGTTTACCCTTTGCCTAGACTGTCTCTAATGAGATGATCTAGGTTGAGGATAGATATACTGAACATTATTCCTCATGTTCCTTGAAGGATGATTCTTTCTTTGGAAATTTTTTTGTTTAGAGTTTGTCCTGGTAGGTGTATAAGCTGTTCTAGCCTTTTCAATAGGCCTACTAGGCATTATCACCTCCTCAGTTGATTCAGCAGGCCTTTTGCCCTTATCAAGAGTCTTTATGGGATTCTCAAAAGACTTCATAAACACTCTCTCTTCACTGCTAGTAGATGCAGTGTTCAGAGGACCTTATGAAGATATACATGGGAAGAATCTAATCCCATGTCTGTTGTCTGAACTATTTTGCAAACTAAAAATTTCCTCTATAGCAAGAGAGGGTTTATTTAGAGCCTCTATTTTTATCAGCAGACTGTCTTCAAATTCTTTCAACATATTCACATTGCTGATAAGAGTTTTAACTTGGATTACTAGCTCATTGTTTTCAGAAGTTAGCTAAATCTGATTATCAGTCAATCTCCTGATTAGTTCATCCTTCCCACTGAGCTGACTCTTGAGTGTTTCCACTTCATTAGTTAGGGCAATGATCTGAGAGGCTGATGCAAGGTCTGCCTCACTTTCAGACTCAACTAGCTTATAATTCCCAGTGGCTAGCTTCCTGTTTTCTTCCTCAAGAGTGAGGTATGCTTCTTGCAGCCTGGAGAAATCAACCATCAATTTTTCTAAGGAGAACTGAAGGTTGAGGTCTCCTGCTGACTCTGAGCTATGCTCAGGTGAGTGATCTACCAAATGACAGGAGTTAGATTGTACCTCAAGTTCTTCATTGGCCATGAGTCACAGATCATCATCACTGCTATCAGTGAACATATCATGAAATGAGTCTCCAGCTTGCTCATCTTCTGCAATCATTACTCTTCTTTCCAATCTCCTATCCCTCTTGGCTTGCCTTTCCTTTATTTCTTTTGCACTTAGCTGAGGGCAGTCATATTGGAAGTGCCATGTCTTATTTCGTTGGTAGTACTTCTTGGTGTCATCATCATCAGTCTCTTCCTTGTCTTTTCTTTTGTATTCTGATTTTGAGGTTGACTCCTCTCTTCTATGATTTCTCCTAGATTCCTTCTCAGGCTCCTTCTCATCTCTTGGAGTAGATCTGGCCTTGAAGTTCTTCATGTCCTTGGTGCCTTGATAATATATCTTGTATTTGCCAAACCTTGAGTTCAGCTTCTCAAATCTTCTTGCTATTAGGTTCATCTCCTCCTTTAGTTCAGCTTTGCGTTGGGATTTGCAGAGTTTGCTTGCTTTCTTGATCTTGGCTTGTTCAGCATCAGAACTGCTTGCCTTGAAGGCCACTCCTTTCTCAGAAGAGGAAGGTTCTTCTGTAGCCCTTTTTCTGTTTAGATCAAACTCTTAGGCCTTGAGTTCTGAAAACACCTGTTGCATGGACATGTTAAACAAGTCTTTGGTGTTCTGCATCAAGATAGAGTAGACATCCCATCTGGGTGAGAGTCCTCTGAGAATTTTAACAGAGCAACCTCCCTCTTGGTATAAACCTTTCCTAGAGAGTTTATCTCATTCATGATGTCAGTGAACCTGCCATCCAGTTGATCAATGGTCTCATTTGGTTCCATAGAGAATTGTTCATATTTTTGAGCAACTGACAGCTTATTCTCTTTGATTTTGTTAGTTTCTTCACACAGGGGGCCCAAAGTATCCCAGATTTCTTTTGTCGTTGTACAATGAACAACCCTTCCTATGACAGAGTCAGGGATGGTTGTGTGCAATATGTTCATAGCAATGTAATTGAGGTTATGTCTCTTTCTCTCATCAGTGGTGAGATCATCTTCATCTTTAGGCCACTCATCTCTAGGATCAGCACCATCAGTTTGTATGATCCTAGGATTTGCAGTCATAAAGATAAATGGACCCCTACTGATGACTCTAAGAATTTCATCATGCACACAGGCTAGGTGAGCCCTCATTCTGATTTTCCAGAAGTTATATCCTTCCACAGAGAATTGTGGCAGCTTTGTGGTGTGACATGTGATTCAAAGGATTAGCCCCCATGTTGGAGTCTGTACTCCCAACAACATTTGTAGTGGATACTGTCGCTGCATTCCCTGTGTTGGGTAATCTTTTGGCTTGAGTAGACATCTTAAAAATTGTTGTGAAAAGGTAAGTCAGATCAGTTCAAGTGACCACTTGAAACAACAAAGCAGTAGTTCTTAGAACCCCTGCTCTGATACCACTTGTTGGTCCCAGATAAACAATAATAGGTGTATGTGCGGAATACACCTTTAAGTACAGAGTTTCCAAAAGTTATATTTTCACAGTGGACTTAAGAACACAGGTGGCCTGGTTATACTATTAGTGGACTTGAAGGTCTCCTGTGAGGTAGCCTCTGTTTGTATCAGATTACGAAATATGCAGCGGATTAAAAGTAAACACCTTTTTAAAGATTTTATCAACTCACACAAAAAGAATAAAGCAATAAGGACACAAAGAATTTATAGTGGTTCTGAGTTAAACTCTCCTACATCCACTTTTCCTGATTTAACAGGAGAATTCCTTAACCTCAGGAATTCCTTGTTTTAGAGTGCCAAGGTGCACTGATCAAGAACAACTTCTCTTGACCTCTAGGATTTTCACTGAGTTCTAGTCCTCTCTAGATTTTAGACTGAGAAACTACTCAACTTACTTTCTTTCAACTCTTAGCCTTGAACTTATCACAGGTTGTGGGATTTGAGTATTCCAACTAATGCTGAGATAACCCTTTACAATGTTGAACAATATCTGGGTTGGGTTATCTCTGTAGGCTTCTAACAATAATAATACAGTGTAAGGTTCTTCAAAAAACGTGTTAATTTTGGATGCCTGCAGTGTAAGACGTGTTAAAGAGAAGGTCGGTTACTCTAATTTAAAAGTGTAAGTCTTGATCTTAATACAATCCACAAAATAAAACTAATTCATCATACTTACTCTCCAAAATATTTAAGTCTCAAACTAAAATTTAAATATTAATATCTAATTTATTCTGCATCAGCTAACCTAAATAATTATAACTTAATGCATTTAAAACCCAAATTAATCTCCTCATTCATCCAAAATTAATCATTTCTTAAACACTGTAAATTTTCAATCGAGACTTAAACACCTTTAAAAACCACAAAATTAAAACCCAATTAATCATTATTAAAACCAAAAGTAACACTCTTAAAATTAAATTAAAGCACTTTAAAACTTATTTAATATGGGTATTACACAAGCTCCTACTTCCACGATCTTGATTTAATAGGAGCAATCCACTCTTAGGATTGGATACTTGTATTTTTACGTGCCAAGGTGCACGACAGTCTCCTTCTCTCTCAGGAATTTAGCCCCCAGGTAGTTTTACAAGTCCTAGTTCTTCTCACTTCACCATCTCATAACTTGAGAGGTTTAGCTTTCAAGGTTTCCAACTAAGGTGTGATAATCCTTACAATCAAAACGATGCTAAGGATGGATTATCACTGCTAAACTAAATACAGAAAAGATTCTCTCACAACACTAGGGAAATTTAAAACTTGCATTGTGTTGTGTGCTTGAATACTTTGAACGTTTGAATCTTTGGTTAATTTTGACTTGGAAATTTTCCGTAACCTTCTTTGGGTGCAAGGTCTTTTGTATTTATAGGAGAAACTTGTAATAGATCAATTGGAGGAGATCAAAATAAATCTTCCTATTTATGTAGGTGACAGCCTAGTGATGTGACGTTTACTTTACACCATGCTGATTTGGTGAATAGTCTTTTAGCGCCGTCTTCGACTGCAGGCATTCAATGAGATTGTCAGAAGTCTTACACTTATTACAATGGGTTGGGAATCGTTCTTCAAAAAGTCTTCTCCAGATTTTGGATGGTCAATTATGTTAATTTTTTAAGTCCAACGTTCTTCAAGATCTTCTTCAAATTTTGGGTGGTCAATTCCAAGCATTAATGGTTGAGATCTCATTAAATGCCTGTTTAGTATTAATGTAACCGCCTTTGTAAAACGTGTCATCCTAGGTTGCAGGTTACTTCTGAACATGGTACTGACAGGCCAGTCTGACTGTGTCAAGTCCGTACATAGCTGGAAACTTGTCATTGGTCTGAGTGTGAAAGATCCTCAGTTCAGTCAAACGGTTATAATAAAGTGCTCTGTCTTTTCATCAAGTGACTTGGAACATTCCTCTTGTTGCATTTAACACTTCATTTATGTGTTGCAATTGCCTTCATTAATACTGAGGAGTAATTAATGAATTAGGCTACTTCTTCTCATGGGAGTTCTTCAAGTTGCTTGGACTTAGTCTTCTTAGGTGCATTCCTTATAAAGTGGGTGTATCTGCTAATCCTTCATCAGGCTAGTCTGAGCCATACAGGCTAGTTTCTACTTAAGTAGCCTGTCTTTTACAAATCCTAAGTTTTTAACTTAGCCTCCTAACATTTAGGCTATTTTTATAAGTTTTACAATAGTATCAATACATCAGGGGAATCTTTGGGATTTCATCAAAACATTGTATTTATCACTTCCCAATATATTTCTTAAAAGTAGATGTAGAAAGAAATTAAGTAAACAAATTTGCAAGATTGATACTTGAGCATACTTTTTGTGTTATAATCTCACCACTCTTCAAGAGTTCGTAAGGATAAATTTTTTTGGGAAAATTTCTACTCAATAACAAAAGATTATTTTTCTTTAATTAACAAAAGAAAAAGTGATAGGTTGCTCTATTGTCATATTTTCCCTATATTTAAGGTATTAGTTAATCTTTAAATCTGTGTTTTAATTAAGTTTCATATTTTGTAGGTGCAATAAGAATTCAAATGATGTTAGAGACCATTTAAGTTGAAATCTCAAGAAGAATTGGAAGTTATTAAAGACAGCATAAGGCGTGGGCATGCCTTAGTTCGTAGCCAGACTCTAAAAAAGATCTATTGGGATATTCACTAAGTTTTTTTGATTCAGATCTCAAAACCCCTAAGTCTGAAAAGGTGATTTTCCTAAGTACAATATATTATATTTAATGACCTTTGAATTGATTATGATTTTATTAAATTTTGTTATATCTTTTAGTTGAATTACTTATATTTTATTATTTAAAAAAAGGAATTGTTAAGTACCTATTTAGATTTTGATGTGTACAAAACATGTATTTGATAGTGCTGTGTGGTACCGTTGAGTTGAAGTATTATTCAAAATGTGGTCGACACTCAAGACAATACTTATTGTGTTCAAAATAATATAGAGAGAATAAGTAAACAGCTGAAGACTTTGAACACAAGGATTAACTCAATCTTTCCACAAACTAAAATTAGTTTGTGGCGGCCTCAAGGCTGAAATATCACTGACTTGGAAAAAGTAATTACAAAAACAAATTCAAGACTTGGAAACATTCCTTCCAAATCTCAAACATAAAATCGGATAAAATATCCAAACAAGTTCCCAAATGGCAAACCTAGATTGTCATAAACTTCCACTACATGTGAACAGCTCACCAAAACGTATGGGATAATAATATACACAGTGTGGTACAGAATGTAACAACACATGTGAAACCACTACACAAAAACCGTAAAATAGGTTCCGATAAATGCGCGTTGCTTATATATGTAGTGTGGAGTCACTCTCATCGTTTCTAGATATTTTCCTCATCTATTTATAGATTTGGAATGTGGATTTGTCCATCAGAGAAGTTGAAATCATGGAGAGAAGTTGAGATCCACTTTTGTAGGAGTTGAGGTAACTTCCATGTAACTTCCTTTCTTTACTCTTCGGTTCCTTTGATTCCATGTCCTTCTAGATGTTCTAGATCCTTCCAGGTGTATCAAGAATATTCTGGGACATGGGAATAACCGCGGTTGACCGTCGTTGACCAGAGAAAGCATGAAGGACAACTATTGAAGCAACACTAAGCAGTTAATCACTGGAACATGTTTCCTGAAGGATGTTGACCTGAAATGATAGCAAAGATAATTCGAACAATACTAAAAAGTTAGTCGTTAGAACGAATATCCTAGAGGATATCCTGGAGGATGGGTTTGATTCCAGATGTGATTAGCACTGGTCTCAACACTCACATCAACTATCTCCCCCAATCACACCTATCCGCAAACACTCAACCTGATGCACACAAAATCAGAGTATGACAAAGGCACAACAGATGTTAGTTTGAAGCAGTGTAATTATATATATGAACTTGGTGAACATTTCAACAGAGTATGATAAATGCACAACAAAATTCATCATGAATAACAGTGGGAAAGACATCCTAAGTGCTATCAATTCAACATCAGAACAAAGGAACAATATCAGAGTAAAAAACAAGGGCAGAATAAGTATTAGTATTCAAGTTACATCAACTTCAAATAGTTAGCAATGTTAGTGGGATCATAACTTGTGATCAGAGAAGAGTTAGATAACTCCAGGAACCGCATTCTCCCCCTAACATTGAGAACTCCCCCTAAGTTGCAGCTTCCGTAGCATCAGAATCAGCACTGACTGGATCTGCAGGTGTTGCCTCAGGGATGGCAACACCAGGAGCAGCAGCAGCATTAACCTCATCAGTTATATCCTCAATCACAACATTGCCAGATCCAGAGCTTTCAACAGCAGCAGGTTCATTTGTTGGTGCATCAATTGGTACATCTCCCCCTGTGGATGTGGATAGGAGAGATTTCCAAAATGTGCTCCTCTCTTCAAGTATATCAGCCTGCCTGTTAAGAGATGTAGCTTGGAGTCTGAGCTGTGAGACTTGCATGGCAAGAGTAGCAGCCTGTTCTTCAATGTACCTGCGATGAACAGTAACAGAAACTACCTCACCAGATGTGGAAGCAGGTGCAGTGCGAGCAGGACGGTTGTAAGGCTGATCAATCACAAGTTTCTACCAGTAACGTTTTCAACCATAGTTGAGAGAGTGATGAGGGGGTTTTCCGTTTCAGTGGTTAGAAGTGTTTCAGTGGTTTGATGTGGGAGAGTATGTGAGGAAGATGGAATGGATGACCTTTTATGCTTCATTGATATGCGTGAGACAAAAACCAACTTTTGATTTTTTTTAAAGAATTTTAATGCACGAACACAAGTGAAGGGAAGAAACGGCACATAATCACATTTGTAACACATAATAAAAGACTTCAATTTATAAGAAAATTTTCGAAGATTAGGAGCAGTTTAAATAAGAGAAAAATATCCATTATTATCTAAATAACTACCCATGATGTGTTAGTGTAGAAAGTGGGTGAAAGTGGGGTAGTTATTGGAATTTTAAAAAAATAACTGACACTTTAATTAAATTAGTTAATTATTTAATACCATATAATATCACAATATTATCATAATTAAAATAATTAAATAACTCATTATGTAAATGTTAAAAATATTCTGAGACTTAGATAAATTACAGTTTATAATGTAGGCACACTTACACATTATCCTTTTTGGATTTTTTTATGCACTTTTTATTCTCAAGAATTTAATCACCTTTTGAAAAGAACAAATCGTGGTTGTCAGCCCCGTGTGCCTAGTTACACAGCATGTTTAGACCTTTGATTTTTTAGAACTTGTGCTTTTGTTGTGTATGTCCAGTACGAAACCTTTGAGATCACATCACGTCAGAATATGGTTAGCAAAAATAATATAAGTTACAGAACAACTCAATTACGACATAAAATGATAAAAATACAGTAGTGTTGCTTCAAGTGTAATAACACTCGGAGCAACATCACACGCAGATCTTCAAGGAACGCAGAGTCCAAGAGACTTTCTAAGTGAAGAAAACCTCTCAAAGTCTAGTGCTTTTGTGAAAATGTTAGCTATCTATTTTTCAGTGGATATATACTCTACTTTCACTATCTCCTTCTTAACTAGATCTCTTAAAAAATGGTATCTAATGCTTATGTGTTTTGTGAGTGAGTGTTGTACCAGATTTTTTGAAATGTGGATCGCACTTGTGTTATCACAAAAAATTATCAGTGTATTTGTTTCAAGCACATAATCATCTAGTATCTTTTTAAGCCATAGGAGTTGTGTACAACAGCTACCATCAGCTATGTACTCAGATTCAGCAGTGGATTGGGAAATGCACTTTTGTTTTTTACTATACCAAGAAACAAGATTGTTACCAATGTAGAAACAACCACCACTAGTGCTTTTCTTATCATCACAGTCACCAGCCCAGTCAGCGTCACTATAGCCTACTAGTGTGCTATTTGTGTCTTTTGAAAACCACAATCCCATGTTACTTGTGCCACTCACATATCTGATGATCCTCTACACAGCCTTCATGTGAGATTCGTTTGGGTTTCCTTGGTACCTGGCACACACACAAACACTGTACATAATGTCAGGTCTACTGGAAGTTAAGTATAGTAAACTACCAATCATAGAGCGATACAAAGTGTGGTCAACACTTTGTCCAACATCATCTTTGCATAGTATCTATGAAGTTCCCGTAGGAGTTTTCATTTCTTCAGACACATTTTTGGGTTCAATAGAAGAAAAATAATCTTGAGTACATACCTGAGTGCATATATTGGACATGCAAACCGAATGTACTACCCCATTCACTTTACCTTTTCTTCTTGTGAGAACACCAATAGAGGATTCACCTATGATCTGTGATGAATGATGATCCTTCTTGCATCTACGGACAAGGGTTTGTCCAGGAGTTCTTGGCGACTGATTCTTATCTTCTTCTAACTCTGCATCTGATGTCATTGGTGATGTTGTCGCCTTTGGTTCAACACTTTTCACTGGTTCAGTGATACTTATGATTTCCAGCAGGTCAGAGATGTCCTCTTCCACCTTTTTACCTCGATTTATAGCTTTCAGTTCATTCTAAAGTTCAGCAACCTTTATTTCTGAAGGTTCTTGTGAGGTACCTATTCTAGAATAGAAAGTATTTGTACTATCCTCTTCAGATTCAAAAGTAGACTGAAACCTGTTAGATGTTGTTGGTGATGTTGTCACACTAGGTTCAACATCCAAGCCACTTCCAGAGAAATCATGTCTCACACATTCAGATAAGAATGTGAGTTCTTCATCTGTAGCCTTTATATCTTCATCAGAATCTTCTTCACTCAGAGAAACAATTAAGCTCATCCTTTTCTTTAGAAGAGTGTTAGCACATTCATTTGCATAATGATCATAACCAGTACATTCATCACAAATGACCTTTTTTCTATACTCATGATCATACTTAAAGTTTCTTCTTTGAAAAGGCATTTGACCAGAAGTTTGAGGGGAATTTTTTAAATCTATCTTAGGCTTAGTGTTAAAATCAGATTTGTTTATCTTTTGCCTAAGGTAGGTTTCAAATTCTTTGGTAAGACATGCAATACTATCAGTGTCATAAGAAGTGTCATCGACACTATTTTCAACCTGTTCAATTTCAATAATAACATAAGTTTTTCCTGAACTTTAAGTGGTTTCTCCTTTGAAAATAACAACACCCTTTTTATCGTATGCAGAATATTGTTTCAGACAAATCCATTTCATAAGTTTTTAAAATGCTCATTAACTCATTATGACTCAACAGATCAGTGTTCCTAGCTTCTTCAATGGCACATACTTTACCATTAAATCTTCTAGGAAGAGTACGAAGGAATTTGTTTACTAACATGATATTGGAGATTGGATCTCCAAGTGATTGCAATTCATTCACTACCTCATAGAGTCTCTCATTGTAGGAAGAAATCGTCTCATCATCTTTCTTTCATAGGCCTTCAAACTTTGTGTTCAGCATCCTTGCCTTGGCTCTACGGACACTACCCGAACCTTCACAGTGTTCTTGTAGTCTTTCCCAAGCATCTTTGGCTGAAACACAATTCTGGATAAGGTGGAACATAACAGTATCAACCGATGAATTGATTGCGTTGATGGCCTTCGAATTGTACAATGATGAGTTGTTCTCCTCCGTGGTCCATTCAAGCTCGTTCTTGAGAATCTGGTCTCCATCTTTATCTTCAGTTGTGGGAGGGCTCCAACCTGACAATATGCTCTTCCATGCACGTTCATTAAGGGCTTTGATGTAACTCCTCATCCAGCTTTTCCATGCAGCATAATTGGTTCCATCGAGTATGGGAGGACGTGTGATGGATCCATGACAACTCAACACGCAACACCAGGACCAACACTTAGTACCGTCAAGTGATGGCTCTGATAACACTTGATAGTGTTGTGTGGTACCGTTGAGTTGAAGTATTATTCAAAATGTGGTCGACACTCAACACAACACTTATTGTGTTCAGAATAATATAGAGAGAATAAGTAAACAGCGGAAGACTTTGAACACAAGGATTAACTCACTCTTTCCACAAACAAAAATTATTTTGTGGCTGCCTCAAGGCTGAAATATCACAGATTTGGAAAAAGTGATTACAAAAAAAAATTCGAGACTTGGAAACATTCCTTCCAAATCTCAAACAAGTTCCCAAATGGCAAACCTAGATTGTTAAGTCTAAGCCTACTTCAAGCACAAACTTTCACTACCTGTGAACAGCTCAGCAAAATGTATAGGATAATAATATACACAGTGTTGAATGTAACAACATATGTGAAACCACTACACAAAAACTGTAAAATAGGTTCCCATAAATGCGCGTCGCTTCTATATGTAGTGTGGAGTCTCTCTCGTCGTTTCTAGACATTTTTCTCATCTATTTATAGAGTTGGAATGTGGATTCATCCATCAGAGAAGTGGAAATCATGGAGAGAAGTTGAGATCCACTTTTGTAGGAGTTGAGGTAACTTCCATTCAACGTCCTTTCTTTACTCTTCGGTTCCTTTGATTCCAGGTCCTTCTAGATGTTCTAGATTCTTCCAGGTGTATCAAGAATATTCTGGGACATAGGAATAACCGCTGTTGACCGTCGTTGACCAGGGACAGCACCAAGGACAACCATTGAAGCAACACTTTGCAGTTAATCACTGGAACATGTTTCCTAATGGATGTTGACCTGAAATGATAGCAAAGACAATTCGAACAACAGTAAAAAGTTAGTCATTAGAACGAATATCCTAGAGGATGTCCTGGAGGATGGGTGTGATTCCAGATGTGATTAGCACTGGTCTCAACACTCACATCAACAGTATTCTTAATTGAATTGAAACTAATAGTTTGTTAAGAAAATTGGCTAAGAAAGTTATAGTTGCTAAAGGAAAGTCTGCAGCTGTATATTTGATCACTCTACAACCAAGACATGACCTTACAGCTGTAATGTTTTCTCTACAGCCAGTTTCTATGTTTCAGGACCCTACAACTGCAATGTTCAAGACCCTACAACTGATATATCCATTTGAAGACTGTAGTACGAGTCCAAGTATTATTGAAGATTATCAAGACCCTTAAGCTCTAATTAGTGTAGCAATTTGACACTCACTATAAAGTACTTAAGCGGAGTTTATTTCTAAGATTCTGGAGGTTAATGAAGACTAATTTAAGTCAACCAGAATTCTGTGAATGAACACAAATTGTACAACCAGTACTATTCTGTAGACTTTGTGCATTCGTCATTGTATTTAAATTTATGCATAAAAACTTTATGTTTTTCACAAAAGAACTGGACTCTACAGCTGTAGATTTGTCTAAGTCACTCAGCTGTTAAGTTTGTTCAAATTATTTTTCATTAACACTTACACTTATTTCCGCTGCACATTAGAGTATTCTCAATACACTTTTATGTGTGAAAACACTCTGATATTTTTGTCTTAAAGTTGATTATTTATTTGCAAAGTTTTATAACTCTGCAGCTGTAGACTTCTCAAGTCCACATCTGTAACCTTTGTGGTCCATAAAACCTCTTGTAGACCTACTGTGTTCAAACTTATATAATGGTTACTGTAAGGTTCTAGAATTCCTTTTTAAATTTTGAAAATTTGTTTTTGACTCTCAAGGTCTATTCACTCCCCCCCCTCTAGACCTTGACCACTTAATGGACTAACATGAATAATATGTGAATCGAATAATAGATAGCTAATTTATTTTAATAAAATATAACATACATCTTTAATTATCTTTTTTTAAATAGGTCATATATATATATACTAATAGATTATAAATTTATTCAGTTATGTATAGCACTTATAGGTAACAGATATACACATTAATAGGCAACAGATTTATTCAGTTATATATATGGAACACATGTAATGGATATTTGGATTCATAGATTAAAGATTTAGTCAGTTATGTAAAATGCTTATAGATAACAGATTCAAATCTGTTGTTTATGAATGAGGGTCATAAGTAATGCTTTGCGAGATAACAAAGCAATTACTGCGTACATAACAGACAAAAGTGGGTAGAGAGTTGTGATGAGTAGGGATGAAAAGTCTACCGATAGGTTTTTTAATTATATGATGAAATAAAATTTAAATCTTTTTACCTTTTAAATTATATGTTACTTTCCCACTTTTGTTTCTCTTTAATGTGATTCTCCAAATAGCATTCCACACATTTTTACAAGTTCAAATTTTTAGATGAGGTGGAGTTCTGTAAGGATCCACTTATAATTTTTTTAAAAATACACAAAACTGCCCAAAATTTGATAGGGAGAAATCTTTTTTGTCCCACTTTTGAAAAAAGGAACTTTTTTACCCTAAAAAGGTTGAAAAATTACTAGCTGACAATTATTTTGCTAACCTTTTTGGGTGAAAAAGAATTTTTCTTTCAAAAGTGGGAAAAATTAATTTCTCTCTCAAATTTGGAAAAATAAGTAATTTTTCCTTACATAGATGTATGTATATCATACACTTTGGCAGCAAACCCATTATCATCGTCTTTCGCATTATTAGACTAATTCTTAAATTCAATTGATATTTACATTGTTGTAGATGGTGTAGGTTGAATCAATAATGGAAATAGAGACGTCACACTTGTTTGCCAAAATCGTGTATGATTTCCACGCAAGAGTACGTGGTCGTAGTTATTGTGGCAAGTTAACCAAGTTAAATATCGGACACAGGGAAACAATGCGATATCAAGCAAGCGTTGAATGTCTACAAAAGGCTAATAACTAGGAAAGCAAGAAAAGGATCATGTTTTCAATCTACTTTAACAAAGCAAAGTAAATCTAGCTATCACCTCAAGGAAGTGAGCAAAAGTGGTGTGAGTGCATGGAAGTAATCCTACTCTGGTTCCTCTAGTGTCCTATCCATTCTAGCATGCAAAAGTTCTCTTGGTGTCTTAGTCGAGCCAACTAGTGTCTAGATCTCTCTACAACACAAGGTAAGGGCTCTATTGGATGTCTAGATCTCTCTACAACTTCCGACACTCCAATTAAGAGGTCTAGGCAAATATGCAATTCTCATTGATCATACAAGCCAAATATCAAACACTTTGTATGCATAAGGTTCTTATAACTCAATTCTCATTTCATATCTGACCATATAAGCCATACATTCCAATTAAACATCTCAAGCATTCATACAAGTCATTAAGAAGAGAACTAATCCAACAAGATCACTAATTCATGAATAGGATTAACAAGAGACTAAATTCACAATAATAATCATACAACCATGCAACAACGAATTAGCCCATGGCTAATTGGAAATGAAAATCAATAATTAACAATGTAAACAACATGATTATTAACTAATACAAGAGAATTAAAGGAAAACTTACCATAGGTGAAGAAATTGAATACAATCTACAAACCTCCAAAATGATATCTCTTGATCCAAAGCTCAAAATATAAAATTCAACCACAGGAATAAAGCTCTAATCACTACGAGTATGAAAGAACAAACGGATCTAAAATCTGACGGACGGATCAAAAGTTATGGAAGAAAGAAGATTGAATCTAACTAAGAACCCACTAAGTAACTACCTAATTCTCTCTCTAAACTAATCTAAGAAATTGGAATTATGATCTAGATGCCTTGAGAATCTGAACCTTGATGTATTTATAGTGCCCACAATGTTTAGTCCAAAATGTCCTTCATTAAACACGCAAAAAGACAAAACAGCCCTAGAAAGTGTGTAAATCCGAAACCTTGCAGGAATCCAAGCAGTTGGCCGCACTAATTGATTCGTGTGAGCCCATTCGTGTGAAGCTCAGTGAACGATCCAGAGATTTTCTGCAAGAATCCGAGCTCATCGTCGCACGAGTCCGGCCTGGTGGCGCACGAGTCTAACTTCGTCATGTTCGATCGATCCTCGACATCCTCGTTTCCTTCATATCTTGAGTTGTAGAGCTCCAATTGACTCGATTCTTTTTCTGTTGTGACCCTCTCTTCAAAATCTTCGACATGGTATGTCATTTGCCTCCATTGGATCAACTCACAATTTATGAACTTTTATGAACTTGCTCGTCTTTTGCCGGTTTTGCTCATTTTTACTACAAAACACAACTTTCTAACCAAAAAGGGTTAAATGTACAAAGTATAGCATTTTAGGGTCAAATATGAACATAAGCACATCAAAACCATATAGAAATAGATGCAAAAAGATGCAATTATGATCCTAATCACACCCCCAAACTAGATTGTTGCTCGTCCTCGAGCAACGAAGCGATAAGATAGGGGAATAATTGTATCTATGAAGCATCAAGCACAAGTCAAATACCATAGAATCATAGCTCAATATCATATAAGTCTAAAGTGCAATTTCATGAAATCAACAATCAAAATAAAATCAATGAACAAATTGTCAAGTCAACAAGTCATGATCCACACATAGAAGTGTATAGCTCATCTCTCAAGTGTTTGAGTTCACTCAATCATCACACAATGATACAAATACTACCATAAGCTTGGCTCAAGTCTCAAATTCTCCACCACTTGAAATGACAAATCATTCACACATCAATGAGGACTTTCATAAGGTTGTAATGTTGGCTCTTTGGTAGCGAAGAATAGATATGAATAAGAGTGACTAAGTATGATTAGTAAAGCATAGACAGAATCCAGTAATAGTCATTCACATCTTCATGCAATTGTGCACATTCTTCATGCACTTCAAAATCACACTTTGAAGATCATTCTTCCCTTTCTTTGCAATTAATTGCCATACTCACAACAAAGGTCAACTTGACCATATTTTCAACAAAAGTCAACTTTTCTCATGCTCTGCTAGTACTTGCCTTTTTCAAAAAATTTCAATCCATGCATAGAATTCTTCATATCTTCCACTTTAGGCCACCATGTTCTTCATCATATCACCGATCTTCCTTCCTTCTTTTCACTCTACTAATCTTAGGGACAAGAGAGTTCCAAAAAGGAAGGAAAATAGCTTAAAGTGTGGTTAGCCAAAGGAAATGTCTATAGGCACAAAATGGTCAGCAATGGATAATAACATCAATGTAGGCTCATAGGGCAAAGTGACTCAATACAGAACAAAGAAATGCCGCAAATCATATCATGTGAAATCAATGTCTAATGTAGCCTCAAACAAGACCAAAGCCAAGTTCTAGAGTATAATGCACATGTGTGGAACTCACATCAAAGAAATATCGTCCGTTCAAGATTGAAACGGGCATAAGTTGCTCAAGACTCGCAGGTAGGTTGATCATGACTTATCTCATATAAAAAGTGTTCAAATCATCAAAATCTCAAGTATCATCAAATTCATAGCACAAAAACAAGATAAGAATCAAGCCATAACTCCACTACATCTAACATGAACTTTTAACTCATCCACACAACCATAAGCATATCTCATGCCACACTACTCTAAACTAACAACATAATGGCAATTACAACAAGCAAAACAAGTCATCAATATAAGCATATGGTCCAAAACATCATAGAAGCACTAGTATCATCCTAAAAATAGCATTGCAATGAGATTTGCGAAACGAAGACACCCCCCCAAACTTTTTTGGACCATAGGTCTAAAAAGTTTGGCAAAGTGAAGTAAAGATCATGCAATGCACCAAATCAAAGCACAATACAACAAGAATCAACACGTAAGCTCAAAATAGCAATCTACAATCAAGAAAACTAAACCTAGGAATAGAAACAAATAACGAGAGATAAGTGTAAAGACATACCTTGAGTTGGGATTAACAATAGGAGAGTGAATTGCCACTTACACGAAAATGTCCTTCTTGGCCGAGTAGAAAGAGAATTCTCTTATCACACATTTCTAGAGCTCACAAATCACATCAATTATCATTGCAAATCACAAATTTGAAGAACGAACACCCCCCCAAACTTTTTCAGATCGTGATGCTAAAAGTTTGGAAAAGAGTGATGAAAATAGGATTTGCAAAGAATCAATGAACAAACAGCATATATAAGCTCAACTAAACCAAGGAACACCATATATACCAAGAGGCAACACCCCCAAACTAGGATAAATCGCAAGCACCAACCAAGGTAAGAAAACACACTACCTCATATAAAGCAAATCAAAACAAATAACACTATCTAAACTACAAAGCAAACCTAATAAGCAAGAAAACTTAAGGATGGGTTACCTCCCATCTAGCTCATGGATTTAACGTCCCCTAGCCGAACGCACCAATGTTAGCTAAACGGCCAAGGATAATTGCCCTCCTCCCCATCTAACTCTAATCTCAAAGTTTCAAAATCAAGGAAACATGTAGGATTTCTTCCCCATACACCCGTTTTTCTTGTCAATTTATACTTATAAGCACAAGAACTTTCTTCTTTTCTCATCATATCAATCCACCCCCATCTCCGACTATCAAAGATGTTCAAGAGGATTCTCAATTCAATCTTATGATCAACCAACTCAAGAGGTAAGACGAATGTCTACTAAAGGCTAATAGCTAGGGAAGCAAGAAAAGGATCATGTTTTCTATCTACTTTAACAAAGCAAAGTAAATCAGCTATCACCTCAAGGAAATGAGCAAAAGTGGTGTGAGTGCATGGAAGTAATCCTTCTATGGTTCCTCTAGTGTCCTATCTATCCTAGCATGCAAAAGTTCTCTTGGTGTCTTAATCAAGCCAACTAGTGTCTAGATCTCTCTACAACACAAGGTAAGGGCTCTATTGGATGTCTAGATCTCTCTACAACTTCCAACACTCCAATTAAGAGGTCTAGGCTAATATGCAATTCTCATTGATCATACAAGCCAAATATCAAACATTTGGTATGCATAAGGTTCTTATAGCTCAATTCTCATTTCATAGCTAACCATAAAAGTTATACATTCCAATTAAACATCCCTATAATTCATACAAGTCATTAATAAGAGAACTAATCCAACAAGATCACTAATTCATGCATAGGATTAACAAGAGACTAATTTCACCATAATAATCATACAACCATGCAACAAGGAATTAGCCCATGGCTAATTGGAAATAAAAATCAACAGTTAACAATCTAAACATCATGATTATTAACTAATACAAGAGAATTAAAGGAAAACTTACCATAGGTGAAGAAATTGAATACAATCTACAAACCTCCAAAATGATATCTCTTGATCCAAAACACAAAATACAAAATTAAACCGCAGGAATAAAGCTCTAATCACTACAATTATGCAGGAACAAACAGATCTAAAATCTGACGGACGGATCAAAAGTTATGGAAGAAAGAAGATTGAATCTAACTAAGAACCCACTAAGTAACTACCTAATTCTCTCTCTAAAATAATCTAAGAACTTGGAATTATGATCTAGATGCCTTGAGAATCTGATCCTTGATGTATTTATAGTGCCCACATTGTTTAGTCCAAAATGCCCTTCATTAAACGTGCGAAAAGACGAAACAGCCCTCGAAAGTGTGCAAATCTGAAGCCTTGCACGAATCCAAGCAGGTGGTCGCACGAATTGATTCGTGCTAGCCCATTCGTGTGAAGCTCAGTGAATGATCCAGATATTTTCAGCACGAATCCGAGATGATCGTCGCATGAGTCCGGCCTGGTGGCGCACGAGTCCAATTTCGTCTTGTTCGATTGATCCTCGACTTCTTCGTTTCCTTCATATCTTGAGTTCTAGAGCTCCATTTGAGTCGGTTCTTTTTCCGTTGTGACCCTCTCTTCAAACTCTTCGACATGGTATATCATTTGCCTCTAATGGATCAACTCACAATTTCTGAACTTTTACGAACTTGCTCGTCTTTTGCCGATTTTGCTCGTTTTCACTACAAAACACAACTTTCTAACCAAAAAGGGTTAAATGTACAAAGTATTGCATTTTAGGGTCAAATATGAACATAAGCACATCAAAACCATATAGAAATTGATGCAAAAAGATGCAATTATGACCCTATCACACACACTTTCAACAGAGGTCACATGTGACGGTGTGCATGAGTATTTTTTAGAGAGTGTTGTGTGAAATATTAACATGCAAGGAAACACTGAACAACAAAAGACCTGAAAGCACGAAACTATAATGGTTCAAAATTTGGATAGACTAAAGTAGTCTACGTGCCTCAAGGCCATACGTAATCATCTTAATTTCACCATTGGTCGTTGAGTTGAAGTATTAGATAAGAGACATTGGTGCTTGCACGAATTAGGCCCTCAATTTGTTAGTTTGTTCGCCTCTTGGATGTTTCGCAATGATAGTCCTACTTTCTAAGACCCCCATTTGGCACAATTATATGAAATATTGACAAGTGCCAAAGTGGACACGATGTCTCACTTTGCTACCTTTAATTTCATTAATTGCGGGAATCAATCTTAAGGTATTTAATGCTTATCTCGGTAGTCCAGCAACTCTTCCCAGAATTTTGGACGTGGTAAATTATGCTCCTCTTTATCCACATGAAATCATTTAAATAGCGGTAATGTAGGTCACAAACCTTATGTTCCCCGTTGTCAAATTTATCATGAGGAACATTAAGTGTCCTCAATTTCTCCAGGCTCGTGCAACATGTCAGCCGCCTACAGCTCACATTGCACAAGCTTTTAGTACCTCTTGTAATGTCAGTGAACATGGCTCAAATTGGTATGCAGATAGCGCATTTGCTCAAATGACAGTCTCAAATCTCAAATTTGGATAATATTAAGCTCCATACAGTAATGGCCGAGTTATTATTGGAAGTGGATCTACTTTAAATATTTCGTATATTGAATCTCATTTCTTATCTAATAGTATTTGCATGTTGGATGTTTTGATTGTTTTTTCTATAAGCAAGCTTACTTTAAATTATTCTATTGACATTATTTTTTCTATTAAGTATTTTTTTGTTACTGGGAGACAAAAAGCAGTACTATTAGACAAACGTAGATCTAGGCAGGGACTATACGTATTTGAACGTGGACATCCAGTGTGACACCCCATGTAAGGGAATCATCCTTCTTGGAAAAAGACATACATTATTTATCATAAAAATGATGATCATTTTTCAAGTAAACGTTATTCGTAAATGAAAATATTTTGAGTTCTAAATTTGATCTAGTGAAAGACTATATCATATAAAATTGAGCAGATTTTTTTAATATTTCAAGTATCTATTCATGCTTGTGCCTAACTCTTTCCTTACCCACATTTCTAAATCAAAACTCTTAATTAAGATATTACTAAAATACACTATCATGCACGTGATAAAAACTTATAACTAACTCAGTATAATAAGATACATCAATGAGTTGTAGACTAGTCGTGCATGTAAAGTTTCATTTTGTAATGTCAAGACATAACATAGTAGTAGTTTAAAAAAGTCTTCACAAATTAACTAAGTAATTAAAGCATAAAATTTTTGAAATAATTTTTAAAAGTATAACATAAGAAAACACTTAATTCATTTTCTACAGAGAAACATAAAATGTGCTAATTTTATTTTTCAAAGTCTATCCAACCAATCACACATCCACCTCCTCGCCAGCATTTCCTGAAAAGGTTAATGTAGCATCATGAGTCTTCTAACAGATGAGAAGTCTAGTGGGATAATATTTAATGTACAAATGCATTAAAGTGATTAATTAGCATGCCAACAGAGTACATGCCATGCCGGTATGCCTTACTAAATTCACACATATATAGTCCATAGACCTGTCTTGATTCAAATAGAGCATTGCCCATCGACTAACCATAGTTCACGCAAAGCATGGTGTGTAGTCTTGCATAATTCACACAGAACATAATCTAAAGATCTGCATACTCATACACACATAGATTATTCTATTAAATGCATCCCTCTCTAGAAACGACGGTTTCCATAGAGACAACCCCTGTCACCGAATTGGCTACTAGGCTAGTTCAGGCCCCTAGAAAATCTGGCACAAGTGGTGATCACTAAAGCCCAGGAGAATTTTATGCTATTTCGCTTGCAAGTCCTAGAAACCGAAGAACATGTAATTATGCCAATGGCGAAATTATGGTTATGGGACCATGAACTCAAAACCCTTCCAGGCTTAAAGTTCCCTCCTAGGAGAAAATCCAGCCGTCATAGGTACATCTACAAATGCAAATATTGGGATGAAGTGGCAGAGAGCGAGATTATTAAAAGTTCATGCCTATTTCAAGACAAATGCTCAAAAGAGGCCAACTCAAGGTACATCATCGATAGACTGGGGATAGGCCATGCTTAGGCCTCGTTAGTGCTAAGATTTTTTTCCAAGTCCTCACAAGATTTTTGTCCAGGTCCTGAGTTAGCCGCATAGAATGAGCAAGCTCAACCTCTCTCGTGTAATATTGCATTAATTTGTCTCCCGCTGAATAACAAAATTTAACAGAGAATACAATATCAAAAGATTATTGGTGATATGTGGAACAACTAAAACATCCAACAAGTGAAAATTAATAGGTAAAGAATGAGATCCATATGTAAAATATTTAAAGTAAATCAATTACCAACAATTACTGGACCATTACCATTATAGGGCATAAAATTATCCAAATTTTGGATTTGAGAAGTCATTTGAGCAAATGTACTATCTATATACCAATTTTAGACATGTTCACTAACATTACAAGATGCACAGAAAGTTTGTGCAAGTTGAGTTATAGGTGGCTGACATGTTGCACGAGCCTAGAGAAATTGGGGACACTTATCTGCATAATGATCCCCATGATAAATTTGACAAAGTGGAACATAAGGTTTGTGACCTCCATTTCAACTATTTGGATGATATTCTGCGGATGAACGGCCTCTAGAGGAGCCTAATCTGCTATGTCCAAAATTCATGGAAGAGTTGCTGGACTACTGTTTACCCAAAATGATGTCTACACGCAAGTACACGTGATCGTTATTGTCGTGGCAAGATGACCAAGTTTATTTATGGAACACAGGGAGATGGGATATTGAAAGGTATGGTTGTTGTTCAATTTCAAAACTCAAACAACGCAATAAAAGTGGGAATGGTATCTATGTCTACTAGCTTGTCAAGAAAGTAAACTACCTATCACTTTTGTGCAAAGTGAGCAAGTGGAGAGAGTATGTATTACTGTACTATCCTATGTTTCGCATGGTGTTGTATCACTTAATCATGCAATGAGCTATTGTACAATCAATTGGCAAGCCTCTTTAACATGCAAAGGTCTCCCTAGATACACATTGAAGCCCCTTTTGTTATTCCTATTCACTAAGAATAATTCTCATTATCTTAGGAATTTTATCAAACACCTAGCATGCATTGGCCTAATGATAAGAATATTAAGGAAAAGAGCCCAATTCTCATATGATGCTACTTCCCTAATGACCCTCATGATCAGTTCAACATCCCAAGCATTCATACAAACCAT
The DNA here is from genome assembly GCA_026898435.1 of Prunella vulgaris. Classification (NCBI taxonomy): domain Eukaryota; kingdom Viridiplantae; phylum Streptophyta; class Magnoliopsida; order Lamiales; family Lamiaceae; genus Prunella; species Prunella vulgaris. The sequence continues at coordinate 76,889 of JAPKLY010000221.1, read as the reverse complement.
CAATATAGAGAATTGATCATACAATATCTTATAGCATTCATAAGATCAACATTAACATCACATTACTACATAGGAATCATACACTAACACATAAAGGTATTAGCCCATGGCTAATTGGGAAAACAAATGAGCAATTGAACTAGCTACAATCATCATCATACAAGAAATGTAAAGAAATTGAGAAGTATTACCTATTATAAGAGGAATTGTAAAACTATGATCTACCTTGGAAATCTACAAGACAATCCGCCAATGGAAATTAAAAACCAATCGGTCATAACGTAGCTCTTGATGTAGAGAGAATGCAGGAACAATCGGATCAACAATCCGTACGGTAGATCGAAAGTAATCGAACAAATCTAATGAACCCACCTAGTAACTACCTCTAACTTCTAAGAATCTAGAGAGGGAGTATGATGATGAGTGGAATGTAGAGAATCCCCTAAGAAATCTGAAACATGAAGTATATATAGTACCCCTTAGGCTTGGACCATTATATCCCTCATTAAACGCGCGAAAAGACGAAACTGCCCTCAAATTTGTGAAGAATCGAACCTTTGCACGATCCCAAACTGTAGCCGCACGAACTGGTTCGTGCGTTTGTGCGCGTGGTTAAGACACCGCACGAACCAGAGATCTGGCACACGAACGTGGCTTGTGATCGCACGATCCAGGCTTGTGGTCACACGATCCCAGCTTGGCTTCGTTCGGTCGATCCTTGACTTCCTCGTTTTCTTCATATCTTGAGTTCTAGAGCTCTGATTAACTTGATTCTTTTTCCATTGCGACCCTCTCTTCAAACTGTTCGACATGGTATATCATTTGCCTCCATTGCATCAACTCACAATTTCTGAACTTTTACGAACTTGCTCGTCTTTTGCCGATTTTGCTCGTTTTCACTACAAAACATAACTTTCTAGCCAAAAAGGGTTAAATGCACAAAGTATAGCATTTTAGGGTCAAATATGAATATAAGCACATCAAAACCATAGAGAAATAGATGCAAAAAGATGCAATTATGACCCTAATCACACCCCCAAACTAGATTGTTGCTCAGCCTCGAGCAACAAATCGATAAGATAGGGGAATAATTGTATCAATGAAGCATCAAGTACAAGATCAAATGCCATAGATTCATCACTCAATATCTAGCAAATCTAGGATACAATATCATCCACTTAACTATCAAAATCAAATTAATTAGCACAATATCAAGTCAATGAGTTAAGATCCTCACGAGATAAGTGTTTAGTTCAACCCTCAAGTGTTTAGGCTCTCTCATACATCACACCACATACATATACTACCATAAGCTTGGCTCAAGTCTACATTCTCCACCAATTGATAGGACAAATCATTCACACATCAATGAGGACTTTCATAAAGTTGTAGTGTTGGCTCTTTGGTAGGGAAGGAACATATAGATAACAGTGACTAAGTATGATTAGTAAAGCATAGAAGGAATCAATGTAGATAATCATCCAAATCTTCATGCAATGTTGCACATACTCTTCATGTCCTTTCAAAATCACACTTTCAAAGATCATTCTTCCCTTTTGATAAGTTGTGATCATACTCACAACACAAGTCAAACTTGACCATAATTTTATGAAAAGTCAACCTTTTTCATTCCTTGCAAGCACTTTCCTTGAACCTTCTTTTCACATCGATCCATGCATACTTGAATATCTTTCAACTAAGGCCACCAATTTCTTCATCAAATCACCAATCTTCATTCCTTCTTTTCACTCTACTAATCTAATAGTGCTGTGGTACCGTTGAGTTGAAGTATTGTTCGAAGTGTGGCGATACTCAAGAGAATACTTAATGTGGTAAAAATAATGTAGAGAGAATAAGTAAACAGCGAAAGACTTTGAACACAAGGATTAACTCAATCTTTCCACAAACTAAAATTAGTTTGTGGCGGCCTCAAGGTTGAAATATCACTAACTTGGAAAAAGTGATTACAAAAACAAATTCGAGACTTGAAAAAATTCCTTCCAAATCTCAAACATAAAATCGGATAAAATATCCAAACAAGTTCCCAAATGGCCAACCTAGATTGTTAAGTCTAAGCCTACTTCAAGCATACACTACCACACCCCATGAATAGCTTAGCAAAACGTATGGGATAATAATATACACAAGTGTTGTACAGAGTATAACAACACATATGAAATCACTACACTAAAATCGTAAAAATAGGTTCCTATAAATGCGCTATGCTTCAGTATGTAGTGAGGGCTCTCTCTCTTGGTTTCTGGACGTATTCCTCATCAATGAAGTGGAAATCATGGAGAGAAGTTGAGATCCACTTTTGTAGGAGTTGAGGTAACTTCCTTTCTTTACTCTTCGGTTCCTTTAATTCCAGGTCCTTCCACTACGTTCCAGATCCTTCCAGGTGCATCAAGAATATTCTGGGTCATGGGAATAACTGTCGTTGATCGTCGTTGACCAGGGACAGCACCAAGGACAACCATTGAGGCAACACTAAGCAGTTGATCACTGGAACATATTTCCTGAAGGATGTTGACCTGAAATGATAGCGAAGACAATTTTAACAACACTAAAAAGTTAGTCGTTAGAACAAATATCTTGGAGAATATCCTGGAGGACGGTTGTGATTCCAGATGTGATACTACTGGTCTCAACACTCACATCTTCAATCTCCCCCAATCGCACCTATCCGCAAACACTCAACCTGATCCACACAAAATCAGTTTATGACAAAGGCACAACAGATGTTAGTTTGAAGCTGTGTAATTATAGATAAGAACTTGGTGCACATCTAAACAGAGTATGATAAATGCACAACAAAAAATTCTTCATAAGTATCAATGGGAAAGACATCCTAAGTTCTATCAGTTCAATACCAAAACAAAGGAACAGTGTCAGAGTTAAAGGCAAGATAAAAATAGTATTCAAGTTACATCAACTTCAAATAGTTATTATGTTAGTGGTATCAGAATTGTGATCAGAGTAGATTTTAGAAAATTCTAGCAGTAAGAAATCTCCCCCTAACATTAAGAACTCCCTCTAAGTAGCAGCTTCAGTAGCATCACCATCAGCATTGACAGGATCTGCAGGGATGGCAACATCAGGGGCATCATTACCAGCAGCAACAGCAGCATTAACTTCATCGGTTATATCCTTAATCACAATATTTCCAGATCCAGAACTTTCAACAGCAGCAGGTTCATTTGTTGGTGCATCAGTTGGTACATCTCCCACAGTGGATGTGGATAGGAGGGATTTCCAAAAGGTGCTCCTTTCTTCAAGGATATAAGCCTGCCTATTAAGAGATGTAGCTTGGTGTCTGAGCTGTGTGACTTGCTTGGCAAGAGCAGCAGCTTGTTCTTCAATGTACCTGCGATGAACAATAACAGATACTACCTCACCAGCTGTGGAAGTAGATACAGTGTGAGCAGGTGTGTTGCCAACCGTAGGGGCAACATTCGGTTCATCAGTAGCAGGGACAGAGGCAGATGCAGCAGAAGGAGGGTTGTAAGGTAGATCAATCACACGATTACCTTCTAGCAGAACCTTAGCAATACCAAGAATCAGTGGCTTAGTGATTTAGTGATCTCCATCAGTCCTAGCAGCTCCTTGATTAATCAAAAGCCCATGAATTAGGGCAGGATATGGCAGCTTCCCAATCTTGGACACTTTTCCACCGAACCCAACCATGTTTGCATAAATAATCTCACCAAGATTGAAGGGTAGATTCTTAGCAATTTTGTAGATCAGGCAATCATGTTCAGTAGTGACTCTTGTGGTATTGGAGGAAGGCATCCAGTTGTAAACACACAGCTTGTGAAGAATTGAATGCAAGCTTGTCAAGTTTGCTGTGAACAACTTCTTTGGCCACTTGGTCAGAATTCCACCAATGTTAGAGCAAGTAATCTCATCCATATCAGTCTCCTCAACAACATTGTTAGCATTAACAGTTCCAAGAAAATCATTAATAACATCAGGAGAAATATCATAGATGGATCCTCTAAAGAACACTCTACCATACTTTGGACTCGTACTCTTCATCATTGTAGAACATATATGGGCATAGAATTCACAAATCCATGTACTACAAAAAGAACTAGAGTACCTCAGTGTATTCAGCAGCCTCCTTTCCTCAAAGAAGGGAATCAGATTGAATGCTTCAAGGTCTTTGTTGTTTATCCTCCTCTCATGTATCACATCCTTTTTGGCAAATTTCTTGTACCGGCTCTTGGAGTCAACAAAGTAGAAGTTATCAGTGCCATAGTTCTCCACATCATAGTCACATTCATCACTACCAGCTTCAGAATTCTCTTCATCATCATCATCAGATTGTTCTTGGTCCTCAGCATTTTCATCATCATTGGCTTCTTCATCAGTTTCATTAGCCTGTTCGCCATCTTCATCCTGTTCACCAGTTTCCTCAGCATCAGGGTCATCATCAGTTTCTTCATCAGAGAATGATGAAGAGTTGTGATCCGGTTCTGGATCACCCTGTTCTGGAACAGCAGCAGGTGTTGCCTCAGGGGTGGCAACACTGGGAGCAGCAGATTTGAATTTTCTCATTTTCCTCAGTCCTTTGCACATCTCAGCAATAGTCACATTATCCTCAGAAATGGCAGGTTCATAAACCTCCATTGGAGCAGGGATATTAGCAGTCTCTTCTTTAGTATCAGAAATGACAATAGAAGTATTATCTTTCTTCCTTGAGCTTGAATCACCAAAACCTGTCTTTTTCAAGTTCCTACTTGATCTACGGGTTGGTGCAATTTTCCTTTTTCCAGTGGCTTTTGTGACTTTGGATAGTATGGGCACATGTGGTGATGAGGATGGGGATGATATATGTGATGATGTGTGAGTGAGTGATTGTGAAAATGGGACTTGTACAGGGATTGCAGAAACATTTTCAGAGCTAGGTTCAACATTTTCATTAGCAACAGGAATGTTAGGGCTTGTATGAACAGTACTATTAGCAGGGGAATCAACATTTTCTTCCATTATATAGATAGGAACATCATCTAATTGAGAAGCTAGGGTTTCACATTGAGTATCAGATGTACCTGAAGGAAGAAGAACTTGAATAGGCAGTGGTGTCTAACAATCTATGTCGCTGGTGATGCCATAGTTGATGCAATCAAACGTGCAGACACTGGTGCAGTGGCATCGGCAGAGACATTGGGAGCTGTATCCTTAGTCACATTTTCGGCCATAGTAGCGAGAGTGATGAGAGGATTTTTTATTTCAGAGGTTTGAGGGGTTTTAGTGATTTGATGTAGGAGTGTTTGTGAGGAAGATGGAGTAGATGTCTTTTTATACTTCATTGATATGCGTGAGACCAAAAATGAAATTTTGATAAAAACAATTTTTTTAATGCACGAACACAAGAGACAAAGGTAACGGCACATTAATCAAAATTTTAACACATCATTAAGAACTTCAATTTATTAGAGAAATTCGAAGATTAGGAGTAGTTTAATTAAGAGAATAATATCCACCATTATTTAAACAACTACCCATGATGTGTTAGTGTAGAAAGTGGGGTAGTTATTAGAATTTAAAAAATAACCGACAATTTAATAAAATTAATTAATTAATTAATATCATATAATTATCCCACTATTATCATTATTAAAATAATTAAATAACTTATTATGTAAATGCTAAAAATATTATGAGACTTAGATCAATTACGGTTTATAATGTAGGCACACATACACATTTTTTTATTTTATGCACTTTTTTTATTCTCAAGAATTTAATCACCTTTTGAAAAGAACACATCGTGGTTGTCAGCCCCGTGTGCCTAGTTACTCAGCGACCATTCAAGAGTGTTCTTCTTTTCCTTTTTGAAACTTAACAGCCTTTTGAAAAGAACACATCGTGATTGTCAGTCCCATGTGCCTAATTACTCACCATTTTAGACCTTTGATTTTTTAGAACTTGTGTTTTTGTTGTGTATGTCCAGTACGAAACCTTTGAGATCACATCACGTCAGAATACGGTTAGCAAAAACAATATAAGGTACAGAACTACTCAATTACAAAATAAAATGATAAAAATACAGTAGTGTTGCTTCAAGTGTAGTAACACTCGGAGCAACGTCACACACAGATTTTCAAGGAATGCAGAGTCCAAGAAATTTTCTAAGTGAAGAAAACCTCTCAACGCCTAGTGCTTTTGTGAAAATGTCAGCTATCTGTTTTTCAGTGGATATATAATCCAATTTCACTATCTCCTTCTCAACTAGATCTCTTAAAAAATGGTGTCTAATACTTATGTGTTTTGTGAGTGAGTGTTGTACCGGATTTTTTGAAATGTTGATTGCACTTTTGTTATCACAGAAAATGACCAAAGTATTTATCTCAAGTACATAATCATCTAGCATCTTTTTAAGCCATACGAGTTGTGTACAACAGCTACTAGCAGCTATATACTCAGATTCAGCAGTGGATTGGGAAATGCATTTTTGTTTTTTACTATGCCAAGAAACAAGATTGTTACCCATGTAGAAACAACCACCACTAGTGCTTTTCCTATCATCACAGTCACCAGCCCAGTCAGCATCACTATAGCCTACTAGTGTGCTATTTGTGTCCTTTGAAAACCACAATCCCATGTCACTTGTGCCACTCACATATCTGATGATCCTCTTCACAGCCTTCATGTGAGATTCCTTGGGGTTTACTTGGTACCTGGCACACACACAAACACTGTACATAATGTCAGGTCTACTGGAAGTTAAGTATAGTAAACTGCGAATTATAGATCGATACAGAGTGTGGTCAACACTTTGTCCAACATCATCTTCGCACAGTTTCTGTGAAGTTCCCATTGGAGTTTTCATAGGCTTTACATCAGTAAGACTAAATCGTTTCACTAAGTTTTCAGCATACTTACTTTGTGAAATGAAAATACCACTATTACTTTGTTTGATTTGTAGTCCTAAAAAGTAATTTAGGTCACCAACCATGCTCATTTCAAAAGTACTAGTCATAGCTTTCACAAAGTTATCAATCAATTCTTGTGATGTTGCACCAAATACAATGTCATCAACATATATCTGTGCAATCAAGAAACCATTAGTATCATGCTTAATGAATCCAAATTATAGTAAGAAATCAGTAAGTCTACCATACCAAGCTCTAGGGGCTTCCTTCAAACCATACAAAGCTTTCTTCAATTTATACAGATAATGAGGATGAAATAGATCTACAAAACCTTTTGGTTGTTCTACAAAAGCTTCCTCAAGTAAAACACCATTTAAAAAAGCAGCCTTAATATCCATTTGTAACAATTTAATTCCAATAAAACATGCAATAGATAATAGAAGTCTAATAGATTCTATCCTAGCAACAGGAGCAAATGTTTCATCGAAATCAATTCCTTCAATTTGTGTGTAACCTTGTGCAACAAGCCTAGCTTTGTTTCTTACTATATTACCAGATTCATCAGTCTTTTTCTTGAAAATCCACTTTGTTTCAATTACATTCATGTTTGAAGGTCTAGGTACTAGAGTCCAAACATCATTTCTAGTGAATTGTTCAAGTTTTTCTTGCATAGCCTTAATCCAACTTTCATCTTTCAAAGCTTCAGACACATTTTTGGGTTGAATAGAAGAAAAATAACCTTGAGTACATACCTGAGTGCATATATTGGACATGCAAACCGAACGTACTACCTCATTCATTTTACCTTTTCTTCTTGTGAGAACACCAACTGAGGATTCACCTATGATCTGTGATGAAGGATGATCCTTCTTGCATCTACTGACAAGGGTTTGTCCAGAAGTGTTGGGACAATCTGAGTATTTTGATTAGATCCCAAAAACCCCTGATGAATTTGCCTAAGTATAGTTGTTCAGGTTTTTCTAGTTCAGGATAGTCAGGTTAGGAATTCAGTTCAGGGGGAACACGTTGAAGACTGAAGAATATTAGAGTCGACCTAATTTACTGAAGTTTGATGTACAATCCATCCTGAAGAAGTCAGAGTCAGTCTTGCTGAAGATTGCCTGAACTGAAGCTGAAGAACGAAGCTTGATGATTCGTCCTGAAGACAATCCTGAAGTACCATTGGCTGATGTTTCAACTGAGTACACTAAGCATACTCAGGACAGAACTTAGTCAGTGAAGAGTAAGTGTTAACCTATCAGGCTGTGCTGAACGCACAAAAGACCAGACTCGGGTCTTGAGTCAGTTTACCTGAATCATGTAAGTCCAAAGCTAAAAGGTTACACATACTGGGCTGAATAACCTATCAGGCTGTGCTGAATGCACTTAAGACCTGACTTAGGCCTTGGTTCAGTTTACCTGAATCATGTAAGTCCAAAGCAAAAAGGTTATTTACGATATGGGATAAGAGACAAAGAGAATGTCAGCAAGACTCCAATGAGACAAACATTCAGACTGAGTTATTAACAAGAAACTCAGAGTATTGAATGTACGAGGAAGGATAAATGACTGAAAGTCAACTAGCCGTTAGAACGGAGAGCCAATGATCTTTCGACACGTGTGTACGGAGTCTGCGCAGCATTTAATGCATCTCAGAATTGCAGGCGGTGGGACAAACTTGCCAGAATAAGCATGGCGATTATGTGAAACAATACTTCTATCCTACAACCACCCTAAAAAGGAAAGATTTGATTTGATCTCCTCCAACGGATCTATTTTGAATCTTGCCTATAAATATGGAGAGCCTTGCCCCCATTCAAGGCTAACGGGAAATTACCAAGGGAAAACTCTCAAGAATCCAAGCACTCAAAGCATACTATAAGCAACACTCTGCAATTAAATTTCCCTAGTGTTGTAGTAGGATTCTCTCTGTATTTGCTTAGATGGATAGCTCTAATATTTAGCATTGTTTTGTTTTGCTAGAGCTATCTTAGTTGGAAACCATAATACCAAACCACTCAGGGTGTGAGATTGGTTGGTTAGAAGGACTGGGACTTGTAAAACGCCCAGGGGTCAGTTCCTAAGAGAGGAAGTTGGCTATTCGTGTCACTTGGCACATAAAAACCAAGTACCTATGCTCAGGGTTTTGAGGATAGCTTCCTGTTAAATCAGGTCGTGGACGTAGGAGTTGGTTATCTCCGAACCACGTTAAAAAGACCCTTGTGTGCTGATTTACTGTTTTGTTCAGGATCATAACTGTCATCATTCTAAACTGAACATTCTGCATTGTTTTTATATTCAGGACTGAATCAATCATCCTGAATCTTAATACTGTGCACTCAGCCTTAACCACCAGTTTACTAAGCAACTCAGAGAAAATGTTTTCAGAAACTAAAACGAGTAGAAACTAAGGGCTCACTTTCCGCACGTACTCTAGCTCACTGAGATAGTAGTCCAACTGACTCGCTTCCAAGCAGTCAGTAGGTTTGTTATCTCTACTGAGCTTCGAGCACATTACTCACACTCAGCTTATCTGACCCGTTACTGAACTGTCCCTACTGCCCCTGTGGACATTCAGCATACTGAGTAATTCAGGAAATCCTGACTGAGAGTGTTAGAGCATTTTTCTGAGTCTTTCAGAAAAATCTGACATCAGTGTATTCCCTCCCATACACTGATTGTACTCGTTTCGGGACCAACACAGGAGTTTTGGGTGACTGATTCTCCTCATCTTCTGAATCTGCATCTGATGTCACTGGAGATGTTGTCGCCTTTGGTTTGAAAATTTTCACTGGTTCAGTGATACTTGTGATTTCCATCAAGTCAGAGATATCCTCCTACACCTTTTTACCTGAAATATTTGAAACATCATCGAATACTATGTTCACAGATTCTTGCAAAGTTCTTGTTTTAAGATTGTAAACCCTATAAGCCTTGTTATTCTTAGAATAACCTAAGAACAGTCCTTTATCACTCTTAGAATAAAACTTTGTCAAGTAATCTCTATTATTCAAAATGTAGCACAAGCATCCGAAGGTGTGAAAATATTTCAAGTTAGGTTTCCTTTTGTACAATAGCTCATAATAAGTAATAGAACAACCTGGTCTAAAGAAGACTCTATTAGACACTTGACATGCAGTATTCAATGCTTCAGCCCAAAATCTTCTAGACACATTCATTGAAGTTAACATGACTCTAGTCATTTCTAGCAATTTCTTATTTTTTATTTCAGCTATGCCATTTTGCTGTGGAGTTTTTGGAGAGGAAAACTCTTGTACAAAGCCTTTATTTTCACAAAAATCAGTGAACATGCCATTTTCAAATTCCTTACCATGATCAGTTCTAATCCTACTAACTTTCAGATTAAAAACATTTTTCAAATTCTTGTAAAGGATTTTGAAAACTTCAAACGTGTCTGATTTTTCTCTTATGAACTCAACCCATGAAAACCTTGAAAAGTCATCAACAACAACTAAAGAGTATCTCGTACCACCAAGACTTTCTGTCTCCATAGGACCCATTAGATCCATGTGAATAAGTTCCAAGCATCTAGTAGTTGTGCATATTGATGTGATATTGTGTGAAGTTTTTACCTGTTTACCTTTTTGGCATGATCCACAAATAGGTGTATTTGTGAAACTGAGCTTAGGTAACCCTCTAACAGCCTCTGTCTTAACCAATTTTTGTAAATTCCTGTAATTTACATGGCCAAGCTTTCGGTGCCAAAGAACACTTTCATCAGATTGTGAAATGTTGCACGAAGTGTTGTCACCAATGAAATAACAGTTATCAGCAGAACGATGACCAACTATTACACATTTATCAGTTTCATCCAATACAGAACATGAATCTTTATCAAACTTCACATGTAGATTATTATCACACAATTGACTTATGCTTATCAAGTGTTGGTCTCAAAGGCAGGTTTTAGGGAAGAATACCTTTGAACAAGTCTAGAAGGGGGGGTTGAATAGACTTGTAAGGATTCAAAAACATTTTTCAAATTATTTGGATTATTCAGAAAACCAGTAGTCTGAATTTGAAAGTAGTGCGCTGTGAATAGTGCGGAAACGTTTTTAATGAAAATCAGTTTTAGATGATGTGCACAATTTAAGAGCAGAAATAAATAAGACGAGACACAGGGAATTTATAGTGGTTCGGACCAACTGTCCTACATCCACTCTCCTCAAATCCAACTTGGACTTGAGGGGCTCTCCACTAACTCACTTACTTACTCACTTACACAGTTCGAGAGTACTACTCTCTTACAAATTGTCAATGCTACAATTGCAATTGACTTCTCACAGCTTCTACAAAGCTTTTACAAAGAATAAGTATAAATGGTGTTTTTTAGTGCAAGTGATAAATCTGACAGAGTTTCGGCTAGCTTAATATGCGTGTAAATCCGATACTGAAATTATCACTGTTACTCTAATTTATAAGGTCAAATAACTAGCCGTTGAGATGGACTAGAAATCTGAGATCCTATAATTTCGTATTCAATCAATCATTGTGGTTGATTGAATCTCCATCTTGATTCCCGTCAATCTTCGCAATCTTTAATCAATCAAGTTTGTCCCCTTGATTGATTGATCTTCTATTCTGGGAATCTTCCTTCTATGTCGCAAGTCAACCCTTAAAACTGATTCCGAAGAATCTGGGCAGAGCACAAGACCTCAGCTGATCTGTCACCTCAGCTGGTGTACCAGTCTGCTGATACTTGGACCTCAGCTGATGTGCAAGTCTGCTGGTGTGCACCTCAGCTGGTCTTCTTGACTTTGTCTGAATACGTCTTTTATCCATGGTCCTTGTCTTGTCTACGACGTGCTCTCAGCTAATCAGCTAATCTTCTGATATCAGCTGATCTGCTCTTCTGCTATCAACTGATGATAACTTCTCTGATGATCTGCTCTCGATACTCCAGTGTCAGCTGCTTAAATCTTCTGTCCTCTAAAACCGGCTAAGTCCTCAAGGTCTTGGCTGGTCTTCTCTTCTATTATAGCTTCGGATCTTCTAGGCAGCAAGGTAGATTCCCCCTCACTCGAACCTATCTAATCCTAACTACTCATCAGCTGACTAACATGTTCAGCTGGTCCTATTACAAGCTGATTGGTTTATTATATCATCAAAACATCTAACACAGATATCCTAACAAGTTCCCCCTGTTTGATGATATCAAAACCAACTCAGCTGATCTCAACATATAAGCATATTCAATCAAAATTAACATCAACATAGGACAGAAAAGAAGATCTTTAAGTAAGATCTTTAGACAGAATAAAAATGCAGCTGACAACAAGAAGTTGTTTGGAAACATAAAACTTTATTAAATCATAAAGAGAAAGTACAATCAGAGAGAAAGTACCTAAACCTCAGCTGACTTAGCTGGACTATTACATGAGGAGAGGTCTTCTGCTGCTGAGAGGGACTTGCATCGAATCAAGGAATCTCTTCTCTATTTCCTTTTGAGCTGGCAGAGAGTTATCAGAGAGTTGATGAAAGAGTTGAGTAATCTGCAACCAATACTTCCTGATTTCCACCCAGTCTATCTTCCCACCCTCATCAGTTGGGGTTGGAAGAAACTCAATCTCAGGCAACTCAGGCTGAACTTCCACCTTAAGCATTTCTTCTGTAATAGCTCTGAAGAATTTTGGGAAAGTCTCCTTCAACCAGTCTCTGAACTCAACATTCTTCTCTCTTTCTCCTCTGGTATCTTCTCCTCTCAGTACATAGAAGTGGATCATGGTTTTAGCCTTAATAGTTTTTCAGAGATCCTCCAGCTCATCGGACAATTGATTGTAGAATATATCAATTGGTCCATCAACCAAAGGCTCACTTGGATCTCGAATGAATTTTCCACTTCTAGTCCTGCTGCCTTGAGAGACTGCCTTCCCTTGCTTCTTCAGCTTTCTCTGATATCGCCTCTCAAGCTCATCATTCATCTCTCTTTCTTACCTCTTCCTCCTCTCTTCTGGAATCTCTTTCTCAGCTAGCTACAACTCCTTAGCCAGCTTTTCATCTAGTTCAGCATTCATGATCCTTTTCTTTTTCTCCCTCTTTTCAGCTACAACCTCTTGCCTCTGCAAGGCCTCAACTATTTTCTGATCTCTCAGCTCCTGAGTCTTCTGGGCTGCAATCTTCCTGGTGTTGATGTAATCTTCAACATTCTCTATTCTAGCAGATAGAAATCCTTGATTGTCTACCAGAAGAGATCTCAGAGAGTCCATCTCAGACTGCAGAGCAGCAATAACAGCTGAGTTCTTCTCTTTCCCCTTTTTGATATCATCAATCACCGAAGTAGATGGTAGAGAAGTAGGAAGTTTATCCACAACGGCTTTAAGGCTTTCCACTAACTCACTTACTCACTTACTTACACAGTTTGAGAGTACTACTCTCTTTACAACTTGTCAATGCTATAATTGCAATTGACCTCTTACAGCTTCTACAAAGCTTTTACAAAGGATAAGTATGAATGGTGTTTTTGAGTGTAAGTGATAAATCTGACAGAGTATTGGCTAGCTTAATATGCGTGTGAATCCAACACTGAAATTATCACTATTACTCTAATTTATAGGGTCAAATAACTAGCCGTTGGAATGGACTAGAAATCTGAGATCCTATAATTTCGTATTCAATCAATCATTGTGATTGATTGAATATCCTTCTCGATTCCCGTCAATCTTCGCGATCTTCAATCAATCAAGTTTGTCCCCTTGATTGATTGATCTTCTATTCTGGGAATCTTCCTTTTATGTCGCAAGTCAACCCTTAAAATTGATTCCGAAGAATCTGGGCCGAGCACAAAACCTCAGCTGATCTGTCTCCTCAGCTGGTGTATCAGTCTGCTGATACTTGGACCTAAGCTGATGTGCAAGTCTGCTGGTGTGCACCTCAGCTGGCCTTTTTGACTTCGTCTGGATACGTCTTTTATCCACGGTCCTTGTCTTGTCTGCGATGTGCTCTCAGCTGATCAGCTAATCTTCTGATATCAGCTGATATGCTCTTCAGCTATCTGCTGATGTTAACTTCTCTGATGATCTGCTCTCGATGCTCCAGTGTCAGCTGCTTAAATCTTCTGTCTTCTAAAAACGGCTAAGTCCACAGGGTCTCAGCTGGTCTTCTCCTCTATGATAGCTTCGAATCTTCTAGACAGCAAGGTAGATTCCCCCTCACTCGAACCTATCTAATCCTAACTACTCATCAGCTGACTAACATGTTCAGCTGGTCCTATTACAAGCTGATTGGTTTATTATATCATCAAAACATCTAACATATATATCCTAACAAGTTCCCCCTTTTTGATGATATCATAACCAACTCAGCTGATCTCAACAGATAAGCATATTCAATCAAAATCAAGATCAACATAGGACAGAAAAGAAGATCTTTAAGTAAGATCTTTTAGACAGAATCAAAACGCAGCTGACAACAAGTAGTTGTCTGGAATCATAAAGCTTTATTAAAATCAAAAGAGAAAGAACAATCAGAAATAAAGATACCTATTCCTCAGCTGGCTCAGCTGGACTATTACATGAGGAGAGGTCTTCTGCTGCTGAGAGGAACTTGCAACCAGTCCAGGAATCTCTTCTCTATCTCCTTCAAAACTGGCAGAGAGTTGTCAGAAAGTTGATGAAAGAGTTGAGTAATCTGCAGCCAATGCTTCCTGATTTCCACCCAGTCTATCTTCCCACTCTCATCAGTTGGGGTTGGAAGATACTCAATCTCTGGCAACTCAGGTTGAACCTCTACCTTAAGCATTTCTTCTGTGATAGCTCTGAAGAACTTAGGAAAAGTCTCCTTCAACCAGTCTCTGAACTCAACATTTTTCTCTCTTTCTCCTCTGGTATCTTCTCTTCTGAGAACATAGAAGTGGATCATGGTTTTGGCTTTAATAGTTTTCCAGAGATCCACCAGCTCATCAGACAATTGATTGTAGAACATATCAATTGGCCCATCAACCAGAGGCTCATTTGGATCTTGGATGAACTTTCCACTCCTAATCCTGCTGCCTGGAGCGACTGCCTTCCCCTTCTTCTTCAGTTTCCTCTGATATCTCCTCTCAAGCTCATCATTCATCTCTCTCTCCTGCCTCTTCCTCCTCTCCTCAGGGGTTTCTTTCTCAGCTAGCTGCAACTCTTTAGCCAGCTTCTCATCCAATTCAGCGTTCATAATTCTTTTCTTCTTTTCCCTTTCTTCAGCAACAACCTCTTGCTTCTGCAATGCCTCGGCCATTTTCTGATCTCTCAGCTCCTGAGTCTTCTGAGCAGCCTACTTCCTGGTGTTGATGTAATCTTCAACATTCTCTATCCTAGCAGATAGAACCCCTTGATTATCCAGCAGAAGAGCTCTCAGAGAGGTCATCTCAGCTTGCAAGGCAGCAATAGCAGCTGAGTTCTTCTCTTCCCCCTTATTGATATCATCAATTACTGCAGCAGAGGGTAGAGAAGTATGAAGGTTGTCCACAACAGCTTTAAGGTCCTCCTGACCGTGTTTGCACTCAGCAATTTGTCCTTCCAACCTTTCGGAGACCAATCTGAATCTCTCGGACTCAGCAGCAAGTGAAGCAGATGCATCATCATTGAAAGCCCTGGCGGTTGCCTTGAAGTTCTGGAGAGTATTGAAGAATTCAATCCGGGTAGCATACAAGCTGTCCTCCATAGCTTCCTTCAGCTTGTTGCGATGGTCCAGCAGGACTTGATGAACTTGCTTTTCAATCATAGAGGGGGCAGCAGACTTGGCAGCCAGAAGGGTAGCTTTGACCTCCCTGATGTGGTCATCAAAATAGCCTTTCAATTGATCCAAAATTGCAAGAGCTACTTGATCAGCAGGGGAGATCTCAAAGCTTGCTGCTGGAGGAATAAATTCAGTCTCTGCTGTTTCAGGGCAATCCAGTGCCACCCCATCCTTGAGCAACAGAGCTCGAGCTACCTTCCTCAGCCCTTCAGGGGACGTCAGTTGAGATGGAGCCTTAACCTCCAAGGCCTCCATCAAAATTTCCTCCCATTCAGTAAATGCTGCCTCTCTCATCTCCTTTATTAGGGCCAGAAAAAAGGTGACTGGCCCTTCTCTTGCTTGTGCCCAGGCAAGCCCATCAGCAAGTATGTCCTGGTAGGCTGGATAAGGGTTGAGTTCAGGGATGTAGAGGGAAAGGATGGCAAGGGCAGAAATAATCATCCCTCGTTCAAGAGGCTCCTTTGAACGATGGTGAGATAGGCGTGCATGTTTAGCCATTTCTGATGGGGAGTTGGGGTTATCAAGGTTGATAGGTTTAGGGTGAGAGGGTTTGGGCATAGCTGAAGGCTCACCAGAGGTAGCTATCTCCTCTGGTTCATTGCCGATTGGAATTTGTGAAGGTGTGGGATCAGCTGGGGTGGAGGAATTAGGGAAGGATCAGAGATGGGAGTAGGTGAGGCTGACCTGATAGGTGAGGCAGCTAAAGGAGTCTCTGCTGATGGATCATCTCCAGAGGAATGTAGCACTTCAGTCTCAGCAACTGAGGGCTCAGCTGATTCCCTCTCCTCTGACTCTTCTTCCTCTCCATCAGAGCCAGACTCAGAATCCCCATCTGATTCACCCTTCTCAGCTGATTCCTCAACAGCCTGCTCTTCTTCTTCATCAGAAGACTCGTCAACCAGCAGGGTAGCCCTTCCTGCTGAAGATTACTTCTTCTTCAAACTGCTCAGCACAGCAGTATCATCCTCCTCATCTGAATCAAAGGAGAGCTTCCTTTGAACTGGAGTGGTTTCTTTCTTAGATTTCTTCTTTTTATCCCCTCCAGCAGGCTTTGAAGCCTTCCTCTTCTGCTTCTTCCCATGACCAGCAGAAGGACCAGGGGAAACAGCTACAAGATCAGCTAAGGAGTCTGAATCTGCTGGCCCAATAACATCCAAGTTACTTCCCCTCAAGTACTTGGTGTGGTTGTACTCCACAACCCAATCCTCATCCCACTTATGCTGGGGCAGCAGATGATCCAGGATGATAGTGATCTTGGTGGCCATGGAGCACTTGGATTTGAAGTCATAAACCTGTTGTCCACCCACTTCCTTTGCAACACACCTCTTGGACTCCTGTTCCAGTCTGAACCATAACAGACTCACCCAGTCTGCTTGCACCCCGTCAAGGATAGTGCGGGCCACGCTCAGCCGGAGTTTGGTAATGGCATCCAAACTCCCTTGTTTCCCCAAGATGACCTTGGTCACCACATCCATCACGAACCGGAAATGCCTCCTCAGCATGGATTTCTTCAGATTCGTGGTGGTGTCCCTATGACTCTTCCTGGCCATTAACTTAAAAGTTTCCAGGTAGTCGGCTTCTTTGTATTTGTGAGGTTGGACACCAGTGGAGGATAGACCAAAGAGACCAGCAACAGCATCTTTGGAGATAACAACAGCTGCTTCATCAACCAAGGAGCCGATGGAGTTTGGACTTAACTGGGCATTGAGAAGGAATTGGAAGGCATAGAATTTTATGGTTTTATGGTCAGGGGGGGTCATGGAGATGAAAGTTCAGAGATTTTAATGTTGGAGAAGGTTTAGGATTTCTCTAATTTCAGGAACCCTAGTCGTGTCGAAGTTGACACACATCTCCGCATACATCTTTTCCTTGAAAAGTTTTTGCATTGCCTTAGATGCCATACATTCAAAACAGAGATTGAGTGCAGAGAGAATAGTATGCAGGAATACTTCGGGCAGAAAGATTTAGGAGCAGAAGTTTTCAGAAAGAAGTTAAAGGGATATATATAAGTATCGAGAGATATGAGCAGTTTTTCCAAAATTAAAACCGATCAGTTTTGATCGTAGATTTGTATCTTGCATCACACAAATCAAAGGTCCAGAATAAATGACCTTCGAGAATTTTGGAGGTGATGCGTAGGTGTCAGGATTTCGAAAGGTTTTGACCGCCTCAAAAGATTCGCCTTTTTGAAAAAGGTAATGATGAAAGCGCTTTTTGAGAAGATTTACGCGGTGTTAAATTAATTACAACTGACACCTTATTTTGAAAAGGTAATAAATCCCTGATTTTTCGAAAGAGAAAAGATTTGATTGCCAATTTTCAAAAATAATTTTAGAAATTAGGGATTTATTAATTTTTGAAAAGATTTGATAGATAAAATAAAATTTTAAAAACCGACATAAAGATCATAGAAATACTTATCGGGAAGTTGACGTGGCAAAGTCAGCTGATAAGAGTGATCCTCATGAAAATCTTTTCTGCTCATCTGGGTCTTTAATGTCAGCTGACATGGACCAGCTGGAGTAAAGTAGCCTTGTCTGACTTTCATAACTTATCCCTGTATCAAGTTAGACATAACAAGATAGAGAAAAGAAAGGAAAGAATAAGTAGACATACCAGATCAGCTGATGTGAGGATCAGCTGATTACTTCAGCAAAAAATAGTCCTTAGCTGGGTACCAGCTGACTACCCGTTTACCCAAAAACTTTATTTCTAAAGAACTGCTCCTCCATCTATCATTCCTAACTCTGCTACTAATTCTCTGAATCTTACCTCTGCTAAGGGTTTGGTAAGCACATCTGCTCTCTGCTTCTCCGTTTGAATCTTCTCCATCCTGATATCTCCTTTCTCAGCTTGATCCCGAAGAAAATGATGTCTTATGTCCACATGCTTGCATCTAGTATGGAGAACACGATTCTGAGTAATGGCTATTGCAATTGTGCTATCACAGAAGATGGGTATCTCTTCTGTGATCACATGGTAGTCCCTCAGCTGTTGTCTGATCCAGAGCAGCTGAGAACAGCAACTACCAGCAGCCATGTACTCTGCCTCTGTTGTAGAAGTAGCTACTGAATTCTGCTTCTTGGAGAACCAAGATATCAGCTTACTTCCCAGAAACTGACATGTGCCAGAGGTTGATTTCCTATCAATCTTGCACCCTCCATAGTCAGAGTCTGAGTACCAACTCAGCTGAAAGTTGTCATCAGCTGGGTACCAGAGGCCTAGATTGTAAGTACCCTTCAAATACTTTACAAACTTCTTTGCTGCTTCCAGATGAGATTTCTTAGGATTTGCCTGAAACCTTGCACACACCCCAACTGCAAAGCTGATATCAGGTCTGCTGGCAGTGAGATACAGCAGAGAACCAATAATTCCCCTATATTGTGTCTGATCCACTTTCTCACCAGCCTCATCTGGATCCATGCTAAAGTTAGCCATCATTGGAATCTTAGCTTCTCTGCTGCTACTGATTCCAAACTTATCTACCAAATTCTTGGCATACTTAGCTTGGCTAATGAAAGTTCCATTGGACATCTGTTTCACCTGCAGTCCAAGGAAATAAGTCATCTCCCCCATACTGGACATTTCAAACTTGCTGGTCATCAGCTTGCTGAACTTATCACACATCAGCTTGTTGGGGGAGCCAAAAATGATATCATCCATATAGATCTGCACTAATAGGATATCATCTCCGTCTTCCTTTCTGAACAAGGTTTTGTCTATCTTTCCTTTACTGAATCCACTATCCAGTAGGAACTGTGATAGAGTATCATACCAGGCTCTAGGTGCCTGCTTTAGTCCATATAAAGCTTTCTGCAACCTATAAACCTTGTTCCCAATCTGAAATCCTGGTGGCTGTTCCACATAAACCTCTTCTGCCAGGATTCCATTCAGAAACGCTGACTTGACATCCTTCTGATATACCTTGAACCCTTTGAAAACTGCGTAGGCTAGAAACAATCTAATGGCTTCTAGTCTTGCCACAGGAGCAAATGTCTCATCATAGTCAATTCCCTCTGACTGTGAATACCCCTGGGCTACTAGCGTTGCCTTGTTTCTAACCACTACATCATTTTCATCCTTTTTGTTCTTAAATACCCACTTAGTGCCTATGACCTTCTGATGTTTGGGCCTCTCTACTAGAGTCCAAACTTCTTATCTCGCAAACTGATTTAGCTCCTCTTGCATAGCTACAATCCAGTTTGGGTCTTCAAGAGCTTCATGGATATTTTTGGGTTCTATCAGAGACACATAACAGCTGAATTGAGCACCCAAGTTTAGCTTTCTTCTAGTCTAAACACCTACACATGGATCTCCTAGAATCTGTTCAGCTGGGAAATCAGACAATGTCTTCTTGCCCCTTTGAGGTGCCATAGTCTGCTCCTCTTAGGTCTTTACTGAAATTCCCCCTTGGTTAGTGTCAGGATTCAAAGTGCCATCATTTGGTGCTGATGAGGACTTATCAGCTGATTTGGGCTCATCATCTGAATCTGAATCTGATTCTATCCTAGGTACTACTACCTTAATCAGATCTGACTTATCTGACAGATTCAGCTGATCCACCTCTTCTGCTAGCTTCTCATTGCTGTACTCATGAAAAGATTCATCAAATACAACATGGTGTGTCTCCTCCACACAGAGAGAGACTTTATTAAAGACTCTATAGGCTTTGCTACTTCCAGAATATCCTAAGAATATTCCTTCAGCAACCTTGGCATCAAAAGTCTTTAACTTAGTCTTTCCATTGTCATGGATGAAACACCTACACCCAAAAGTATGGACAGAGGAAAGGTTAGGAGTTTTACCTTTGTACATTTCATAAGGAGTCTTCCCATGTCTCTTGACTGGTAGACACCTATTTTGGATGAAGCATGCAGTATTGATGGCTTCTGCCCAAAACCTTTGGGGAGTCTGATATTCAGCTAACATAGTCCTTGCTGCCTCCTTGAGGGTTCTGTTTCTCCTCTCAGCTAACCCATTCTACTGAGGTGTTCTGGCAGCTGATGTCTCATTCTGAATAACATTATCCCTGCAATAGTCAGAAATAATAGAGTTAAGAAACTCAGTACCTTTATCACTTCTGATTCTGACTATGCTGAGGTCCAGCTCCTTCTGAATCCTCTTGAACAACTCCAGCATCTTGACCATAGTTTCATTCTTCTTGAACAAGAACACTACCCAAGTGAATCTTGTATAGTCATCAACAATCACCAGTGTGTACTTCCTTCCACTGAAACTAAGAGGTGAGACAGGTCCAAACAAGTCCATTAGAAGCAGCTGGAGTGCTTTTGTTGTTGAAGTACTCTGCACATCTTTGAATGAGGCTTTAGTCTGCTTTCCTTTCTGACAGGCATCACACTTCTGCTCAGATGCAAACACCTCATTTGGTAGACCTCTGACTAGACCCTTCCGTGCAACCTTGTTGAGAGTCTTGAAGTTCAGATGACCTAACCTCTTGTGCCAAAGCCAGCTGATCTCTGATGAGCTTTTAGCAACCAAACATGAGTCAGCTGGACAGCTTGCCAAATCTGCAAGATATATATTACCTCTTCTGAGGCCAGTTAGTAGCACCTGCTCATTTAAATCATTAATAACAAGACAAGAGTTCTTACAGAATCTTACTGAATATCCCTTGTCACAGAATTGGGATACAGACAGAAGATTGTGCATGAGCCCTTCTACATAGTAGACTTCTTCAACTCTTGTTCCTTTGATCAGCAGGGTGCCTACTCCTCTGCTGACTCCAAAATTGTTGTCACCGAACACAACTCTAGGCCCATCCAGCGTTACAAAGTTCTGGAGAAGATGTTTCTCAAAGGTCATGTGCTTCGAGCAACCGCTATCAATGTCCCAGACATGGCCCTTGGCTTCTCCTCTTTCTATAGGGCTAGAGTTAACCTGAAATTAAAACTCAGGCTTTAGGAACCCTATCTTTGGATCCTGATTAGTATCGACTTTCTGGATCCACAGGTAGAGATCATCCTTATGAGGTTAAGGGGATCTCAACCTTCTACCATATTTGTCCAGAAAAATCATCTCCCTCAGAGGATCTTTTCTGGGGCGATGAGTGATAACAGCAGGTTTGTAGGTGGGTTGCTCAAAAGGATAATTTTGGCTTGAGCCTCCGAATGACTCATAAACTTTAGCCGGTGAAGGCTTGCCTACTTTGGTTACATTAAAAGTAACCCAGGGCTGAGGTCTGTTTCACTTGGGTTTACTCTGCTGAGATGACCCAGGCTTATCATTCCTCTGCTGATTCTGCTGAGGTCTCCTTGTCTTAGCTGAGCTATGACTTGGATTCCTCTTCTGATCTCGAGGCTTCTGAGCTTTGGACTTATGTTGGCTGTCAGTAGGCTTCTGAGTTTTATTACTCTTCTGCTCTGCTGAAACATTTTGATCACCAGCAGACTTCTGAGCTTTGGAGCTCTTCTGTCCAGCTGGGACCTTTTCTGTCCCTCTGCTCATTTGCCCTTCTGATCCAGATGCAGGCTCAGCTGGCCCTTTACCCTTTCGAGGATCCCTAATTAATCCACTGTCACCTTTCTTCTTCTTTTGTGGTTTGGGTTTGGGATAACCTAGACCCCTTTTATCATTCACAGTTTGTGAGGATTCAGCTATTTCAGACATGGTATTTTTTGCCTTAGTCAGCTGATCCACTTTCAGCTGAAGCTGCTGTGAATTTTTGGTTATCAGTTCATTCTGCTTGAAGAGTTCATCGAACTTAGCTGTCAGCAGATTATGTTCTTCACTTAAGATAGTGTTCTCAGAAAGTAGCTTTTCTATCAGCTTCTCCTGTTCTTCACATTTTGCTATTAAGTCAGCAGACTTGTTAGCTTGTGAGTCATAGGATATCACTGGTAGTCTAGCACTTTCCAGATCTTGTCTCAAGCTTAAAACTTAAGCTTTCAGACTTGAGTTCTCCTCTTCCAGCTTAGAACAAACTTTTAAGGAGGATTGGAGATCAGATAACAACTTGTGTATATCTGACTCCATAGAATAGGTAGAGGAGCAAGATAAGCTAACAGATGGGGTAGGAGAATTTACCTCTTCTACCTTAGCCATGAGGCAGATATCATCCTCTGATTGAAAATCAGATAAGGATGAGGATGAGCTGATGTCCTGCTTCTCCTCCTCTGCCAGCAGAGCTCTCTTATCAGCGAACCTGAGATCTCTCTTGATCCTCTTCTCTTCTCTCTCCCTTGGTGTAAGCTGAGGGCAATCATAACTAAGATGTCCCGGCTTGTTGGAAGTGAAGCAAACACCATCTCCTCCTCTTCTGGGACTTGGTTCCCTCATTCTCTCTGGAGACTTGTATCTGGTCTCCTGTTCATCTGATGGTCTTCTGACATCAGATGATTTCTGGTATCTTCTGGAAGAATCACTCTTATTCTTCTTCCAATGAGATCTATACTTCTGGAACTTGTTTGACATCTTGTCAAACTTCTTGGTCAATAAAGCAAGTTGCTCCTTTAAGCTCATGTCCTCTGGAGCAGAGGACTTCTCTTGACTATCAGCTGCAGCAGAGAAAGCAACATTCTTTGTGGCTGATGAAGTTGGAGTCTCATCTTCTTGATCCTCTTCTTGGATATCAAACTCATGTGCCTTCAGATGAGATAGCAGTGTATGATGACTCATCTCAAATAAATTCTTTGTCTCTTTAATTACTGTCACCTTCACTCTCCATCTTGGAGTAAGAGATCTCAAAATTTTGTTATTAATCTCTTTCTCCGAGTAATCCTTTCCTAAGGAGCTTGCCTTATTCAGTATGTTTGTCAGCCTCATATCTAGCTGATCAATGGTTTCATCAGCTTTCATTTTAAATGTGTCAAAGGTATGTAGAACAGCTTGAAGCTTGTTCTCTTTCATTTGATCTGTCCCTTCACACATCAAGGAGAGTTTCTCCCATATCTCCTTAGCGATTTTGCACGTCTTGATTTTCTCTATATATTCTTTGGAGAGTGTCTCAATGATTTCTGTTCTGGCCACTTGATCGAGGTTGAAGAGTTTCCTTTCAGCATCGTTTAGTTCACTCTTCTTCTTCTCTGTCTTTCTTCTTTCACTGATTTCTGCTTCTGGAGTCTTGCCATCACTTACTCCTTCCCAGAAGAACTTGATTGGCCCTTCCTCCAGAACATCTAACATCCGATCATTAATAGCTCCAAGGTGATTCTCCATTCTGAATTTCCAGTAATCATAATCCTCTATGGAGAATTCAGGCAACTTCCTTGTCTTGGATCCACTCTTTTTGTAGGAAGACATATCTGCAAGTGATTAGATAAAAAGCACACAAAATTTTCTAAAAATGGATTTTCAGGGATCTGTCCAGGTGACCACAAAAAGCTTTCTCAGGCTGTGGTCTTTTGGACACACAGCTCTGATACCACTTGTTGGTCCCAAAGGCAGGTTTTTAGGGAAGAATACCTTTGAACAAGTCTAGAAGGGGGGGGAGGGGTTTGAATAGACTTGTAAGTATTCAAAAACCTTTTTCAAATTATTCGGCTTAATCAGAAAACCAGCCGACTACTTGAGGTAGTCTGATTTAGAAAGTAGTGCGCTGTGAATAGTGCAGAAACATTTTTAATGAAAATCGGCTTTTAGGTGATATGCACAAATAAGAACAAAAAGAAAACGAAGAGACACAGGGGATTTATAGTGGTTCGGACCAACTGTCCTACATCCACTCTCCTCAACCCAACTTGGACTTGAGGGGCTCTCCACTAACTCACTTACTCACTTACTTACACAGTTTGAGAGTACTACTCTCTTTACAACTTGTCAATGCTATAATTGCAATTGACTTCTTACAGCTTCTACAAAGCTTTTACAAAGGATAAGTATGAATGGTGTTTTTGAGTGTAAATGATAAATCTGACAGAGTATTGGCTAGCTTAATATGCATGTGACTCCAATACTTAAATTATCACTATTACTCTAATTTATAGGGTCAAATAATTAGCCGTTGGAATGGACCAGAAATCTGAGATCCTATAATTTCGTATTCAATCAATCATTGTGATTGATTGAATTTTCTTCTTGATTCCCGTCAATCTTTGCGATCTTCAATCAATCAAGTTTGTCCCCTTGATTGATTGATCTTCTATTCTGGGAATCTTCCTTTTATGTCGCAAGTTAACCCTTAAAATTGATTCCGAAGAATCTGGGCCGAGCACAAAACCTCAGCTGATCTGTCTCCTCAGCTGGTGTATCAGTCTGCTGATACTTTGACCTAACCTGATGTGCAAGTCTGCTGGTGTGCACCTCAGCTGGTCTTTTTTACTTCGTCTGGATACGTCTTTTATCCATGGTCCTTGTCTTGTCTGCCACGTGCTCTCAGCTGATCAGCTAATCTTCTGATATCAGCTGATCTGCTCTTCAGCTATCGGCTGATGTTAACTTCTCTGATGATCTGCTCTCGATGCTCCAGTGTCAGCTGCTTAAATCTTCTGTCTTCTAAAAACGGCTAAGTCCACAGGGTCTCAGCTGGTCTTCTCTTCTATGATAGCTTCGGATCTTCTAGGCAGCAAGGTAGATTCCCCCTCACTCGAACCTATCTAATCCTAACTACTCATCAGCTGACTAACATGTTCAGATGGTCCTATTACAAGCTGATTGGTTTATTATATCATCAAAACATCTAACATAGATATCCTAACAATGATCCAGCAGGACTTGATGAACTTGTTTTTCAATCAAAGAGGGGGCAGCAGACTTGGCAGCTAGAAGAGTAGCTTTGACCTCCCTGATGTGGTCATCAAAATAATCTTTCAATTGATCCAAAAGTGCAGAGGTTACCTGATCAGCTGGGGAAATCTCAAAGCTTGCTGCCGGAGGGATGAATTCAGACTCAGCTGTTTCAGGACAATCCAGTGCCACCCCATCCTTGAGCAATAACACACGGGCCACCTTCCTCAACCCTTCAGGGGATGTCAGCTGGGATGGAGCCTTAACTTCCAAGGCATCCATCAGAAAGAAGGTAACTGGCCCTTCTCTTGCTTGCGCCCAGGCAAGACCATCAGCAAGTATGTCTTGATAGGCTGGATATGGGTTAAGTTCAGGGATGTAGAGGGAAATGTGGGCAAGGGCAGATATGATCATCCCTCGTTCAAGAGGCCCCTCTGAACGATGGTGAGATAGGCGAGCTTGTTTGGCCATTTCTGTGGGGGAGTTGGGGTTATCAAGAATTATGGGTTCAGGGTGAGAGGGTTTGGGAATAGCTGAAGGCTCACCAGAGGTAGCAATCTCCTCTGGTTCATTGCCAATTTGGATTTGTGGAGGTGAAGGATCAGCTGGGGTTGTGGAGTGTTGGGAAGGATCACAGAAGGGAGTAGGAGAAGCTGACCTGATAGGAGAGGCAGCTAAAGGTGTATCTGCTGATGGAGCATTTTCAGAGGAATGGAGAACCTCTGTCTCAGCTACTGAAGGCTCAGCTGATTCCCTCTCTTCTGACTCTTCTTCCTCTTCATCAGATCCAGAGGCAGAATCCTCATCTGAATCAGCCCCCTCAGCTGATTCCTCTACAGCCTGCTCTTCTTCTTCATCAGAAGACTTATCAACCAGCAGAGTAGCCGTCTCTGCTGAAGATTGCTTCTTCTTCAAACTGCTCAGCACAGCAGTATCATCATCTGCATCAGAATCAAAGGAGAGCTTCCTTTGTACTGGAGTGGTTTCTTTCCTGGATTTCTTCTTTTTCCCTCCTCCAGCAGGCTTTGAAGCCTTCCTCTTCTGCTTCTTTCCAGCAGAAGGACCAGGGGCAGCAGCAACTGTATTAGCTCTGGAATCTGAGTCAGCTGGCCCAATGACATCTAAGTTGCTTCCTCTCATAAACTTGGTGTGGTTGTACTCAACAACCCATTCCTCATCCCACTCATGCTGGGGCAGCAGATGATTCAAAAGGATAGCGATCTTGGTGTCCATGGAGCACTTTGATTTGAAGCTATAAACCTGTTGCCCGTCCACCTCCTTCGCAACACACCTCTTGGACTCCTGTTCCAATCGGAACCATAGCAGACTCACCCAGTCTGCTCGCACCCCATCAAAAATCGTGCGGGCCACGCTCAGGCGAAGTTTGGTAATGGCGTCCAAACTTCCCTGTTCTGCCAAGATGACCTTGGTCACCACATCCATCAAAAATCGAAAACGTCTCCTCAGCATGGACTTCTTCAGATTTGTGGTGGTGTCCCTATGACTCTTCCTAGCCATCAACTTGAAAGTTTCCAGGTAGTCGGCTTCTTTGTATTTGTGAGGTTGGACACCAGTGGAGGACAGGCCAAAAAGATCAGCAATGGTATCCTTGGAAATAACAACAGTTTGTCCATCAACCAAGGAGCCTATGGAGTTGGAACTGAACTGGGCCTTAAGAAGGAATTGGAAGGCATAGAAGTTTAAGGTTTTATGGTCAGGGGGGGTCATGGAGATGAAGGTTCGAAGATTGTGATGTTGAAGCAGGTTTAGGATTTCTCTAATCTCAGGAACCCTAGTTGTGTCGAAATCAACACACATCTCTGCGTACATCTTTTCCTTACACAATTTTTGCAAAGCCTTGGACGCCATACCTTCAAAACAAAGATTAAGTGCACAGAGAATAATATGCAGGAAAGCTACGGGCAGAAAGATTTAGGAGCAGAAGGTTTTTCAGAAAGAAGTTAAAGAGGTATATATAGGGATCGAGTAAGATGAGCAATTTTTCCAAAATTAAAAATGATCAATTTTGATCATAGATTTGTATTTTGCATCACACAAATCAAAGGTCTAAAATAGATGACCTTTGAGAATTTTGGAGGTGATGCGTGAGTGTCAAGGTTTCGAAAGGTTTTGACCGCCCAAAAGATTCGTCTATTTGAAAAAGGTAATGATGAAAGCGCTTTTTAGAGAAATTTTAGGCGATGAGAAATTAATTACTTCTGACACCTTATTTTGAAAAGGTAATAAATCCCCGAATTTTCGTAAGAGAAAAGATTTGATTACCAATTTTCTAAAATAATTTTAGAAATTAGGGATTTATTAATTTTTGAAAAGATTTGATAGATAAAATAAATTTTAAAAACCGACACAAAGATCATAGAAATACTTATCGAGGAGCTGACGTGGCAAAGTCAGCTGATAAGAGCGATCCTCATGAAAATATTTTCTGCTCATCTGGGTCTTTAATGTCAGCTGACATGGACCAGCTGAAGCAAAGTGGCCTCGTCTGACTTTCATAACTTATCCCTGTATCAAGTTAGACATAACAAGATAGAGAAAAGAAAGGAAAGAATAAGAAGACATACCAGATCAGCTGATGTGAGGATCAGTTGATTACTTCAGCAGAATAGTCCTTAGCTGGGTACCAGCTGACTACCCGTTTACCCAAAAACTTTTCTTTCTATAGAACTGCTCCTCCATCTATCATTTCTAACTCTGCTACTAATTCTCTGAATCTTACCTCTGCTAAAGGTTTGGTAAGCACATCTGCTCTCTGCTTCTCCGTATGAATCTTCTCCATCCTGATATCTCCCTTCCCAGCATGATCTCGAAGAAAATGGTGTCTTATATCCACATGCTTGCATCTAGTATGGAGAACTGGATTCTGAGTAATGGCTATTGCACTTGTGCTATCACAAAAGATGGGTATCTCTTCTGTGACCACATGGTAGTCCCTCAGCTGTTGTCTGATCCAGAGCAGCTGAGAACAGCAACTACCAGCAGCCATGTAGTATGCCTCTGTTGTGGAAGTAGCTATTGAAGTCTGTTTCTTGGAGAACCAAGATATCAGCTTGCTTCCCAGAAACTGACATGTGCCAGAAGTTGATTTCCTATCAATCTTGCACCCTCCATAGTCAGAGTCTGAGTACCCACTCTGCTGAAAGTTGTCATCAGCTGGGTACCAGAGGCCTAGATTGTAAGTACCCTTCAAATACTTTACAATCTTCTTTGCTGCTTCCAGATGAGATTTTTTAGGATTTGCCCGAAACCTTGCACACACCCCTACTGCAAAGCTGATATCAGGTCTACTGGCAGTGAGATACAGCAGAGAACCAATAAGTCCCCTATAGTGTGTTTGATCCACTTTCTCACCAGCCTCATCTGGATCCATGCTAAAGTTTGCCATCATTGGAATCTTAGCTTCTCTGCTGCTACTCACTCCAAACTTTTCTATCAAATTCTTGGCATACTTAGCTTGGCTAATGAAACTTCCATTGGACATCTGCTTTACCTGTAGTCCAAGGAAATAAGTCATCTCCCCCATCATGGACATTTCAAACTTGCTGGTCATCAGCTTGCTGAACTCATCACACATCAGCTTGTTGGGGGAGCCAAAGATGATATCATCTACATAGATCTGCAGTAAGAGGATATCATCTCCATCTTCCTTTCTGAACAAGGTTTTGTCTATCTTTCCTTTACTAAATCCACTATCCAGTAGGAACCGTGATAGATTATCATACCAAGCTCTAGGTGCCTGCTTTAGTCCATATAAAGCCTTCTGCAACCTATAAACCTTGTTCCCAATCTAAAATCCTGGTGGCTGTTCCACATAAACTTCTTCTGCCAGGATTCCATTCAGAAAAGCTGACTTGCATCCATCTGATATACCTTGAACCCTTTGAAAACGGCATAGGCCAGAAACAATCTAATGGCTTCTAGTCTTGCCACAGGAGTAAATGTCTCATCATAGTCAATCCCCTCTGACTGTGAATACCCCTGGGCTACTAGCCTTGCCTTGTATCTAACCACTACATCATTTTCATCCTTTTTGTTCTTGAATACCCACTTAGTGCCTATGACCTTATGATGTCTGGGCCTCTCCACTAGAGTCCAAACTTCTTGTCTAGCAAACTGATTTAGCTCCTCTTGCATAGCTACAATCCAGTTTGGGTCTTCAAACGCTTCATGGATGTTCTTGGGTTCTATCAGAGACACATAACAGCTGAATTGAGCACCCAAGTTTAGCTTTCTTCTGGTCTGAACACCTACACTTGGATCTCCTAGAATCTGTTCAGCGGGGAAATCAGACAATGTCTTCTTGCCCCTTTGAGGTGCCATAGTTTGCTCCTCTTGGGTCTTGTCTGATATTCCCCCTTGGTTAGTGTCAGGAGTCAATATGCCATCATCTGGTGCTGATGAGGACTTATCAGCTGATTTGGGCTCATCATCTGAATCTGAGTCTGATTCTATCCTAGGTACCACTACCTTAATCAGATCTGGCTTGTCTGACAGATTCAGCTGATCCACCTCATCTGCTAGCTTCTCCCTGTTGTACTCATGAAAGGATTCATCAAATACAACATGGGATGTCTCTTCCACACAGAGAGAGACTTTATTAAAGACTCTATAGGCTTTGCTACTTCCAGAATATCCTAAGAATATTCCTTCAGCAACTTTAGCATCAAAAGTCTTTAACTTAATCTTTCCATTGTGATTGATGAAACACCTACACCAAAAAATATGGACAGAGGAAAGATTAGGAGTTTTACCCTTGTACATTTCATAAGGAGTCTTCCCATGTCTCTTGACTGGTAGACACCTATTTTGGATGAAGCAAGAAGTGTTGATGGCTTCTGCCCAAAACCTTTGAAGAGACTGGTATTCAGCTAACATAGTCCTTGCTGCCTCCTTGAGGGTTCTGTTTCTCCTCTCAGCTAACCCATTCTGCTGAGGTGTTCTGGCAGCTGATGTCTCATGCTGAATACCATTATCCCTGCAATAGTCAGAAACAACAGAGTTAAGAAACTCAGTACCTTTATCACTTCTGATTCTGACTATGCTGAGGTCCAGCTCCTTTTGAATCCACTTGAACAATTCCAGCATCTTGACCATAGTCTCATTCTTCTTGAACAAGAACACTACCCAAGTGAATCTTGTATAGTCATCAACAATCACCAGTGTGTACTTCCTTCCACTAAAGTTAAGAGGTGAGATTGGTCCACTAAAGTTAAGAGGTGAGATTGTGAGGACTCAGCTATTTCAGACACGGCATTCTTTGCCTTAGTCAGCTGATCCACTTTCAGCTGAAGCTACTGTGAATTTTTGATTGTCAGTTCATTCCACTTGAAGAGTTCATCGAACTTAGCTGTCAGCAGATTATGTTCTTCACTCAAGACAGTGTTCTCAGAAAGTAGCTTTTCTATCAGCTTCTCCTATTCCTCAAATTTTGCTATTAAGTCAGCAGACTTGTTAGCTTGTGAATCATAGGATATCACTGGTAGTCTAGCATTTTCCAGATCTTGTCTCAAGCTTAAAACTTCAGCTTTCAGACTTGAGTTCTCCTCTTCCAGTTTAGAACAAACTTTTAAGGAGGATTGGAAATCAGACAACAACTTGTGTAAATCTGACTCCATAGAATAGGTAGAGGAGCAAGATGAGCTAACAGAGGGGGGAGAAGAATTTACCTCTTCAACCTTAGCCATGAGGCAGATGTCATCCTCTGATTCAAAATCAGATGAGGATGAACTGATATCCTGCTTCTCCTCCTATGCCAGCAGAACTCTCTTATCAGCGAACCTGTGATCTCTCTTGTTCCTCTTCTCTTCTCTCTCCCTAGGGGTAAGCTGAGGACAATCATAGCTGAGATGTCCTGGCTTGTTGCAAGTGAAACAAACACCATCTCCTCCTCTTCTGGGACTTGGTTCTCTCCTTCTCTCTGGAGACTTGTATCTGATCTCCTGTTCATCTGATGGTCTTCTGGCATCAGATGACTTCTGGTATCTTCTGGAAGAATCACTCTTATTCTTTCTCCAATGGGATCTATACTTCTGGAACTTGTTTGACATCTTGTCAAACTTCTTGGTCAATAAAGCAAGTTGTTCCTTTAAGCTCATACCCTCTGGAGTAGAGGACTTCTCCTGACTATCAGCTGCAGCAGAGAAAGCGACATTCTTTGTGGCTGATGAAGTTGGAGTCTCATCTTCTTGATCTTCTTCTTGGATATCGAACGCATGTGCCTTCAGATGAGATAGCAGTGTATGATGACTCATCTCAGATAAATTCTTTGTTTCTTTAATTACCGTCACCTTCACTCTCCATCTTGGAGTAAGAGATCTCAAAATTTTGTTATTAATCTCTTTCTCCGAGTAGTCCTTTCCTAAGGAGCTTGCCTTATTCAATATATTTGTCAGCCTCATATCTAGCTGATCAATGGTTTCATCAGCTTTCATTTTAAATGTGTCAAAGGTATGTAGAACGGCTTGAAGCTTGTTCTCTTTGATTTGATATGTCCCTTCACACATCAAGGAGAGTTTTTCCCACATCTCCTTAGCAGTTTTGCACGTCTTGATTTTCTCTATATACTCTTTGGAGAGAGTCTCAATGATTTCTGTTCTGGCCACTTGATCTATGTTGAAGAGTTTCCTTTCAGCATCGTTTAGTTCACTCTTCTTCTTCTCTGTCTTCCTTCTTTCACTGATTTCAGCTTCTGGAGTTTTGCCATCACTTACTCCTTCCCAGAAGAACTTGATTGACCCTTACTCCAGAACATCTAGCATCCGATCATGAATGGCTCCAAGGTGATTCTCCATTCTGAATTTCCATTAATCATAATCCTCTATGGAGAATTCAGGCCACTTCCTTGTCTTGAATCCACTCTTTTTGTAGGAAGACATATCTGCAAGTGATTAGATAAAAAGCACACAAAATTTTCTAAATACAGATTTTCAGGGATCTGTCCAGGTGACCACCAAAAGCTTTCTCAGGCTGTGGTCTTTAGGACACACAGCTCTGATACCACTTGTTAGTCCCAAAGGCAGGTTTTAGGGAAGAATACCTTTGAACAAGTGTAGAAGGGGGGGGTTGAATAGACTTGTAAGGATTCAAAAGCCTTTTTCAAATTATTTGGATTATTCAGAAAACCAGCAGACTACTTGAGGTAGTCTGAATTTGAAAGTACTACGCTGTGAATAGTGTGGAAACATTTTTAATGAAAATCAATTTTAGGTGATGTGCACAATTTAAGAGCAGAAATAAATAAGACGAGACACAGGGAATTTATAGTGGTTCGGACCAACTGTCCTACATCCACTCTCCTCAATCCAACTTGGACTTGAGGGGCTCTCAACTAACTCACTTACTTACTCACTTACACAGTTCAAGAGTACTACTCTCTTACAAATTGTAAATGCTACAATTGCAATTGACTTCTCACAGCTTCTACAAAGCTTTTACAAAGAATAAGTATAAATGGTGTTTTTGAGTGCAGGTGATAAATCTAACAGAGTTTCGGCTAGCTTAATATGCGTGTAAATCCGATACTGAAATTATCACTGTTACTCTAATTTATAGGGTCAAATAACTAGCCGTTGAGATGGACTAGAAATCTGAGATCCTATAATTTCGTATTCAATCAATCATTGTGATTGATTGAATCTCCATCTTGATTCCAGTCAATCTTCGCGATCTTCAATCAATCAAGTTTGTCCCCTTGATTGATTGATCTTCTATTCTGGGAATCTTCCTTCTATGTCACAAGTCAACCCTTAAAACTGATTCCTAAGAATCTGGGCAGAGCACAAGACCTCAGCTGATCTGTCTCCTCAGTTGGTGTACCAGTCTGCTGATACTTGGACCTCAGCTGATGTGCAAGTCTGCTGGTGTGCACCTCAGCTGGTCTTCTTGACTTTATCTAAATACGTCTTTTATCCATGGTCCTTGTCTTGTCTGCGACGTGCTCTCAGCTGATCAGCTAATCTTCTGATATCAGCTGATCTGCTCTTCTGCTATCAACTGATGTTAACTTCTCTGATGATCTGCTCTCGATACTCCAGTGTCAGCTGCTTAAATCTTCTGTCCTCTAAAACCGGCTAAGTTCTCAAGGTCTCGGCTGGTCTTCTCTTCTATGATAGCTTCGGATCTTCTAGGCAGCAAGGTAGATTCCCCCTCACTCGAACCTATCTAATCCTAACTACTCATCAGCTGACTAAAATGTTTAGCTGGTCCTATTATAAGCTGATTGGTTTATTATATCATCAAAACATCTAATATAGATATCCTAACATCAAGTTAGTACATAATCCTACAACATGTAACACATTTTTCAGTTTTGGAAAACATTCAAGATTCAAAGTTCCTTTTCCTATTATGTTACCCTTAGAACCACCACCATATGTAACTTTACCACCATCAAAAGCTTCATATTCATTCAAATATTCAATATTTCTTGTCATATGTCTAGAGCACCCACTGTCAAAATACCATAAATCAGGTACACATGCTTGTAAAGAAGTACAAACAACATTGCAAAGCACTTAGGGTTTTCTAATCCATGCAGTTTTTTATGTGTGTGAATACTTGTGTGGTAACACTCCAGATAACACTTTTCCAGAAAGCAAATCATCTTTTAGTTTGAAACAGTAAGGACGAATGTGTCCAGGAACTGAACAATAATGACAGATAAAAGTTCTTTTGCCTCTTTATTTTGGAAATTTTTTGGAAGAAACTTTTGAATTTGGTTTCACAAAGGTGATAGGTTTTTCAAAACTAAAAGGGATAGAATTTTCAGAAAATCCAAGACCACATTAATCAGTTTTTCCAACAGACAAAGCTTCATTCAAAATAATTGTACTTTTAGAGTATTTTTTGAAACTAAGTGTGGAAGCAGTCAACTTTTCTTGGAGTTTAGAAATTTCAAGATCCTTTTTTGTGAGATTTACCTCAAGTCTTGTGATGGTCTCAATCAGCTCTTCATTAGCTCGATTGACAGATTTCAGTTCATTATGAAGTTTAGTAACCTTTATTTCTAAAGGTTCTTGTGAGGTACCTGTTCTAGAATAGAAAACATTAGTACTATCCTCATCAGAATCAGAAATAGACTGAAACCTGTTTGATGTTGTTGCTGGGGTTATCACACTGTGTTCGACATCCGAGTCACTTTCAGGGAAGTCATCTCTCACACATTCAGATAAGAATGCAAGTTCTTCACTGTAACCTTTATCTCTTCATCAGAATCTTCATCACTCAAAGAAACAGTTAAGCTCATCCTTCTCTTTAATTGTGTGTTAGCACATTCATTTGCATAATGACCATAACCAGTACACTCATCACAAATGATACTTTTTCTATACTCAGGATCATACTTAAAGTTTCTTCTTTGAAAAGATTTTTGACCAGAAGTTTAAGGGGAATTTTTAAAAATCCATCTTAGGCTTAGAGTTAAATTCAGATTTATTTCTCTTTTGCTTAAGTTAGGCTTCAAATTTTTTGGTAAGAAATGCAATACTATCAGTGTCATATGAAGTGTCATCAACACTATCTTCAACCTGTTCAATTTCAGTAATAACAGAAATTTTTCCAGAACTTGTAGAGGTCTCTCCTTTGAAAACAACAACACCCTTTTTATCATAAGCAGATTCTTGTTGAGACAAGACAATTTCATAAGTTTTTAAAATGCTCATTAACTCATTATGACTCAACAAATCAGTGTTTCTAGCTTCCTCAATGGCACAAACTTTGCCATTGAATCTTCTAGGAAGAATACGAAGGGTTTTGTTTACTAACCTGATATTGGAGATTGGATCTTCAAGTGATTCCAATTCATTCACCACCTCATAGAGTCTCTCATTGTAGGAAGAAATCGTCTCATCATCTTTCATTCTTAGGCTTTCAAACTTTGTGTTCAGCATCCTTGCCTTTGCTCTACGGACACTACTCGAACCTTCACAGTGTTCTTGTAGTCTTTCCCATGCATCTTTGACTGAAACACAATTTTGAATAAGGTTGAACATAACCGTATCAACCGATGAATTGATTGCGTTGATGGCCTTTGAATTGTACAATGATGAGTTGTTCTCCTCCATGGTCCATTCAAGCTCGTTCTTGAGAATCTGGTCTCCACCTTTATCTTCAGTTGTGGGAGGACTCCAACCTAACATAATGCTTTTCCATGCACGTTCATCAAGGGCTTTGCTGTAGCTGCTCATCCGGTTTTTCCATACGGCATAATTGGTTCCATCGAGTATGGGAGGACGGGTGATGGATCCACAGGAGTGGATAGCTCCAGGAGGGTAATCCATTGCAACTCAACACTCAGCACCAGGACCAACACTTAGTACCGTCAAGTGATGGCTCTGATACAACTTGATA
This sequence comes from Prunella vulgaris, assembly GCA_026898435.1. Taxonomy (NCBI): domain Eukaryota; kingdom Viridiplantae; phylum Streptophyta; class Magnoliopsida; order Lamiales; family Lamiaceae; genus Prunella; species Prunella vulgaris. The sequence goes on along the minus strand of JAPKLY010000221.1, from coordinate 41,226 downwards.
GTGTTGTGGTACCGTTGAGTTGAAGTATTTTTCGAAGTGTGACGACACTCAAGATAATACTTAATGTGTTCAGAATAATGTAGAGAGAATAAGTAAACAGCGGAAGACTTTGAACACAAGGATTAACTCAATCTTTCCACAAACTAAAATTAGTTTGTGGCGGCCTCAAGGCTGAAATATCACTAACATGGAAAAAGTGATTACAAAAACAAATTCGAGACTTCGAAACATTCCTTCCAAATCTCAAACATAAAATCAGATAAAATATCCAAACAAGTTCCCAAATGGCAAACCTAGATTGTTAAGTCTAAGCTTACTTCAAGCATACACTACCACACCCCGTGAATAGCTCAGCAAAACGTATGGGATAATAATATACACAAGTGTTGTACAGAGTGTAACAACACATGTGAAATCACTACACTAAAACTGTAAAAATAAGTTCCTATCTCTTGGTTTCTGGACGTATTCCTCATCTATTTATAGAGTTGGAATAATGATCCTTCCATCAATGAAGTGGAAATCATGGAGAGAAGTTGAGATCCACTTTTGTAGGAGTTGAGGTAACTTCCTTTCTTTACTCTTCGGTTCCTTTTATTCCAGGTCCTTCCACTACGTTCCAGATCCTTCCAGGTGCATCAAGAATATTCTGGGTCATGGAATAACTGTCGTTAACCGTCGTTGACCAGGAACAGCACCAAGGACAACCATTGAGGCAACACTAAGCAGTTGATCACTGGAACATGTTTCCTGAAGAATGTTGACTTGAAATGATAGTAAAGACAATTTGAACAACACTAAAAAGTTAGTCGTTAGAACAAATATCTTGGAGAATGTCCTGGAGGATGGGTGTGATTCCAGATGTGATAGCACTGATCTCAACTAGGGTTGTAAACGAATCGAATCGAATAGAATATCATAGTTTTATATTTGTATTTGAATAATAATCGAATAAATCGAATATTTGTAAACGAATTCGAATTGAATTCGAATCATAAAAATTCAAATACGAATATCATAATTCGAATACAAATACCTAATCGAATCAAAAGTATTTGATTCATTTACAACCCTCGGGTAAGAGTTTGAAATATAGGTGCATATGATATCTAGATTATTATCTAATGAGCTTACATCCTTAAAATAATAGTAATTATAGTAGCCATAAATTTCTAATGGTCTATAATCTTAAAATAATAATAATAACAATAATAATAATAGCAATAATTATACTAACTATTAAGTCTATTATCATTATAATATTTATAAAAAAAATTTAATCGAATATTTACGAATATCGAATCAAATATCATTATTTTGTATTCGTATTTGAATAATAATCGAATTGAATCGAATATTTGTAATCGAATTCAAATCATAAAATTTCGAATACGAATATCAAAATTTGAATATGAATACCGAATCGAATCAAAATTATTTGATTCGTTTGCAACCCTAGTCTCAACACTCACATCTTCATAATCAAAAGGACAAGAGAGTTCCAAAAAGGAAGGAAAATAGCTTAAAGTGTGGTTAGCCAAAGGAAAGGTCAATAGGGATAAAATGGTAAACAATGGATAATAATATCAATGGTAGGCTCATATGGCAAAGTGGCTCATTATAAATCAAAGAAAATGCCTCAAATAATATCGTGTGAAATCCTTATCTAGTGTATCCTCAAATAAGACCAAAGCTAAGTTCTAGAGTAACATGTATGTGTGTGGAACTCACATCAAAGAATATTATCCATTCAAGATTCAAACGGGCATCAATGGCACAAAACTCACATGTAGTAAGTGATCAAGACTCATATCATCGAAATTTCAAGAATCATAGATTAAAAAGTATCAAAGATAACACAAGAATCAAGAAATAAATCCATTACACCTATCATTTCATCCACACAATCATAAACATATCTCATGCATCCACTACTCAAAGCAACAATAATCTCGAAAAACAACAAACAAAACAAGGCCTAATCAAAACATAAAGCATCCAAGCATAGGAATAGTACCAAAATCAATCTAAACATAGCATAGCAATGAGATTTGCAAAACGAACACACCCCCCTAAACTTTTTTGGACCATAGGTCTAAAAAGTTTGGCAAAGAGTGGAGTAAAGATCATGCAATGCACCTATTAGAGCACACTTACTCAATAACCACATCATCATCAAAGATCATTCCATCATCAACTAAGCAATTCAAAAGCACACAACTACCTAAAAATCCCACAATCTTAAAACAATATCAATACAAAACGAATTAAACTAGAAATTTGGGATAAGAAGCAAGATAGAGATAAGAAATTGTTACCCTTCCTCATGAAGTTTTTACACATCACGGAGGAGGATAACGTGGATGTGTGAAGTGCCGCTCTCCAATATGCCAATTCATCATTGCCCTTTGAGCATCTAGAATCTCCTCCATGTTGGTGTTCATGGTGTTCACATTCCTATTGATTGAATCCACAGTAGTGTTGAGAGAACGATAGTTGTCGGTCAACCTCGTCACATCCGAGCGAAGATAAGAATACTCATTCTTAAGATCATTCACATCTATCCTCAAGGATTGAACCTCATAACCCCATTCATTGTATGTTAACCCCTCAAACACACGGTTTCCTTCATGCACAACATTATTGTTGGGCAGAGTAGACAGGTGTGCCGAGTCCAACAGTCTGCCTAGCCGAGTCGGGTGGAGGCAGGTGCGCCAAGTCTGGCGGAGGCATTCGAACTCGTGGGCTGCAGCTAGATATTGGGTTCAAAGGAATTGATTGTACTACTCATACCAACAAGATGCATCTTCTTTTCTGGTGCCCATTGTGAAAGAACTCTAAAGTTAAGCGTGCTTGTCTTGGAGCAATTTCATGATGGGTGACCCCCTGGGAAGTTCTCAGGGTGCATGCGAGTGAGGACATAAGCACGCTAGAAAAGACCCGTGTTGGTTTGCGAGGATAGTACATCAGTTCTACTCAACGCAGCCGATCCAACAATTGGTATCAGAGCACAGGTCACGAGTTCGATCCCCAGTGGAGGCATCTGTTGCAGATGAGTTACTTGGCAGATGTTGGGGAGGGGATTGGACATTATCATGAAAATCTAATTTTTGCACAAAATTTCCCAAAATTCGTCACTAAGCCTAACCCCAAAATTCCAATCTTCAATTATGTCTCTAATGCTCAAAATTAACATGTAATTGGGTTCTGAATGGATTACCCATCAACAATATAGCATAAATGCATCATCAATTGCACAAAAAAAAACTAGCTAGAATAAAAAATCCCCAAATTTGGGTATAAGAACCCTAAAACATGAATTTCTAATTCCAACAATTTCAACCATGGAATTACTAAAATAATTCAAGAAATAGAAAGAAGAGAGTAAGAAAGACATACCTATGGAAGATGTAGAGATTGAGATATGAAAAATTTATTCCTTCTTCTTCTTTTTGAAAAAAAACCAAATTCATAAGCATATATTCTCATGGGACCATTTGTACAATTTGGAGAATCAGACATTAAGAAGAAACAAAATTGGGAAATTAACATTTCTTGTTTATCTATTATAATTTGTTGGAAACGTAAATAGATTTAAATTTTAATTCATCCTATAATTTAAGAAATTCTATCGGTAGACTTTTCAATCCAGACAAAAACTTGTATGAACACGAGTTCACGGTGAACTCGGGTTCTTAAGTATCACTGTTACGTGTATATACTTTCACTATTATATATGTTCACTATCACTGTTATGCATATACACTATCACTGTTAAAAAATCAAATATATTTTTATAATAGTGATAGTATATATAAATAACATTAATAGTGATTACACATAACAGTTATACGAGTTCATGTGAACTCGAGTTTACAAGATATCCGCCCTTCAATCCTAGACATCACAAGTCTATACCCACTATTTAAGCCCAAAAAATTTCACAAGTTCAATCACAAATTTCTTGCCCCACTTCTTCTTTTAGTTTTTCTAGCTAAAATATAAAACACTTCAATTTTCATTTTAGTTTTAGTTTGGGTATCTATTATCAGCTGACGGCAAAGGAGATTAACGATGACAAGGCTCCAAGTTTCTTCAAGTTTTTCTTAGGTGGACCGGACCACATCAACCTGGTAATTTTCAAAAATAGCTATTTTAAATATTTTATTTCAATTTTTATGAATTCAAAGTCGTTCTTGGTGTGGATTTCCAATTTGTCATGATCATGATTTTATTTTAAGCGCTTATTATAGTTATTAACTTTAAGATTAATTTTTTATTTTTTTGTTAAATGATGAATCATAATCTTTTATTATTGAGTTACAACTTAAGAGGATCTGGGGTACTCAAATATGTGCCCTTACTAAAGTTGATAGATTACCCAGTAATCAAAATGAGAACATTTTTCTTCTTTATTATTTCAACGAGGACAACTGAAAAATCGATATAATTGAAGTGATCAATTTACTGCTCTGTTTTTTCTAATATATTCGAGATATATATATGATTAAAATAATTGTTTCCGACATACTCTTTTACCGTGAAAATTATTCAGAGTAAACAGATTAATTTAGTTATTTTGAATGTCATTTTATATATTTAATTTTGTATAAAATGTTGAAATAAATATTATTATTCACATTTTCTTTTTGGTGCAATATATTAACAGAAAATTCCTATTGCATTTACTCAACGCATCAACGAACCGCTCCCAGAAGAAGTGTTTTTAAAAGATCGAAATGACAATGTATTTAAAGTTAAGGTGGCAAAAATTGATGATTATTGGTATTTCACCGATGGATGGGAAAAATTTGTCAACGACAATTTAGTGACATCCATGGATCTTTTAGTGTTTTATTATACCACAAAGGATTTATTTTATGTCCAATTGTTTGGAACATGTGCCACAGAAAAAAATATAATTGGAACATCTAGGATGACTGGTGTTGAGGCGTACATGGAGGCAATACGGACGATGACGATGATGAAGAAGAAGAAGGAGTGTGTGAGAGTAACCTAACGAATGGTATTTTTAATTTCACATTGTTTCTCAACATCCTAGTATATAATTTCATTGTGTTTTCATTGTTCAACTCTGATCTCTCTTATATTTCTATATTTAGGTTTTGATAGACTTAGTTAATTAAGTGTCACCAAAATTACCTATGAAAGTGTGTCATGCAAGAATTTATGTTTATCTTGTATTAAGATACATATATATATATCCACGTGAGCATCAAATTATGCTCCTATATATCTAACCCCATTTTTTACAATGAAATATGATGTTTATAAATCTGTGTAGCTGGAATTGGTGGTGACAATGAAGAGGCGAATCTGCCTCCGGAATACTATGCTATAGAGATGTTTGATGCTGGCCTGGTGGAACAACCCAGAGGTCTTTTTTTTGTCAAAAAAATTAATCCCAAACGACCGTGCAACTGTGTAAGTGTGCAGTTATGCATATCTTTACACATATATATTTAGATATATAAAGTTTAATTTAACTAATTTCTATCCTGGGATTCATAATTTGAAGGATTATATTATATATATTCCTCCAAAATATGCACATTTTGGAGGGTTATAAATAATTTAATCTTTTGAAGTTAACACGCCCAAAATAAATTTTTTTTTACTATATACAAATAAATCTCATAGCAAAACAATTTTAGTGAGACATTATTATTGTTCGTCGTTATAGTTGCAAAAGTAATGGATACTAACGTAATTCTTTGTTTACGATGATTAAAGTTCATTCCCGCATATGTTATCTAAGTTTTCAATCTTAATATTGGCCGAGAGATTACACTGGTCGATCCTCAGGGAAGAGAATACCCATCAAAGTACCTGGAATGGACCAATGGGAGGCGCATAATTGCTGGAGGATGGAAAATGTTATGTAGAAAGAACGACGTTACTTTAAATGACCTTTGCATCTGTGAGTTCGTGGCAAGAGAAGGCGATCATCGACAATTTTTCAGTATCAGTTTTATCCGTTCAGATATATGATTTAACGCGACATGGCCTTGATTTGAAAACTTGTTGTTGGTGTTTTAAATCAGCTGAGATGTTGTTTAAGATTTTTTTTTTCAAAGCGCTGTGAGCATTGATGCGATGTTATGTTTATGCACATGTACCATTGGCTTCCCGAACCAAAGTTTGTTAACTATATATTTGGTCCAAAGCTAATAGATCCGTTTCAAAACGGTCTTTTTTATAATACTTTTAGTCCCGTACTTATGTTCCATTTGTTATAATTCGATGACAGAAAGTAACAATAATTAGAACACATAAAATAGGTTACCCAATTCATCACGAATGACTGGGGGTACCAAACTAAGGATATTTACTATGATAATGTGTGTGTGAATGAATTTTATAGTACACCGTACATCATAAGATATAAATATAATTAAAACTCATCTAACCTATAACCCATCACACTCATGGCACAATAAGCTATATCTATGTTGTAATGTTCAAAATTTATTTTTTATAACACTCCCTCCTGGATATTACGTGATGTCTATATCTCTTTCAACATTGAATGAATAATTTGAAAACACATTTATTAATTAATAGGGAAAGTGTAAAAATATTGATCTTTAGGATTGATTTGAAGTTGTTATTCAATCTGAAGATAACAATCATCCAAGTATGCACATCCCAATTTTGTGGATATATATTTCTCAAAAGTAAGTGTAAGAAGAGATTTAGTGAACAAATCTGAAAGATTGACAATTGAACGTATTTTTTGTATTATAATATCAACATCTTCAGGAGTTCATAAGGAAACAAAATTTCAAGAAAACTGCTACTCAATAATAAAATATTATTTTTGTTTATTTAACAAAAGAAGAGAAAAAAAATTAATCTGAAAGGTAATGAGTATAATAATAACTTAGGGATAAAAACTAAAAGAAGAAGTGGGGCAAGAAATTTGTGGTTAAACTTGTGAAATTTTGTGGGACTTAAATAGTGGGTAGAGACTTGTGATGTAGAGGGTTGAAAAGTCTATCGATATGCTTTTTTTTTAATTATGTGAAATTTAAATCTATGTACCTTTTCAATAAAATATAATAAATAAACAATAAATGTTATTTTTCCAAATTTGTTTCTCTTTAATGTCTGCTTCTCCAAAGAGCATTCAATATCTTTCTACAATTTCGAATTTTTAGATTAGGCGAAATTCTTTCAAGATATGTTTATTATTTTGAAAAAAACACTCAAAACTACCCATATTTTATAGGGTAAAAAGAATTTTTGTTTTCAAAAGTAATTTTGCCCTATTAAATTTGCACAAACAAGTAATTTTTCCTTGTATCATCATCCTTTCCTTAACTATACTCATCCTCGAAGTTGCTAGATATTGATGTTGTTGTAGATCGTGGAGGTTGAATTAATAATGGAAATAGAGACCTCAAGCACTTGAGATAGAGGCCACATGTGATAGGATGTGTGGGTATTTTTTTATAGAATGTTGTGTGAAATGTTAACATGTAAGACAACGTTGAACAACGAAAGATTTAAAAACACAAAAAATATAATGGTCCTTATTTCGTTTTGACAAAAATAGTCTACGTACCTCAAGACCATATCTTCCCCGTAGTTAAAATTATAATGGGGAATATATAAGTGTCAACAAATTCTATGTCAGCTGCCTACAACTCTAGATGCACAAGCTTTTAGTACCTCTTGTAATGTCAGTGAACATGGCTCAAAGTGGTGTGTAGATAGCACATTTCCTCACATGAGTTCTCAAATCTCATATTTGGATAATTTTAAGCCCTGTACAATAATGGTTGAGTTATAATTGATAATGGGTCTACTTTAAATATTTCGCATATTGAATCTCATTCCTCATCTAATAAAATTTGCATGTTGGATGTTATGGTTGTTTCACATATGACGAATAATCTTTTTTCTGTTAGGAAGCTTACTTTAAATTATCCTATTGACGTTATTTTTCTATTAAATATTTTTTGTTCACCGGGAGGTAAAAGTTGTACTACTGGACAAAGGTAGATCTAAGCAGTGATTATACGTATTTGAAAATGGACATCCAATGTGACACCCCATGTAATTGCATCATCCTTCTTTTAAAAAACATAAATTATTTCCCATAAAAATGATGATTTATTTTTTGTAAATGCCATTTGTAGTTGAAAATAGTTTGACTTTAAAATTTAATCTAGTGGAAGACTATATCATATAAAACTCAGCTAATATTTTTTTTATATTTCAAGTGTCTATTCATGCTTGTGCCTAATTCGTGTCTTATCCATATTTCTAAATCAAACTCATTATAATTAAGACATTACGAAAATACACTAACATGCACATGATAGTGTATTTATAACTAATTAACTTAGCATAATAAGATACATCAATAACTAATAGACTACTCATGCATATGAAGTTTCATTTTATAATGCCGGCATAACATACTAGTAGTTTGAAAAAGACTTGAAAATTTAGCTAAGTAATCCAAGCATACAAGTTTGAAAATTATTTTTAAAAGGATAACACAAGAAATTACTTAATTCACTCCTATCAGAGAAGTTAAAATATAGTAATTTTATTTAGGTGGATTCTACCCAGTCTGTTACACATCCACCTAGTCACCCATATTTTCTGAAAAAGTTAAAGTAGCATAATGAGTCTTCTCTTGAAGATTAAGCCCAGTGGAATAACATTTAATGTATACATGCATTAAAGAAATTTATTAGCATGTCAATCGAGTACATGACATGCCCATAGGTCTGCCTAAATTCATACAGATATAGTCTAAAGAACTGTATTGATTCACACAGAGCATAGTCCGTAGACTTTCATAATTCACATAGAGATTCACAGATCTGCCTACTTGTACACATAGATTATTTTATCTAATGCATAAGAAATCAAAGGTTACCCACCTCCAGAAACAAAAATATTTATGGAAACAACCACTGTCGTTGAATTAGCTACGACTCCAGTTCAAAGCCCTATGGTAGCAAATCCAATCTATGTGGTGATCAATATAGCGCAGGGAGAAGTTTGTGTTCTTCTGATAGCAAGCCTTGAGAACCTCATAATAGGTATTTGCCCCAATGGTGGCATTACGGTGATGGGACCACAAACTCGAAGTCTTTTCAGGCTTAAATTCCCCTCCAAGGAGAATATCCCACCATCATAAGCACACTGTAAATGCAAATACAGGGAGGAAGCGGCGGAAAGCCAGATTGCTAGGGCCATACCTATCTCAAGATGAATGCTCAAGTGAGACTAAATCAAGTTCCGTCCTCAACAGGTTGGGGACTGGTAACACTTAGGCCTCGCTAGTGCAAAGATCTGAGGCAAGGTCCTCGTAAGACCCAATTGCGAGGAACCCTCAAGTTACGGTTCATGGTCGCTTGGGTCCTAAGGTAGCCGCATGGTGCGAGAAGGCTCTGCCTCGTTCTTATAGTCCCTGCTTAGATCTATCTTTGTCCCGTAGTACTGCCTTTGTCTCCTGGTCAAAAAAAAATATTTAAAAGAGAAAACAACGTCAATAGGATAATTTAAAGTAAGCTTGTTGACAGAAAAAAGATTATTCGTCATATATGAAAAAAACAACGTCTAAAATGCAAATATCATTAGATAAAGAATGAGATTCAATATGTGAAATATTTAAATTATATATATTACCAATAATAACTCAACCATTACCATATAGGGCTTAAAATTATCCAAATATAAGATTTAAGACGTCACGTGAGCAAATGCGCCATCTACATACCAATTAGAGCCATGTGTCACTAACGTTATGGTAAAGGGCTTAAAATTATCCAAATCTAATATTTATGATGTAATGTGAGCAAATGTGCTATCTATATACCAATTTGAGGCATGTTCATTAACATTACAAGAGGCAGTGAAAGCTTTTGTAAGTTGAGTTGTAGGCGGCTGGTATGTTGCATGAGCCTAGAGAATTCAGGGACACTTATTTGCATAAATAATGTTCCTTATGAAAAATTTTACAACGGGAAACATAAGGTTTGTCAGCCCCATTGCCACAACTTGGATGATTGCCTGCAGATGAATCGCCCCTAGAGGAGTCTAATCTGCCACGTCTAAAATTCTGGGAAGAGTTGCTGGACTACCGATATAAGTGTAAGAAACCTCAAGACTGGTTATCGCGATAAACAACATTAAAGATAGTAGAGCGAGGCATCCTGCCCACTATAGCACGTATCAATATGTCGTATTATTGTGCTAAATGGAGTAGGTCTCCAAAAGTAGGAACATCATTGCGAAACATCCAAGTGTCCGGGAAACTAGTGTACGCTGGGCCTAATCGATGCAAGCACCTTTTATCTGATTCTTCAACCCAACAACCAATTTTGAAAATTAAGTTTATTACATATGTCCTTGAGCCACGTATTTAGTTTATACAAATTTTGAACCATATTTCTTTTTATGCTTTTAAGTCTTTCTTTGTTTAGTGTTCTCTTGCATGTTAACATTTCACACAACATTCTCTGAAATATACCCGTAGACACTATCTCATGTTACCTCTATTCCAAGTGTGTGAGGTCTCTATTTATATTATTGATTCAACCTCCACCATCTACAACAATGTGAATCTCTATTGAATTTGAGAATGAGTCTAGCTATGCAAAAGACCACGATAATGTGCTTGCTACCGAAATGCATGATATGTGTGTGTATATATATATATATATATTAACTTATTTGCCCAAATTTTATAGTGAAAAATTATTTGTGCCCCACTTTTGAAAAAAAAAAAATTGCCCTAAAGAGTAGGGAAAATGGTTGCCGGCTAGTTTGCAAACCTTTTTAGGGCAAAAAAATATTTTTCTTTTCAAAAGTGGGGCAAAAAATATTTATGTTCAATCAAATTTGGGTAGTTTTTTTGGGTTTCTTCTAAATTTAAAAAATGACAGTTAAAGAATTCTCCGCCTCATTTAAAATCTGAACTAGTAGAAAGATGTGGAATCCTATTTCAATAATCAGGCATTAAAGATAAACATAACTGGGAAAGTAACATTCATTGTTTATGTTGGTCCCTTAGTGGTGAAGGTCTATAGTGGGTGGGGGATGAATAGACTTCAAGTCAAAATTTTTAACTTTTTAAAACAAAATTAATAAAGCATTCTCAGTAACTTAGTTTTAAAAACAATCTACAAGGGTTTGAACAAAGGTTACAACTATAGACTTCAAATTTTACAGTTGCAGATTTTGCGAAACAACATAAATAAAAAAAAATTCTAGATATCTTTTAGGATTGATTTTTTTCACTTTAGAAGTGTATTGAAAATACACTGTGTGGATCAGAATATGTGTGTGTGTGTTAATGAAAAATAATGTGAACAAATGAGTTTACAACTGAGTGATTAACAAGTCTACAGATGTAGTTCTAGGTTAAAGTTTTACAAGTTTAAATCAATGATGCATGTAACAAGATAAATAAGCAATTTATAAGAATAATAACAAAAAATAAAGAATGCACAAGCAATTTATAGTGGTTCAGAGATTAGTCCTCCTACATCCATTGTTACACCACTTAGATGTCAAATTCATTAAGACGATCACTGAGATCTTTTTACAAGTGAGTCCCACTAAGAACTAGCTCTCACTCATATCACTATTCTAGGTAGAACACTTAGCATATTCACTCATAATACAATTAATTCCTTCAGAATCTTTTACATCAATTTGAATTAATCTTCACTATTCTAAAAAAAAATTCAGTCAAAACATCCTTTAGTACTCACTAGTGAGTGCAACTTAATGTTTAACTAATTTGAGTGCTTAAGGGTCTTCTAGTATCTTCTTCTCTTGATTTTTGTAATTAATCATCCAACGGTCATGATTAGTTTTAGGCATTCTTTGAACTGCAACTGTTCTCCTGCAAATCACTCTTCAGCTGTAGGTTGACAAGCCTACAACTATATACTTCACTTAACAACTGTAACTTTATCTATCTTTATGACTTTTTACTTGAAATGTTAGTTTCCAGATATTCAGTCCTATGCTTTGCTATTATCAAAGTCTATTCTAACAATTTCCCCTTATCTTGATGATGGCAAAACTATATGCAACAAATTACATGCAGTGGCAATAAGATATTGCAGATTAATACCATGCAATTAAATATGTTAAAAGTAAATAACATAAAAGCTGGATTTAAGTGCTAAGCTATAATAAATAAAGAGTTTAGATACAACTTATAGAAATTTCTTAGATAGACTAAAACAGTATTATAGTTTTTATTGTCTAATCTACTTCATTCGATTTCTTCATCTCCTTTTATGCTTGGGATATGCTTCTTCTTCACTTTCTTTTGAATCTTATTTCTATGTTGGAATGATCCCTTGTTGAATCATCTTTTGAGTTCGATCAAATTCCTCAATGTACTGCATCATCAATTTTACTTCATCATTTCCAAATATTTCTTCTTCCTTCCTTGTCTTGAATTTTTCTCTTTTGAGGTGTTCTCTTCTTTACAATCTTTCCTCCATCAGCAAGATGGGAATTATCCCCATGATACAACATCTCCTGATCCTTCAGATGTCTGAACATCTCAAACTTCAGTATTTTTTATTTCTGCTTCTTCAAAGTTGTCTGTCTATCAACTATAGATTGAAATTCCTCCCCAAGGATTGCAAACTTAGACTTCACTTCCTTCTGAATCTCTTTGTCCTCCTCCTTCTTAGGAGATTTCTGTATGATATGATCCACTCTCAAAGGTTCAGTCAATACACCTTCTTTCACAAAGCCACCGTGATAGTGCTTTGGTTGATGCTTCTATTTTTCTGCAATATTGATCTATTGCCTTTGTTTCACTTTCTTCTCCCAAAACCCTCCTCCAGATTGGCCTTAATACATCTTTACAGTTGGTTGCTTCATTATAGGCTTTGAGATGGGAAAATTGATGATTTTGCCTTTTACTATTCATACCAATCTCGCCAATTTCTTTGTCTTTAACTTCAGCAATTCTTGTGGATAAGTCCTTTGACCTTGCAGGAGCAAATTGATCTTCTAATGTTTTTTCCTGTTCAACAATTGATTTCATTATTGCTTTCTCTTTCTTATCGCTTTCTTCTAATGATAGGCTCATCATTTTACTTTTCCATTTTTTTCTATCATCAAGTAATGACAAAATTGAGTCAAACTTTTCAGTTAGATTTTTCTCCATAGCACTTCATTTATTCAGCAAACTGGCCATGTAAGTCCTAAGACCAATGAGAGTTTTCTTCAAATCAACATTTTCTTCTTTAATATCATCCACTTTTTTTCTGTAGAATCTTCATGTCATTTCCCTTCGAAATGATCTCTCCCTTCAAAGTGACATTCTGCTCATTTAAAGTATCAATTATCTTCTTTAACTTTTTATACAAGATATATCTTTCTTTTACTCATTTCTCATGTATAATGTTGACAACAACCTCCTTCTCTCTTTTCACTCTTGAGGTAATAATGGTGTCAGGTACTTTCCTTACCTCTTCCATGATTTCTCCGGCAATTCTCTGAAAATTGCTTTTCGTGCTGTTCATTTTTCTCATAACTTCCATAGGTGTCATTCCTTTTTCAATGTCCTCTTAAGTCTCTATCTTAGTGTTGGTCCCGAAACGAGTACAATCAGTGTATGGGGGGGAATACACTGATGTCAAATTTTTCTGAAAGACTCAGAAAAATGCTCTAACACTCTCAGTCAGGATTTCCTGAATTACTCAGTATGCTGAAGGTCCACAGGGGCAGCAGGGACAGTTCAGTAACGAGTCAGATAAGCTGAGTGTGAGTAATGTGCTCGAAAGCTCAGTAGAGATAACAAACCTACTGACTGCTTGAAAGTAAGTCAGTTGGACTACTATCTCAGTGAGCTAGAGTACGTGCGGAAAGTGAGCCCTTAGTTTCTACTCATTTTAGTTTCTGAAAACATTTTCTCTGAACTTGCTTAGTAAACTGGTGGTTAAGGCTGAGTGCACAGTATTAAAATTCAGGATGATTGATTCAGTCCTGAAGATAAAAACAATGCAGAATGTTCAGTTTATTATGATGACAGTTACAATCCTGAGCAGAATAGTAAATCAGCACACAGGGGACTTTTTAACGTGGTTCGGATATAACCAACTCCTACGTCCATGACCTGATTTAACAGAAAGCTATCCTCAAAACCTTGAGGATAGGTGCTTGGTTTTACGTGCCAAGGGACACGGATAGCCAACTTCCTCTCTTAGGAACTGACCCCTGAGCGTTTTACAAGTCCCAGTCCTTCTAACCAACCAATCTCACACCCTGAGTGGTTTGGTATTCTGGTTTCCTACTAAGATAGCTCTAGCAATACAAAACAATGCTAAATATTAGAGCAATCGATATAAGCAAATACAGAGTGAATCCTACTACAACACTAGGGAAATTTAATTGCAGAGTGTTGCTTATAGTATGCTTTGAGAGCTTGGATTCTTGAGAGTTTTCTCTTGGAAATTTCCTGTTAGCCTTGAATGGGTGCAAGGCTCTCCATATTTATAGGCAAGATTCAAAATAGATCCGTTGGAGGAGATCAAATCAAATCTTTCCTATTTTAGGGTGGTTGCAGGCTAGAAGTATTGTTTGACCTAATCGCCATGCTTATTCTGGCAAGTTTGTCCCATCGCCTGCAACTCTGAGACGCATTAAATGTCACATTAAATGTTGCGCAGACTCTGTACATACATGTCGAAAGATCATTGGCTCTCCGTTCTAATGGCTAGTTGACTTTCAGACATTTGTCCTTCCTCGTACATTCAATACTCTGAGTCTCTTGTTAATAACTCAGTCTGAATGTTTGTCTTAATTGGAGTCTTACTGACATTCTCTTTGTCTCTTGTCCCATAGCATAAATAACCTTTTTGCTTTGGACTTACATGGTTCAGGTGATCTGAACTAATGCCCAAGTCAGGTCTTATGTGCGTTCAGCACAGCCTGATAGATTATTCAGCCCAGTATGTGTAACCTTTTTGCCTTAGACGTACATGGTTCAGATAAACGGAACCAAGGCCTAAGTCAGGTCTTAAGTGCATTCAGCACAGCCTGATAGATTACACTTACTCTTCACTGACTATGTTTTGTCCTGAGTATGCTTAGTGTACTTCAGTAGAAACATCAGCCAATGGTACTTGAGGATTGACTTCAAGACGGATCATCAGGCTTCGATCTTCAGCTTCAGACCAGGCAATCTACAGGAAGACTGACTGACTCCTTCAGGATGGATTACACTTCAGACTTCAGTAAATTGGGTCGACTCCAATATTCTTCAGTCTTCAGCAAGTACCTCCTGCACTGAATTCCTAACCTAACTATCCTGAACTATTTGATCCTGAACAACTATACTTAGCCAGATTCATCAGGGGTTTTGGGATCTAATCAAAATACTCAGATTGTCCCAATACTTAGTGACACTGACCAATTGAGTTTTTCCTGTTTTTTGAGCTATTGGAATTTGCAATGCTGTAGGCAGTCCTTCCTCTTCAAAGGTGTAATTGCCAAGCTTTCACTCCCTGTTGGCATTATGATCAACTCAATTATGTAATCCCCAAAAGCACTTTCATCTAATACTGAGAGGCTTTGGATTTGCGGAGTACACAACTCATTTCTGAAAACTTCCTCTAGAGTATACCCTACAGCTGCAGACTGGCTGTAAACTTCTATTACTTGTATATTTGTCTCTTTCTCCTTCTCCACTTCTCCACGTACTTCAGCATTTCAGCCTTCTTTTTGAGCATTTTGAACTTAAGCTTCATGTGACTAAGCAACTTGTGCTTCACCTATAGGTCTTCCATCATCATTATTATCATCATCATCAACCTTGTCATTATATCCTTCATTGCAGGGGATTGACTCTAACCATCATTTTCTTTTTCTTCATCCTAATCCCTCTCTCTTTCTTTATTTTGAGTTTGTTTTGCTTCTGTATGAGGTTATTTTTCTGCATTCTAAGTTTGAGTTGATTCTATAGCACTTGCTCCTTTAGTTTTAGTTACTTCTACACTCTTAGCTAAGGTAGTATGACCTATAGCCTCATTTTCAGGGAAGTGTGTACTTCTTTCTCCTATCCTTGAAATTTCTTCATCATCACTACTAGAGCTCACCATTTCGTAGTTGGCTTCTGGGAATTCAGTTTCAGGATCACCTTCATTTCCCATAGCAACTCTTAGAGCTTTTGCTGTTGATTTTTTCATCTTAATTCTCTGTCTTTTTCTCCATGATAATCCACTTACCTTTCTTCTTGGCTAGCTCACTTCTCTCCCTCTCAGTAGCTACCATGTTTCTCTCCTCTAGCCAGTTGTAAATGAATCTGGGTTCCATTAGTCTTCCATATTAGAACACTAAGTCCATTCCACAATCCATTAGAATTTATGTTCTTTTTTCTTTCTCAATCTCTCTATGCTTTCTCTTAGAAATTTCCATTCTATAAATTTTGTAATTTGATCCAAAACTTCAGGTGGATATTCTGGGTTTTCTTCCACTAAAACAATCTCTTTATTCTCTTCAACTGGTACAATCTCTTGATTTGTTGGCTCAACTTCCACAATGCACAAGTCTACAGCTGTGGACTTATACATCTTAGTTCCAACTTCTATAGCCTTCTTAGAATGGAATATTTTTGCTCTCTTTTCTCTGTTCACTTCATCTTCTGAGTCAGAGTCCAATATGAGCTTCTTCTTTGCACTCTTCTTCTTCTTAGACTCTACAATTGTAGACTCTACAGCTCTAGATTTTTGTGTGTGCTTTCCTTCTCTTCTTGGTCATGGGGGCCAGGGGAGCATCAACAGCTCCTCTGTGGAACTTAGCTCTCCCAATGATTCGGTGTGACATTATAGGTTGTCCATCAGAACTGTTTGCCTAATATCAGGTGCAATCACTCAAGTGTATGTGGACGTTGTTGTATTTAGCAATTGACCAAGTAAAAATATCGATCACAGGGAAGCAATGTTTGATAAGTAAGAATTGAATCTTTAGAAAGATGATTAACTAAGAAAAATAAAGACAGGGTCTTTAGTTCTTTCTACTAGTAGCAAGAAATTGAAATATCTATCTATCACCTTTCACAAGATGAGCAAGTGTTGGTAGTGTTCATTGGAGTATTTCAACTATGGGTTCATTTAATAACTTGTCATTCCTAGCATGCATAAGTATAACTAGAGGTACTAATCAAGCCAAAAGACTCTATCAAATGCTCAAGATCTCGCTTAAACTTCTAACACTCTAATTGATATGTTCTTGGCTCCTAAGCAATTCTCATTGACATAGAAACAATAACACAAACACTTGGTGTGAACAATTATCAATCATGAACATCATTTAATTAACTCAATTCTCCTATGTTGCTAACTCAGCTAAGCTCAAAATATCCAAATGCTTACACCAAAAGTTCAATCAATCATCAAAATAGAAAATTAATACATCAAGCTAACTCATACATGCATATGATTAACAAGCTATTAAAATACATCATAATCTCCATACACCGATGCAAAAGGAAACTAGCCCATGGCTAGTTGAGAAGTACAATCTACAATTAAGCTAATTACAATCATGGTTAATACTAATATAGCAAAGATATGAGAAAGCTAACCAGTTGTGGATGAATTACTTATACACTCCAACTACCTTCGAAAGCTAAATTCTAATTCGGAGCTCAAAATGATAAATTCTACCGTAAATATGTAGCTAATGTCGTGGAAAATCTACTGCAATGAACAGATTAAAAATCCAACGATCGGACCAAAAGTAATTGAAAAAATAAGAAGATGAATCAAAATGTAACCCACTTGGTAACTTCTTAAATCTCACTCTAATCTAAGAACTAAGAATCTAAAGAAAAGTCTATGAGTTGATACTCCAAAATCTGATTCAAGTGGTATTTATAGTGCTCCAAACGTTAAGACTCATTTGCCCCTCATTAAATGGATGAGAAGATGAATTTGCCCTTAATTTCATCAAAACCGAACATGGCGCACGAGCAGCAGTTGGGAGGCGCTCGAGCAAGCCAGCTCGAGTGCACCATCATGGCTGGTCGAGTGCACCCCCTGGCTCAGGGTCAAGCTACTTTCCCTCGATGAAAGGCTCATTACGCACAATCAAGACTCATCCGGTGCTCAAGCAAAGCACAACGTCCGATGTCCATTTTTGACTTTTTACGTTTTGATCCAATTGCTCGTTCAAGCTTTCTAGGGTCTTCCTCTCGATCATTTAAGCCTCCCTAAATGCTCGGATCACGTCATTTCGCCTTCCTTATCGTAATCTCCTCGATTTTGCCCATTTTAACCTATAAAAGCAACTTTCCTTCCACATAAGGGCGAATAACACAATATATTGCATATTAGGGTCAATAATGCATACAAATCACTCAATATCATGCTAGAATACACCAAATATGATGCAATAATTACCCTAATCACACCCCCAACTAGATCGTTGCACGACTTTGGGAAATGAAGCGATAAGATAAGGAGAATAATTGTATCAATGAGCAACTAATACACAATCACATGCCACATATACATCACCTAAATCATGCAAATCTTATCCATGTAATATCATCTAATCCACTATCTACACAAACTAAATGCACACATGATCAAATCAATTAGTCACAATCCTCACATGAAAGTGTTTAGCTCACTCTCAAGTGTATGAGGATTCTCTCAATCATCACACAAGGTACATTCACTACCATAGGCTTGACAAGAGTCTCCAAATCTCCACCACTTATTTGACAACTCGTTCTCAAATTAATGAGGACTTTCATAGGTTGTAGTGTTGGCTCTTTGGTAAGGTAGGAAAGTTTAGGATAAAAGCGACTACAAGATTAGTAAGGCATAGAAGGAACATATAAGATCATTCACATTCTTCTTTGCTCCAAGCAGTTTGCTTCTTCATGCAATTATCACATTCATCACTCTTTCTTGAGCATATTACTTCCCTTTTTTGTACTCGTGATCACATTCACAACACAAGAATCAACCTTTCACAATTTTTTATTGCACATGCACTTTTCATATCCATGCTTCTTGAATATTTTTCCTCTTTAAGAAACCATTTCTTCATAGATTGACATGGCATCTAAGTCATCCATCATCAATGTATAGCACACCACAAGTGTTGGGATATAATCTGAGTGTTTTGATTCAGATCCCAAAACCCCTGATGAAGTGCCTAAGTAAAGTTAGTCAGGATTGTTTAGTTCAGGACTAGTCAGGTTAGAATAGGTTTTCTATTCATATGTAATCAGCTCAGGGGGAACGCATTGAAGACTGGAGATTGATGGAGACGTCCCAAAGATCCTAAGTCAGAAATGTGTTCAATCCTGTAGGTCGGAGTTCATCCTGAGGACACTTGACCTGAAGCTGATCCTTGAAGAACCTGAAGTTAATCCTGAGGCCAGTCGAAGACGGTCCTAACAAATCCCACTAATGATGTTCCTACTGAGTACCCTAAGATTTTTCAGGTCAAGACTCACTTAGTGAAGGCAGAAGTAGCCTGAGTAGTCAGGCCGAGCGTTCATCCACCGACGCTTATAAGGGTCTGATGAAAAACCTACTGAAGCAATGAGAGTTAACATTTATGTTAACATTTGAGGATAAAAGGAATATCAGTAGCTCCTGATAAGACAAACATTTGACCTGAGTAAAGTGCAAGACACTTAGAGTTTTAAATGTACGAGAAAGGATGAAGTCGTATCAAGAAGTAGCCATTTTAACAGAGAGCCAATCAGATGTCGACAATGCACGTACAGAGTCTGCGCCGCATTTACTATTCCTCAGAATTGCAGGTGGCGACCACAGAGTTTCCCTTTTAAGCATTGGGAAAGGTTAATCAAGTACAAGTCAGCATGCACCTACCTAAAATAAGAATATTCGAAAAGATCTTCTCCAATGGATCTGTTGGTAGAATTATCTAATTTAGTATTTATGTGGCTGTAATTACACTGAAATCCAACCAAACAATAATCTTGATATGAGTTCTTGAGAGAGTTTGCATAGAGAGAGAAAGTAATAAGAGAAAGTAATATTGGTATTATGAGCTTAGATGGAGAAGAATGTTACAAGGAATCTATTTATAGGTTTGCATGTAATGAGGTGCACTTAGTGGGCTTATTTAACATAATGTGTTGACAAATGTCCCCAACACATGTCATTATTCACTACTGTGCTCTAATTACACTGCTTTGTCCTACTACATCACTACTAATTCCCTACGTAACTATTGGCTTCACTTTAAACTAGGCGAGCTCCCTTGCCTTGTGTTGCTCTGGGATGTGATGATGGTAGTAGGATCGGGCCTTGTCCTCTGGTGTTGGGCGAGCTCCAAGCGAGCTCTGGGTGAGCTCCCTTGCGAGCTCCCCCTTTCCCTGGTTATCACTTGGTCAGATACTGATGACGTGGCTCTTGGTCAACTGGGCGAGCTCCTGGGCTAGCTCTCCCTCTCTCTCCATAATGTTGACTGGTCAAAGGTTATGTTATGCCAAAATGCCAACCTGGCGAGCTCTTTAGCCTTAAGCTATTTATTTTGTTAATCCTCCATTAGTAGTTCGTTTTAGTTCTCCTATCAATATTTTCCTCCAGCTCGTCTACATCATGATATTTCTAAAGTGTGGGCGAGCTGATTTGCCTCTATGGGTGAGAACTCTAGTAATTGTGAACTCCCTTTTGTGTGGTGTCGAGCTCCTTGGCGAACTACCTTAGGTGGCATGTGGGGTGACGTGGTGTGGAATTCAAGGAGTTGTGCACACCTTTCCACGCCTCAATTCCCGCGCCCATCATTCCATACTTTCAAATTTCTTGCAGATGAGTCTCTGGACTCTCTGGAAACTTCACTTCGCCTCGTCTCTTTCCTATAAATATGCGGTTACAGTTTCATTCTTTATTTTCGATCCTTTGAATTTCCAGAGCAATCCTTAGCATTCCAAGCGTTTTCCAGCGACTAAATGCTTACTTTTTTGGATTTTCATTTGATCTTCTAAAGTAGTAACATTGAATCTTCGTTTTCTTTACTTTTCTTTTGCAGATTTCTATTTTCCTTCTTTTTTCTTAATTTTCCCTGTTGAACACCATAACTTCCGGCCACCTTCAAGCTTTTCGGCCACCGGAATCTCTAACTTCAAACACCCATTAACCTTTAACAACTAGATCATCTAAGACCTCGCCTCCTTAGAACATCATGTCCACCGGATCTTCGAGTCGAACTATCTCTAACAAGAACTAGGGAAAGAGACCTATGACAAGTAATGAGAAACCTATCCCACAATTGACTCCCATTATAATTGGATCTAGTTCTGAGGTAACCTCCGTAGCTCGCCCTTGTCCTGGAGAGCTTCCTGGCGAGGTTCGTCCTGGTTCTGAGGAAAGGGCCATCAACTCTGGGGGTGGCTCTGATGACGATCTCCGCGAGCTCTGGGAGGAGGTCGGCCAAGAAAGAGGAGAGGTTGCTGGGGAGGAAGAAGAGGCCACTGGGGGAAATGAGGAGGAGGTCGCCGAATCTAGCGGTCCCTCTGGTGAGCATGTGGGCGAGCTCGAGGAAGAGGATGAGGAGGAGGTTACTTTCGATTACCTCCGCTCTATCAATTTCCCAACTCCTCGACTTCATGAGCATAACATCCCTATTGCCATTGAGCATTAACTCGACTGGGAGGAGTAAATGGTGAGGTACCAAAGCTTCCCCACTCCTGAGCGAACTATCAGGGAGGCCGATGGCAAGTCAGACTTCAAGGCGAACTCTGTACAGAGTGTAATTTCAGAGTTTATGCTCCCAATCTCCGCAAGAAATACCGCATCCCTTTGGATATTCACTTGTAAGCCCCGGAACCGAAAGAGTGAGCTGATATGCCTCCACCTGGGTTGACGGCTATCAATGTTCACACCTTGGAGGCCGGGCTCACACTTTCTTTGCACCCGATAATTGGCCAATTTTTTATGGACATGAACCTCGCCACTACCCAGCTTATTCCAAATGCTTGGAGTAGGCTTTTGGCTATGCTGACGGTTTTTGGGTTGGAGGGGTACAAGAACTGTCTAACCACCACTGAGATCAATCAAGCTTTCAGTGTGACAAAGCAATCCAATGAGAGCAAAGGTTACTACTATCTAAAGGCTCGACCCAGGGGGAAGTTCATAGAGAGCCTTCTAAACAAAATTCGTGATTGGAAGGAGCAATTCATCTTCATCGGCGGAGATTGGCGGGCCTCTATTAACTATACCGGGAGAGGAGGCCGTATCAATTCTCCTGAGGAATACGAAGAGGTTAGCAGTAGGTGGCCCATTTCGGTGTGCGTGGGTTGAATTAGATTTACTAATCTATTTCTTTTTCTTTTTTCAGCTCCGAAGAATCACAAGCCCAGAACCCCTTCTGACATTTCCAAGACGTTCGAGTTTGTTCGTACATTGTGTTGTTTGTGGAACCGTAAGGATCAGGACGTCGAACACCTGAGTAAGCATCACTGCAGGCTAACTGCTCGTGTCCTTACGTCTCCTCATCATCTCACTGCGCAAGCCTCGGAGCTTCCAGGCAGCAATCTCTTAGTAGCTCGCCTGAATGAGTTAGTTCGCCAGGTTCACTATTTATCTTTTATTTAATTTTATCTAACCCTTTGTACTGGTGTAGATCAAGGTGTGATGGTCACTGTCCCATCAATCGAGGTCCCTAAAGCTTTTGACATCTTAGTTCGCAAACTCCAGATGGGTCCACCTCGCCCCAATAAAAAAGGACTGCCTTCCACATCAGCTTTGGTGGCAAATAAAAAGGCAGAGCTTGTTGGTCCCAAAGGCAGGTTTTAGGGAAGAATACACTTGAACAAGTCTAGAGGGGAGGGGGGGTTGAATAGACTTGTAAGGATTCAAAAACATTTTTCAATTTTACTGGATTATTCAGAAAATCAGCAGACTACTTGAGGTAGTCTGAATTTTGAGAATAGTGCGCTGTGTATAGTGCGGAAACGTTTTAAAGAAAATCGGTTTTTAGGTGATGTGCACAGATAAGAACAGAAAGAAATACGAAGAGAAACAGGGGTTTATAGTGGTTCGGACCAACTGTCCTACATCCACTCTCCTCAATCCAATTTGGACTTGAGGGGCTCTCCACTAACTCACTTACTCACTTACTTACACAGTTTTGAGAGTACTACTCTCTTTACAACTTGTCAATGCTATAATTGCAATTGACTTCTC
>JAPKLY010000220.1:734714-762036 GCA_026898435.1 Prunella vulgaris | reverse complement strand
AAGCAATTTCTGAAGAAGTCGTCAGAGTAGGACAAGCTGCCGGGGCCGTTGCTGATCGGAACAGGATGAAGCAGGTCCTGAACCGAGTACTGGAAATGTACGATATTCCACTGACTGCTTGGAATAAGGATGAAGATTAGATCAGGAGCTAGTTGTTCAGGAATTTTGTAATAGCTTCAGGATACTTGTATTTTCTTATCAATCAATGAAGTTATTTACTTTTCCTGAGTACAACTTCTTGTTGACTCCTGAATCTACTTTTCTGAATCCTTATCAAGAACTGTACTAACTCATTCCTTGTTTTCCTCTTATAGACTAAGTACCTAGTTTGTCAGGTGGTACTGAGTTGTTCTCACTGACTAAGTCAGTTGACTGTATAGATGAATAGGAATTTGCTTAAGGGTTTTGGCATCATCAAAAAGGGGGAAATTGTTGGGACAATCTGAGTGTTTTGATTAGATCCCAAAACCCCTGATGAATTTGCCTAAGTATAGCTGTTCAGGATAAAACAATTCAGGATAGTTATGTGATAGCTCCTTGAGAGTTACGTACCCAAGTGTAGGTTGATTTCAAGTAATAAAATTTCTCGGGAGACCGAGTGTCGAACCACAGGGAGATTTGGAAGAAAAAGATATTATCTAGTTGAGAGGTTTAAATAAAGTAACAAAATACTAGAGCTTCGGGATTCCACTTTAGATAAAAATACTAGAGTTATGATCTTGGTTATCTTTGATAACTCAATCGAAATCTAACAATCAAGTGATTTCAATCGGAAGATATAACTTTGAGCACATATAATACTTTTGAAAAGTACCTTTAGAAATTCGAACAAGTTTATAAAATCAATAGTTGATATGTAAAACTAAGCATTTGTTGTGCCTATAAGTCTACAACAAATCAAAGTAATGACACATCAAAACCTCTCTTAAAAACTCTTCAAATGACTAAAGGATTAAAACTTTGAAAATCTTTATTGAATAACCAAGAACATTACTAATACTTTACTAAAGCTTCATCCCTAACTCTAGTAAAATATTTAGCTACTCATACTAATACAATAAGAACTCATATTTCTAAGAGAGATACTAGACTAAGATAGAAGGATTACAAGGAAAATGGGATGCCTTCAAGGGTTGCTAAAGGGCTCTTTATATAGGCCTCCAAATAGTGAATCATGGAGACTTTAGGAACCAATTCACGTGGCCTGTAAACATCAGTAATTTAATTGCCCTTTCCGTCTGAATTTCATCTTGACTTCTGAATGAAAGTTGTAGGCCGTTGGATTAGCTTTCCAAGGAGTCTAAGATCTCCAAAATTGGATCTCTAGATTGTGAGTTATGACCATAATAGTGGAGTTGGTAAAACTGGATTGTTTTTCTCCGCGAATTTATGGTGGTCTATTGAAAAACAGATATCTCAGCTTGCACAAAATCAACGCCTTTAATATTTCTACTGTGTCTTGATGAATTTCTTGGCTAACCAATGGATTTGGTCTTGTGTAAATTGGACTTTTGTGTGAATTATGGTGAATTATTTCCCAACATGTGTACTGAGATGGCGGAATTTTGAAGCCCTGCATTGATTGTCATTTTGACCATTGAAGCCGGAACTTTTGACACTTGAACCCTGAAGACAAGTTGTAGAGCAACGAATTAGTGATCAAATACAACTGGAATTGGTTCAATTGGTTTAGTGAGGCTCCAGATACTGTGCAAATACGAAAATGTGTTTTGAGTCCAAACATTGGACAGAATTGGAGTCTTCACTTATGAGTACAAATACAATCCAAACATGTAAAATTGGATCACTAAAGTGTCTTAAGTATTTAGTACATTGTCTTAGGTGTTCAATATCATAAAATTTGGATAAATATAACTCCACTTAAGACCTCAACAATATACAATAGACATAATGGTTAGGTTGAATTACACATATGCTTCTTATTTAAATAGAAAACATAAATACTTATAACTAATTAGAAAGTGTGAAATTATATATAAATACGCTAAACAATACATTATAGTACACAAAATAATACACAAAATAGGTAAAATACATGCATACTTAAACGCTAATCATTATGTTAGAGATTCAGTACAGGTGGACCATGCTGAAGACTGAAGAATATTGGAGTCGACCCAATTTACTGAAGTCTGAAGTGTAAACCATCCTGAATGAGTCAGTCAGTCTCGCTAAAGATTGTCTATTCTGAAGCTGAAGATTGAAGCCTGCTGATTCATCCTGAAGTCAATCCTGAAGTACCATTGGCTGATGTTTCTACTGAGTACACTAAGCATACTCAGGACAGAACTTAGTCAGTGAAGAGTAAGTGTTACCTATCAGGCTGTGCTGAATGAACTTAAGACCTGACTTAGGCCTTGATTCAGTTAACCTGAATCATGTAAGACCAAAGCAAAAAGGTTACACATACTGGGCTGAATAACCTATCAGGTTGTGCTGAATGCACATAGGACCTGACTTAGGTCGTGGTTCAGATCACCTGAATCATGTAAGTCCAAAGCAAATGGTTATTTATGCTATGGGACAAGAGACAAAAAGAATGTCAGTAAGACTCCATTAAGACACACGTTCAGACTGAGTTATTAACAAGAGACTCAGAACATTGAATGTACAAGGAAGGACAAATGTCTGAAGGTCAACTAGCCATTATAGCGGAGAGTCAATGATCTTTCGACACGCATGCAAGGAGTCTGTGCACCATTTAATGCGGCATTTAATGCGTCTCAAAAAGTTGCAGGTGATGTGACAACTTGCCAGAATAAGCATGGCGGGTAGGTCAAACAGTATTTCTAGCCTGCAATCTACCTAAAATAGGAAAGATTTGATTTGATCTCCTCCAACGGATCTATTTTGAATCTTGCCTATAAATATGGAGAACCTTGCACCCATTCAAGGTGAACGGGAAATTTCCAAGAGAAAACTCTCAAGAATCCAAGAACTCAAAGCATATCATAAACAACACTCTGCAATTAAATTTCCCTAGTGTTGTAGTAGGATTCACTCTGTATTTGCTTAGATCAATAGCTCTATTATTTAGCATTGTTTTGTATTGCTAGAGCTATCTTAGTTGGAAACCAGAATACCAAACCACTCAAGGTGTGAGATCGGTTGGTTAGAAGGACTGGGACTTGTAAAACGCCCAGGGGTCAGTTCCTAAGAGAGGAAGTTGGCTACTCATGTCCCTTGTAAAACGCCCAGGGGTCAGCAAGAGCTTCTTCTATGCTCTTAGGTTCCTGATCACTCAGGAAACAACAAAACATAGCGCTCTCACCAAAAGACAACCTAGTCCTGACCCCCTCATTGATATCACCAATGATATCAGTCAATGAGTGATCATCTAGCCACCGCCTCCTGTTGAAGGGAGCACTGGGAGCTGCTGACGTTCCCTCGCCTGATCCTGAAATGTTAGTCTCGACAATAATAGGCAAAGAACAGGAACGAGCAAGAACAGGGGATACTGAGTCATTTTCTGAGGGTTGGCCAATATTAGAGACATTGTTTCCCCCTACAGTGTTGGACTCAGTAACTGTCTCAGGTGCAGAAGCATCATCACCGACAGTACGTACCTCAGGTTGAGTCTGTGCCTCCGTCTGAGACTCAACATTCTCTGAGGCTGGGGCTAGCTGAGGGTTGGCCTGATGTCCATCCTGATCATCATCATCATCATCCCATCCCTTGGGAGCACTGACAAGCTTGATCCTGAATTCAGGATTCTTCAGGCTCAGTCTCGTTATCCTCTTGACAACCCCCTCAGTGTCAGGATTCGGAACCTGTTTCCTATGCACTAATGCAGTCTCATCAAACACAACATGAGGTGTTTCCTTCACACAAAGGGTCCGACAGTTATACACATCTGAAGGCTTTACTGACTGAGGAGTATCCTAAGAAGACTCCCTCATCAGATTTGCTATCAAAGGCTTTCAGCTGGTCTTTCCCATTGTTCAGGATGAAACACTTACACCCAAAGATATGGAAATAAGAGATGCGAGGCTTCCTCTTGTTCCAGGTTTCATAAGGTGTCTGAGCATGTTGTTTGTTCAGCATGGATCAGTTCTGAGTGTAGCAAGCAGTGTTGATTGCTTCAGCCCAGTACTTCTTGGGCAATCCTGACTCAGCCAACATGGTCCTGGCAGCTTCCTTCAGGGTCCGATTTCTTCTTTAAGCTACCCCATTCTGCTGAGGGGTCCTGGCTGCAGAAGTCTCATGAGTTATACAATAGTTAGTACAAAAGTCAGTTATAATGGAGTTTATAAACTCAGTTCCTCGATCTGATCAGATCCTGACTATGCTCTGACCCTGTTCAGTGCTCAATTGCTTGAGTAACTCTGGAAGCTTCACCTGAGTCTCCTTTTTATTCAGCAAGAAAATAACCCATGTATACCTGGATTAATCATCAACAACAACAAGGGTATATTTCCTACCATTTATGCTGACAGGAGTAACTGGACCAAAGAGATCCATGTGCAGGAGCTGAAGCACTCTGTCAGTTGAGAAGGTTTCTTTCACTTTGAATGAAGCTTTGGTTTGCTTGCCTTCCTGACATGCTCCGCACACGTGGTCTTTGCTAAAAACTTCATTGGGTAGACCATCTACAAGTGAGAGTCTAGAGATTTTGTTATTAATCTTGAAGTTTAAGTGACTCAGGCGTTTATGCCAGAGCCAACTGAGCTCAGAGGAGCTCTTAGCAACCAAACAAGTTTCAAGAGGACTGCTCTTGAAATCAGCAAAATATACATTACCCCTCCTTATACCTGTAATCAGAACCTGTAGTGTAGATTTGTCCTTCACAAGACACATGTTAGATGTAAATTCTACACTATATCCTCGGTCACAAAACTGACTGACCGAGAGTAAGTTATGTCTCAGTCCCTCAACATATGATACATTCAGTACACGGACAGAGCCAATAACAAGGGTTCTGAATCCTCTGGTTAAACCCTTAGAGTAATCACCAAAGGTTACCTGTGGGCCTTCCTGAGCTACATAATCCTGAAGGAGATCACGAAATCCGGTCATGTGCCTGGAACATCCTGAGTCCAAGTACCAGTCCTTCATCAGATCCTCCTTCCTCTTCTTGTAGCCCGCAGCGACCTGAAAAGAATCAGGCCTCAGGTACCCATCTCGTATTGGGTCCTACTGAGTCAGCCATACCCTTCAGGATTCAGATTTGCTTAACAATTCTGATAGCATCAGAATTGTAAACCTGTCTCCCTGAAACATCTACATACACAATCTTCTTCCTTTGTCCCTGGGAAGTTGATGGTGTATGGGTGTCAGGCTGAGGTTCAGGAGCCCTATATTGATTCCTGGGGGTGGGCCTCTTGTTCCTTCTTGGCCTGGGTGCATTGGGCTGAGTTTGATCCCGAGAAGGAGCGGCTTGGGCCTGACCTCTTGGCACTTGAGGTCTGGCCCTAGTGTTACCGGAGTCAGGTCTCAGTTGCCTTTCAGAGACCACCTGGTTTGTCCTTCTCCTTTGGGGATTAGGACGTTCCTGATGGGCTCTGTGCCCTGTCTGAGGAGTCTGGACCTTAGTAGTCCTTGGCTTTACCTGAGGCCTCCTCTGTCCTGAGTTCCTTCCGCTCTGAGCAATTCTAGGCTGGGCCTGAGAAGTGCTAGGAGCAGAGTTCTTCCCAGATTGAGGATTCCTAGGCTGAGCCTTGGAGTTCCCTTGATCTGTCTTCCTTGACTCAGGATGAGGAGCCTTGGTCTTTCCCTTAGGTTTTGGCCTTGGTTTCTCAGTCCTTTGCCTGACAGGTTCAGCAGGCATTTTCTCCTTCCCTTTGCCTTTGTCCTGACGAGCAACACTTAAGCTCTTGTCATCAGTTAGGGCAGGGACAAACTTCTTCTGAGAGTTGCTTTCTGAAGCACCTCTCCTTTTCTTGCCCTTTGGGTCTTTTGAGGCATCATAGCCTAACCCAGTTTTAGCACCATCAGTCAGCTGAGAGAAACTTGTTAACTCATCAACCACTTGGGTGGATGTGTATAACTTCTTCAGCTTAACCTCAAGATGCCCATTTGTTTCTTTCAGGGCCTCAATTTCAGTGGTGTACTGAAGCACCAACTCTTCATGAGCTTTCTCTTTTGAAATCAGCTCAAGATCCCAAGTAGTTTGCTCAGCACATAGGCGAGCTTGCCACTCAGTTTCGAACATCACTCTATCATCAGTTGTTCCTGAGCAAGGAACATATCAGTATCACGAGTCTCAATCAGCGAGCTGAATACACCTTTCAGTCTTTCTACCTCCAGTGGAGCTTCATCATGCTTGTTCCGAGCATGAAGCAGCTCTTCCTGAATATGTACTAATCTGAGGGCTTCCTCAGTATATCTTACTCTGAGAGACTCAGTTAGCCGATCGTTCTCTCCACTCAGTTGCGCATTCACATCTACTGTGTGAGTATGAGTCTCCTGCAGCCTTGAGAAGTCAGCCATCAATTGCTCTAGGGCGAGCTGAAGGTCGAGTTCTCCTGCTGAATCTGAGCTAAGCTCAGGTGCGTGATCAGGAGAAGAGGCAGAAGAACATATCTCATCATCTATCATCAGGCAGAGGTCATCATATTCCTCATCGGAGAAGAGTTCAGGGGACCGGCGTCCTGGGCCATCTGAATCTGAGGAATCCTCAGCAAGTAATGCTCTCCGGTCTGATGCCCTGAGTTCTCTCTTGGCTCTCCGATCCTCTCGTTCGCGAGCACTGAGCTCCGGACAATCATACTGATAATGTCCGGTTTTCTAGCAGTGGTAGCACTGATCTACATCAGAAACAAACTTTTTGTCAGTGTACCTTTTATCTGATGACTCCCTCCTGCTCCCTGATGATCGTTCAGGTTTGGAGCTGGATCTTCTGGGCTCATCATCTCTCCTCTTCTCATCTCTTCGTCGCTCAGGCTCATTGCGATCCCTCCTGGAATCTGAACCCCTCCTTTCTTCTCTTCGGGGACTCAATCTCCTGGGGCTGGAGTACCTGCGATCACGACTGTCAGTATAAAATTTCTTATACCTTCCGAATCGAGAGTTCAGTTTCTCGAAACGCCGCGCCATCAAGCTGTACTCCAAGGCTAGCTCATCCTTGTTCATGTCCTTCAGAAACTTAGAGCCAGATCCAGCCTCAGGCTCAGGAGTAGCTTTAAGAGCCACACTCTTTTCCTTTTCAGGAGTCTTCTCCTCACTAACTTCCTCACTGACAACACCCTTCTTCCTCTTATCGAGGTCGAATTCCAGAGCCTTTAACTCTGAGAATAGGTGAGAGTGAGTAATGTTGGTAAGATCCTGAGTGTTCTTCAGTAAGATCACTCATGTGTCCCATCTTTCAGGGAGACAGTTCAGGATTTTAGAAGACACCTCCCTCTTGGGAAACTCCTTCCCAAGGGTTGCTAGCTCATTCATCGTCTTAATGAACCGAGCTTCCATCTGATCAATGGATTATCCTTCTAACATCCGGAAGGCTTCAAACTTCCTAATTGCAAGATCTCTCTTGTTCTCTTTGATCTTTTCTGATCCCTCACTCATCTTTCTCAGAGCATCCCAGATCTCCTTTGCAGTCCTCAGATGCATGAGTCTGACCGAATTCTCGTAAGAAACGGTGTGGAGTATAATGTTTTTGGCAACATTATCCAGTCCGATTTGCTTAATTTGATCAGAATTAAGCGCGGACCTCTCCACTTCTTCATCTCCGGCGGCTAGAACAGGAACATTGCCAGCAACAGGTCAGGTCGTCTGAAGATTCCTCATAAACTTGATCGGACCCTGCTCAATCACCAGATACATCTGATCATGGATGGAATAGAGATGTGCGAGTACCCTAAATTTCCAATAGTCATAATTGTCAATAGAGAATTCAGGAAGATTTCCTTCGAGGCGTTTAGAACCGGATGCCATGATATGCAGTTTTTAGAAATGGGATCTATTCAGTAGACCACCAAAAGTTTCTCCTCAGAAACTGTTGGTAAACAAAGTCAGTGGTCTTTTGAACCACTGCTCTGATACCACTTGTTGGTCCCGAAACGAGTATAATCAGTGTATGGGGGGAATACACTGATGTCAGATTTTTCTGAAAGACTCAGAAAAATGCTCTTACACTCTCAGTCAGGATTTCCTGAATTACTCAGTATGCTGAAGGTCCACAGGGACAGCAAGGACAGTTCAGTAACGAGTCAGATAAGCTGAGTGTGAGTAATGTGCTCGGAAGCTCAGTAGAGATAACAAACCTACTGACTGCTTGGAAGCGAGTCAGTTGGACTACTATCTCAGTGAGCTAGAGTACGTGCGGAAAGTGAGCCCTTAGATTCTACTCGTTTTAGTTTCTGAAAACATTTTCTCTGAACTTGCTTAGTAGACGGGTGATTAAGGCTGAGTGCACCATATTAAGATTCAGGATGATTGATTCAGTCCTGAGGATAAAACAATGCAGAATGTTCAGTTTATTATGATGACAGTTATGATCCTGAACAAAATAGTAAATCAGCACACAAGGGTCTTTTTAACGTGGTTCGGAGACAACCAACTCCTACGTCCACGACCTGATTTAACAGGAAGCTATCCTCAAAACCCTGAGGATAGGTGCTTGGTTTTATGTGCCAAGGGACACGAGTAGCCAACTTCCTCTCTTAGGAACTGACCCCTGGGCGTTTTACAAGTCCCAGTCCTTCTAACCAACCAATCTCACACCCTAAGTGGTTTGGTATTCTGGTTTCCAACTGAGATAGCTCTAGCAATACAAAATAATGCTAAATATTAGAGTTATCGATCTAAGCAAATACAGAGTGAATCCTACTACAACACTAGGGAATTTTAATTGCAGAGTGTTGCTTATAGTATGATTTGAGAGCTTGGATTCTTGAGGGTTTTCTCTTGGAAATTTCTCGTTCACCTTGAATGGGTGCAAGGTTCTCCATATTTATAGGCAAGATTCAAAATAGATCCGTTGGAGGAGATCAAATCAAATCTTTCCTATTTGGGGTGGTTGCAGGCTAGAAATATTGTTTGACCTAACCGCCATGCTTATTCTGGCAAGTCAGTCCCATCGCCTACAACTTTGAGACGCATTGCCGCATTAAATGCTGCGCAGACTCCGTACATACGTGTCGAAAGATCATTGGCTCTCCGTTCTAACGGCTAGTTGACTTTCAGACATTCGTCCTTCCTTGTACATTCAATACTCTGAGTCTCTTGTTAATAACTCAGTCTGAATGTTTGTCTTCACTGGAGTCTTACTGACATTCTCTTTGTCTCTTGTCCCATAGCGTAAATAACCTTTTTGCCTTAGACTTACATGGTTTAGGTGATCTGAACTAATGTCCGAGTCAGGTCTTATGTGTCTTCAGTACAGCCTGATAGATTATTCAGCCCAGTATGTGTAACCTTTTTACTTTGGACTTATATGGTTCAGGTAAACTGAACTAAGGCCTAAGTCAGGTCTTAAGTGCATTCAACACAGCCTGATAGGTTAACACTTACTCTTCACTGACTAAGTTCTGTCCTGAGTATGCTTAGTGTACTCAGTAGAAACATCAGCCAATGGTACTTCAGGATTGACTTCAGGACGGATTAACAGGCTTCGATCTTTCAGCTTCAGACCCAGGCAATCTTCAGCAAGACTGACTGACTCCTTCAGGATGGATTATACTTCAGACTTCAGTAAATTGGGTCAACTCCAATATTCTTCACTCTTCAGCAAGTTCCATCTGTACTGAATTTCTAACCTAACTATCCTGAACTATTTTATCCTGAATAGCTGTACTTAGGAAGATTCATCAGGGGTTTTGGGATCTAATCAAAATACTCAGATTGTCCCAACACATAATTTAAAAACTTTTCGTTAGAGAGAAGGTTTTCGAATCATACTATTTTGGTAAACTAGCGTTCTTCAAATCTTCCTTATGATATTCATGCAGTTAATCCAAGCATTAATAAGTGATAGATCATTAAATGATTTCTTGGAATTAATGCAGCCGTCCTTGTAGTTTGTGTCATCCTAGGTTGTTAGTTACTTCTGACTTTGGTACTGTCAGGTTAGTTAGGTTTGTGTCAGGTTTATACATAGGTGACAACTTCTCATTGGCTTAGGCCTGTGTGTTTTCAGACCTGTCAAACAACTTTCCTTAAGTCCACTGTCACTTCTGCAGGTGACTTGGAACATTCCTTTTGTTGCATTTAACACTTCATTAAGTGTTGCTACCACCTTCTTAAATGGTGTAAAAGCATTTAAGGCTTCAGGTGAATTCTTCACAGTGGGGTTGCATCTTCTCTGAATACAGGTTAGTTATACTTAGTCCTTTGAGGTGTACTTCTCCTTTGATGGGTGTATTTACTAAATAGGTATCAGGGAAATTGATCTTCACAGGTGAGTTCTTATTTATCTTTAAGTAGTTTGTTGCCTATCGAACTAAGCCTGTCAACTAGCCTTCTATAGTAATACATCCTCCTATAGTTAGGCTATTTTTTAAACTTATTGCAACTGCTTTAAATACATTCCAAGGGGTTTTGGGATTAAATCAAAACATTCTTCGTCCATTTTCAAACACTATATTTTCGTTGCCACCACATCCCGTAAATATATCCTAGAGTAAGTCTATTGTACTAAAAGTATCATGCAATTTAATTATACTTTTGAAAAGTCATCATTGTTATTATATATATATATATATATATATATATAAATCGATTTAAAGTGAGGGATTTTTCTGTATAAATATGAATAACTTTTCGTTAATAATTAAACTGATTTATAAATAACACACTTAAATAGAATCACACAATGCACATGATTCATATTAATAACCAAATTTGTTATTTATTGCTACAATAACAATGAATCCAATGTAGAAAGACAAAGTATTGTATGAAAATGGTTCATGATAAGCTTATCATGAACAAGTTTTATAGTATAAAACTTTTAACCAGGTGTATCAAAAGTTGAAGTCAAAAAAATTTATATATTGACTTCAACTTTTGATACATCTGATGAATATTTTGATACACTTGACCAGTTAGTTGATACACTAAAACAATTTCATGATAAGCTTCTCATGAACTATTTTCACACAATACCAACTCAAGATAATGCAAAGTATTGTATGAAAATGGTTCATGATAAGCTTATCATGAATAAATTTTAAAGTATCAAACATTAATCAGGTGTATCAAAAATCTCATTAGGTGTATCAAAACTTGAAGTCAATAAAATCTATATATTGACTTCAACTTTTGATACACCTGATGAATATTTTGATACATTTGACCAGATATTTGATACATTAAAATAATTTAATGATAAGCTTATCATGAACTATTTTCACACAATGCTAACTCAAGATAAGGCAAAGTATTGTATGAAAATGGTTCATGATAAACTTATCATGAACAAGTTTTAAAGTATCAAATATTTAGCCAGGTGTATCAAAAGTTGAAGTCAATAAAATCTATATATTAACTTCAACTTTTCATACACTTGATGAATATTTTGATACACATGATCAGATATTTGATACGTTAAAATAATTTCATTATAAGCTTATCATGAACTATTTTCATACAATACCAACTTAAAGATAAGACAAAGTATTGTATGAAAATGGTTCATGATAAGCTTATCATGAACAAGTTTTAAAGTATCAAACATTTAACCAGGTGTATCAAAAATCTCATCAGGTGTATCCAAAGTTGAAGTCAATATATAGATTTTATTGACTTCAACTTTTGATACACCTGATGAATATTTTGATACACTTGACCAGATATTTGATACGTTAAAATAATTTGATGATATACTTATCATGAACTATTTTCACACATTACCAACTCAAAAGATAATAGTCATGTCATCATTGAAATTTGGGTATTCAGTTGTGGAAAAGAGTAATAATCGTAGGTTGAAAGGAAATATCATTTGAAGGTTATAAAAGCAGAAAGGAAGAAGTTGTTAGAGTGGGTGGCGGAAAGGATCTCAGCTTCTTAACTGACAAAGTTAGCAAAAGTCGAGGCTTTATTTTGCATAAATTTTTCTCATTTCTTTCAAAACTGAAACTCCGTTGATGCTCCCAGGATTCCCCCACACGTGTCACTCCCTCATTTCCTCCGCCGCCCACTGGTTTTTCCGCTATCCGGAGGTTTTCTTTCAATCACAAAAACAAAAAATTTATTTCTACACGCAAAAACTTTCTTTAAATGTCTTAAATATAATTTGGTAATACATATAAATGAATTAAATCTTAAAATCATACAAGGTTTTGTTATGATATACTTCGTTTTAAATTATAATTAATCTCATTTTATATTAAAAGTATTTACTCAACTTGTTTGAAATTATTTGTATACTTAGTTGTGCACATATTAAAATTTTTTTAAAAATAAAATAGTGATATTAGAGCTAGCAAATCAAGTTGCTCATCCCATCACATCGAGTCGCTCAAACTTGCTCACTCAAAAATCAATCTTCTTACGGTGATTTTCTTTTTGTTTACTGAAGTTTTATTTATTTATTTTTGGCTGGAGATATTTTTTAAAGTTGATCCTTCGATAATTTATTTTTCAATTGATATTATTATAATCAAAATTATTCTTGATCACAAATTCACCTCGAAATCAGCCTGCAAAGCTATTTTTGAAGTTGATCCTTCGATAATGTATCTTTCAATTGATATTATTATTATTATAATCAAGAACCCTCGGTTTTAGCATCTCGATATTAGGGTTCCACCCAGGCTGGCCAAGACCGAGGGGATGGAATTTGGCTAAGATCGTGACCCCATATCGAGATGCTAAAACCGAGGGCTCTCGAGGACCAATGTTCGATAACCTCACTCAACTCAGTGAAGTTAATGCCGAATGTCATCTCAATGAAAGATGAATCCTGAAGCCGGAGCTAGCTCCAAAAAATAAAAGTCAAACAAAATCTTATTAGTTTAGGCATAAGATCAATTTATAGCAATAGTGAAACACATGAATCATACCTGCCATTTATTTTTGTAGAGAAATATTAAGAAAATATTTCACATGGACCACAATTATTGGTCAAGATCCGTCGTTGGGTACACAATCCATACGAGGAAGTTAGTACCCTAAATCGTGCCATTTAATGCCCCAAACCATTGTGTTAAGAATAGATTTTATATAAAAATGATTCATGATAAGCTTATCATGAAACTGTTTGGAACTGTTTTGAAGTAAGTGTATCACAATATTTATCAAGAGTATAAAAAATTGAGGTTAATGAAATATATATATCAATTATAACATAATTTCATTGAACCAAACTTTTTATACTTCTGGTGAGATTTTTGATACTCTTATTCAAATATTTGATACTTTAAAACTGATTTATGATAAACTCGAACCAATGTCCACCCCTACATCTGGGTATAAAATTATCGATGTAGATGTAACTAAATTAAGAAAAATCTTAATGGGAAGGGTTGAGAAACAGAAAATGAAACATAAAATCAATAAAAAAAAGAAATATTTCTTAGTTTTATTGTTTGTTATTTTAGATCATATCAACATATAAAACATTGCAATAATTTAATAATAGATAGAAAATTAAAAGTAACGTGAGAAAGTGTGTTCTTCAATCGCGTGTGTTACATCTTCAAAACTTAAAATGAAGTGGATAAAAAAAATTATGACGACAATTTAAAAGAAAATAAAATGAAAGGTTAAAAATTAAATCTTAATTAGATGAGAGATAATTAAAATAAAAAATTATATTTTAGAATTTTTTTAAAAAAAGTTAAAAAAAAACACAAAATATAAAAAAAGAATAATTTGTAAAATCAAAAGTTAATGAAAATATAAAAACTCGTAAAAGAAATTTAAAATAATATAGAATATATAAGTAATATAGTAAATAAATTACATAAAAGATGAAGTAACAACAAAATCCGTGCATAGCAGGGGAAAAAACTAGTTATTTGAAATGGTTGGGAATTAGATTTCTCTAATGCTTTGGAATTAAAAAAATTTAATGAAAAATATTTACGTAAAACAATTACTAAAATAACTTAATTTTTTTTTGGGATATTACATAACAAAAAATAAAAAATAAGCCAAGCAACAATAATTAAAAAAGATTTTTTTCCAAATAAAAACCCCTAATTACATAGACGACGCGACTACAATTTTTTCCTAAACAATTGCCATTTTTTCAGTGGCTTGGGGTTGAGAAATATTTCTGGACTCATTTACCCTTGCCATTTTTTTCCTAAACAATTCAATACTTTCTCAAACCCATTTCCACTTACCATAACCTCTTCCCTTAGATTAATATCTTGGTGATGCTTCACATGTCCGATGTGCCCATTGTGTACAACGTTGCACTCTATATTTCATGAACCTTCATAAAATTTTGAATTAATTTAAACTTTTACGATTCTATTCTCACTGCAAGGATTTAAGTCTGAAGATGCAGGATAAAGTCGTAGATGAAGAGTGGCCTTATCAGTTCAAAAACCTACTTATCTCGGTGAAAGTACCACTTAAACTAATCTCGAACAGCTTACATTGTACCCATGATCTTTGTTTATGTTAATCTTATTGTGATAATCAATCAAGACCTACATTCATGACAAAAGATTGATTCTGAACATGCGAGAGACATATTGTTTTAAGCAGAAGGAAGTACTTATGTACATGCACATACTTATCTTTGTATTAAACATTGATTTGATTAATTGTCTATTTACGATTTTTGAGCATTTGTTTTAGTTAGAGTAGTTTCACATTGTGGTATTAATTATTACACTTCAATTTTTTTTTTGAATTCTGAAATTCTATGAAATAAAGTGATTGTAGTACAAAATAAGATTTACCTATGATTTCGTGTGGTTGATTGTGCAGAATGGACTCACCATCTCTAATGTGCAAAACTGAACAATGATTTGTTGGTAAATTTATACTTTATGTTTACAATTTACTTAATCTATTGTGATGATGGTCATAATGGGGTTAAAGGGGCGAATGAATTATTAAGTTTGATGGTTAATGGGGTGAATGAATGCTTAAGTTTGATTAGATCAACTTACAACTGTTGAATGATTTTTACTTTAGTTTGATTAGATCAATTTACAATTGTTGAATGATTTTTACTTTTTCAGGTTACCAAGTGCTCGATTGAAAGAACTAGACCAATGAAATTATATTTACTAGATTTTTAGTGCTTCTGAATTGATCTCATCTTTTGAAGTATTTTGAAATATAATTATTTTCTCTCTTTTATATTCTCATTTGTTTATGTTTTAATTTTCTATCATGAATTCAAGTTTTCCAAATTTTCAAAATTATTTCAATTTTCAATCTTTCACAATGTTGTATTTCACGCTATTATTATTTAATTTATGTATTTCAACTCTTGTCCTATTTAATTTTGTTATTGAAATTATTGTAATGTTTAAGTAAATTATAATTTTTTAATATAATAAAATTTATATATCTAATATTTAATTAATAAAAAATTAAAAAAATAATTTATTTAATGAGAATTGAGGTTGGAAAGAGTTGTTGATAAAATAGAAAAAAATATGGCGAAGCTTGTGTATGTGTATTATTTATTGAAAAGGTTGAATTGTGGATATGTATAGTTTTAGAACTTTTTAGGCAAAAATCATTAAGCCTAGTCAATTTTCAATTCTTTTAATTTTTGTTAACGTCGAATAAGAGTTTTTTCATAAAATAATCTTCTTTAAATTTTGCTTTGTGTCCCCCATCTGGGTTGAAAATTAAATCTTAATTTGAAGAGATAATTAAAATAAAAAATGGAAAAATACCAATTTTTCCATCAAATATAAGTGCACCATCAGTTGCATACACAGGCGTTGCCACAACACACATAAACATGACTTTGGGAATGAATCTTTTGCTTTTACATGTTCTGTGTGGCTCTATTTCCCCTTCTGCTAGATATCCCTTCTCAGTTGTTTTAGTCATATAGAACCACTTTTCATCAATGTGAATGATGTTGTGCATAGTTGTAAACTTTATGTTGTTGTTTTCTCTATCAACATGCAATGATTTCAGGTTGTATTTAAGCCTTACCAGTTTATTTGCTGTTGTAAGATCAGGTTTAATGACATTTGTGTGTGCTTTGATTACTCCTTTCTTCACCCATCTACCAACTGTGGATTTGCCTAAATTGAGCTCCTTTGCTAATCTCCTAATTGTTGTTCTTTTTCTAAATGGTATGGCCATCATCTGCTCAGCATCATATGATATTTCTTGTTGTGTATTTGGAACTCATGCTTTTTTTTTATTTAAACAACACTGGATTACATTTAGCTATTTGTTGTTTTGTAGCACTCCAAATATTGTTGATGGTCCTCTTGCACACCCCAAATGAAGCAGCTGTTTCACTCATCTTCCCAGGAATAACAACACCATTGATGTTGTGGCTAAGTAGGAACTGGGCAATGAAGACCTTTTGTTCTTGAGTTAGATCAGGTTTTCTTTTTGTGTTGACCATTAAATGTGTATTGAATTTGGTAGATTTGTAGCATTGAATGTGAAGTTCACTGCTGTATTTACATTTAAATTAGTAGGGAAATTAGTAAGTTTGTAAGTTTTGGTCATTCAGCCATTAAAGCTGATGAGACAGCCTGCTGAAATTAGATTGAAAAAATTGGATTTTGCCTCCAATTCCAGGCGGTTGTAAAATTTGGAGGGAGTGATTACTTTTCACTCCCCCTAATCTAATATTCCTAATTTATTGTTTTTGAATTTTTATTTCATATTTGTGATAAGGTGTAAAGTAAATACTACTTTTTCTTAATTTGTGTCCACCTTCCCTTGTAAGTTCCTCTGGGATGGAGGGAGTATATTTTATAATTTTTTTAAAAAAAGTTGAAAAAAACACAAAAAATATAAGAAAAGAATAATTCGTAAAATAAAAGCTTAATGAAAATATAAAAACTCATAAAAGAAATTTAAAATAATATAGAATAACTAAAATAACTTAAATTTTTTTTGGGATATTACATGACAAAAAAATAAAAATAAAAAATTAGCCTAGCAAAAATAATTAAAAAAGAATTTTTTTCCAAATAAAAAACCCTAATTACATACACGACCCGACTGCCACAATCGGAGGAGACTTCTCCTTCATTTCTCTGAATTCTCAAACTTCCTCCTGCATCATTTACTGCTCAATTCCGGGTATCTCCTCCATCAATCGAGGATCTGTAAAATTGAATTGGGGATCTGCTAGATCATTGATAGACAGAAACTGCCGAGCCCGCTTGAAACTTGAAGAACCGGTCATATTCCGTGTCCGGATCCGAGTCGCACCCGACGGACACCGGTACTCTGGAATTGGGAGGATACATGGATGCTGAAGCATAAATGGAAGAAACTATTGGCTCTTGCAATTTCCAAATATATCAAATCTTTACTGGAGATTGATTCCATATTCTACAATGGTAAATCTCAAAGTTCCCTGCCGTCCAATTATAGCTTATAGGCCCGTACAGCCATCTGATATAGTGGTTCTTGAGAATATTCACGGCAAGCTGTTTCCCATAAGGTGAGAATATACCTCTGTTCGCTTAAGAAAGGTCATTCGAGTCGAGTTTTTAAAAAAGCGTCTGATATCCTTTAGGTATGAAACTGAGTTCTTCCACAAGGTTGTCAATGGCAATGGCATTGTGTCCTGGGGAGCTGTTGATCGCAGTCTGCCTGATGAACAGAGTGACGAACTTATTGGATTTATTACCGCAAGAGTTGGAGCA
This sequence comes from Prunella vulgaris, assembly GCA_026898435.1. Taxonomy (NCBI): domain Eukaryota; kingdom Viridiplantae; phylum Streptophyta; class Magnoliopsida; order Lamiales; family Lamiaceae; genus Prunella; species Prunella vulgaris. Next base: position 744,310 of record JAPKLY010000220.1, on the reverse strand, counting down.
GCAAAAGAAAGTGAGGTGTGCGATTTATCTATTTGATTGTCATTAGATATCTATTTGGGAGTTGAAATTTAAATATTCGTATTCCCACAGATTGAAGATTTACTCGGCTTTGATTCATCAAAAGCAGACCAAACATTAATCTACATCTTAACACTGGGAGTTGTAGACTCTTACAGAAATCTGGGAATAGGTAAACTGTCGAATCCATGTATAACCTCCTTTACTTGCAGTAGAAAAGTTGTTCTGTTCTTTAATATCTCTGATGTTGAATTTTCAGCCAGTTCTTTAATCCACCAAGTTATGAAATATGCCTCGAATATTTCAACTTGCCGTGCTGTTTATTTACATGTGATCTCATACAATAATCCAGCAATTCATTTGTACAAGAAGATGTCCTTTCAGTGTGTTAGGAGGCTCTACAACTTTTATTTTATCAACGGCCAGCATTTTGATTCCTACCTGTTCGTCTACTACGTCAATGGTGGCCGATCTCCTTGCTCACCTTTGTAAGTAACACCTCTGACAGTCCCATGCAATACCTATGTTTCTCATTTTAGGCTAATCATTTGTTTAGTTTTTCAAAATATAATGATGTGAGTATGATCACAATGATACAGAATTGGTTGTGGATTTTGGCCTTTTGGAGAAACATGTGTTGATATAGTGATACTTTAAATTTTTGGTAGGTTTTGTCAACCAATCTTTGGTATGATTTGTAGTACACAAAGGAAGATGAGTTTGCCTCTTGGCCACCTTTTAGTTCACATATAATAGAGGAAAAGCCGAAATCTTTCTCGTCTTGTCAAGAGAAAAACTGACTAAACTTTTATAACTGAAAATGCTGAAACCTTGTACAGAATAGTTCTTTATAAGAAAAATAAATCGAAATCTTTAGTATTGTTTGGGACCTGGTTTTTCCCATCTGACTTAGGTACTGCTGGAAGTTAACTGTGATGGGCTTATTTGGTGCAGCATGTTAATTACACTCTGCATTTATGGTTTCTAGTGACATATCCATGCATGCACCGTGCAACTTAAGTGCATCTTTAAAGTGGTGTTAGTTGTTTTACTAGAAGGTATCAGTTGGTCAGTATTAGTTGTGCATCAATTGCATGATGCAAATGGTGCATACAAGTGTTACTCTTGTTTCTAATCTTAGTAATTCTACATGATGAAACTTAACCTTTAGTAATAAACCCTCCTTGCTTGCAGAGAACTTGTCACACTATTCGTTACTTATGCAAAGAGCGGATTCAAATCAGTGGCTGCAAAGCTGTGGAAAGACGAAAGAAGGATCTCCAAGTGGCCCAAAGGTAAAGACACGGGTTGCCTTCTTCCAACAGTGCAGAACAAAAAGATCATGGCAACAGAGGGGTCAAGGTGCCAGTTTGTTTAATATTTTCTTGCGCATAGGCATTACTAAAGAACGAGGAGAAGGTTCATCTCGTACTTTCACCTTGCATCAACAGTGTAGAAATAATGTTGTATCATTAACAGTTTCAGCTATACTTTCGTCAATGTTGGCTTGCTTGTATATCTTGTCTTGTTGAATTTTAAAAAGCAAAGGCATTTCGTCTCGTTACATACTGGCTGTAATATTATTTCTACTGTTTCAGATCCAACGACTTTATTCTGTAATCTCTTCATTAATGTCAACTATGAGCATGATTTAATTTCAAAAGTTATCCTAAAGCATTCAAATTTTTGGTAATTGATGCCCTAATTTTACTGAGTTTGTATTGTATCAACGAGTAAACAATTAATGTTGGTTAATAGAACAATTAATTTCATTCAAAATTAATACCACGTGATATTACATTTTATATTCTTTAATGAAATACTAGGAAAATGCTTCTCATCTCTTCATGGAGTGTAAATTTGTATGACAGGTTTGGCCTATGCGTTACGCGTGTCTTGGTGTTTATATGATCCACATAGAATTCCGAACATTTTTTTTTTAACATGGTGATATATTTGGAGTTGGTAAGAAAAGTAGAGTGTCTTATAGTCTTTGTGTTGTGTGGTCCATTTAGAAAGGGAGAAATGAGTGTATCTTTGATAATGTTAGTTCAAACTCAATGAGAATGATGGATGAAATTAAAGTTAGAGTTTAGTCGTGGTTATCTGTTAAAATGATGTTAAAGGAGAATGTGTCTCTTGGGGAGTGGTTTGAGAATCCTAGAATTATATTGGTGAGTATATGTGGTTGTTTTGCGCAAAATGACTGTTTTTTTATAGTTTTGTAAGGGTTGGAGGACACCTTATCCTCCAAATTAATGATTTAGAAAAAAAAAACACTTTAATAAAGTAGAATAATTAAACTTAATAGTGAAATTGTTTACATGATAGCTTTACTAATCCAAATACTTCATATTAACAAATTTTAAGGAAAAATGAATAAAGTAGATAAAGTGAGAATATTGTGAAATAATTGTGGGTTCCATTAGAGAATAAAATGATTGTTTGTGAGCGTAATAATAGAATAATATTTTTAAAAAAGAGAATGAGAATAAATTTGGGGGAGACGAAAATGAAAAATAAGAATAAATATTAGGAATGGAGGGAGTATATATTTTGTTATGTTTAAACTTCATTCGAAATTATTTTAAATTAAACTTAATAATTTATTTTAGAAATACTTACTCACTCCGTCCCAACATTTTCTTCATAGGGGGAGTTTCATGTATATTAAGAAAAAGTGAAGTATGTGAGTGTGAAGTTAAATAATAAAATATAAAAAAATATACTTTATTGACTTTTGTGAGTGTGAGTTATTTTCTTTTTTGAAGTGTGAAGAAAGAATTGAGACGTTCATATAAGGAAAGTGTGAAGTTTATCTTGGGATATAGGGAGTATAAAATATGATGACTAGAAACACAAAAATTTTCATGTTTTAAGGTCAAAAGTGGGTCCTATTATTAATTTTGGTATATGTAATGGGGCATCACATGGCGGCTGCTTTTAATTTGAACTCAATTTTTGTACATGTTCACTTTTTTTTTTTAAATTCAATATTATATATTTTCTAATATTTTATTATATTCACAGATTATATATTTTTAAAATTATTATTATTTTATTAATATTATTTTTTCAGAATTTATATTTTTTTTCTACACTCAAATTTATTTAGGATTAGGAACTTAATTTATCCCAATGATGTAATATCCATTCATCAAAATCATATCATTTGTGAAATTCATCTCTATCTTTTCTCTATTTTTTTTCCTTCTATCCAATCTCATTACAATCGTAATTTGAAATACAAATTTCTTACATGTATTTATTTAAAATTTATTCATCTCTCTACCCTTTCATCTCTATCGTTTCTCTACTTTTTCCCTTCTATCTCATCTCTTTACAATCGTAATTTGAAATACAAATTTTTTACATGTATTTATTTAAAATTCATTCATTTTCAAATCTATCAATCCAAATAAAGCTTTATTACACTCTTTAATCAAAATTAAATATAGTCATGATGTGGTTAAGAATGATTTCCTGAGGACGATAAACAAGTTCTATACGCACAAAAGATAGCAAAGAGCTCGAATTCGTTGTTTATTGTTCTAAGGAAATTAATGTCCAAGACTTGGAAGAATGTCATCTTATATGTGTATAGGTGGAGTGTACACCAAAAGTCCTCGTTAATGTATTAAGAATGCCATAATAATACTCCCTCCATCTCATTCACATTTTTTTTTTATGTACGTCCCACTATAAATTTTCTAACCATAAAAAACATACACAACACTCTTTATATTAATATTTTTTTTTTCTTAAACAAAATCTTGACTTTCTCAAAACTCATCACCACTCTACACAAAAATTAACATATAACCAGCCCACTATATATTAATAAATAAATATATTTTCTTAAAAAAAATATTGAGGTGAAGGATTTTTATTTTTTTTTGTAAATTCAGAATTACAATATGAATTTTAAAGATTAATACAGAAAAAAAAAATCAACTGTTTTCTATTAGGAGAGTCTTGTATAAAATCATCTGATGTATGAAAAGAAATTTCACATCATACCTCATTTTATTTTAAAATATACTCGGTATCAATATAAGTCCATGAATAATATAATAATAATAATATATATGTGGTGAGATCGCATTTGATGTATACATCATTTACATTTTTTTCCTTCTTTTCAAATAAATTTCTTTCATTCCACTAGCATTTGCATCATTAAGTGGACATACTGTAAAAAAAAATGTAATGAGTGGAGTATTGAGTGATTATGTGTAATGTAAGCTCAAATAAAAAAGTAATGATAAATTTTGTAAATATATGAAATGTTGTGAGGGTAGAATTTATAGAATTTTTTAGTTTTTGAGTGTGCAAATAATTTAGGGATGTAATACACTATATGTCGGTCCCAGAAGTAGTAAACATGTGTATGGGTGGGGGGGGGGGGGTTTAATACACCTGTCTTGGAAACCTTTTCAAATTAGACAAAATAACAGACACAGTGGACAAGGTAACTAACTCAGGTAGTCTGTTGATTTCCAACAGTTGACCTAAGAGTAACCTAACAAACTTTTAGAGAGACTTAATGATTGATGTTTTTCAACTCTATGGTTTGTCTTTTTTTTTAACCCCACCCCCATTTCCCTTAATTCGTTCCCAAAGAGAATCGAACCCAGGCCACCCATTCAAGTGAGGAACCCGGTGGCCAAGTAAGCTAGCCCACCTGGTTCAACTCTATGGTTAGGTAGCCTGTGAGTTGAATACTTATCAAAATAAGTCTCGTTAGTAGTAGATAAGATAAATAAATTTTTAAACCCTTGAAATGATTTGATCAAGCAACACACACCAAAGAATAAAGTAGTAAAAGACACAGAGAGATTATAGTGGTTCGAAGTTAAAGTCTCCTACATCCACTTTTCCTGATTTAACAGGAGAATTTTTTAACTTAGGAATTCCTTGATTTATAGTGCTAAGATACACTAATCAAGAACACAACTTAGTCTTGATCCCTAAGATTTCCCAGAGTCCTAGTCCTCTCAAGATTTCAGACTGAGAGCGGACCTCATCTTACTCTCAGGTTACTCTCTACCTTAAACTTCTCGGTTTAATGGCTTTGAGTGGGTTCCAACTTGATTTGAGATAGCCCTTTACAATGAAGACTAGTTTCTGGGCTTGGACTATCTTAGTAGGCTTCTAGGATATTACAATGTGATCCTAAATACAGTGTTGAACTCTAAGTATGAAAACACTTGGGAAACTATAGGATTTTCGAGTGCTTTCTGAGTGCTTTGAGAATTGAAGGCTTGAGTTCTTGAATGCTTGAATGTTTTCCATGCTTCTCTTCATCTCCAACCTCTGTATTTATAGACATAATTTGAAAACTTTCCGTTAGATAGAAGATTTTCAAATCATGCTATTTTGGTAAACTAACGTTCTTCAAATCTTCCTTCTGATATTCATGCAGTCAATCCAAGCATTAATCAGTGATATATCATTAAATGATTGCATGGAATTAATGCAGCCGCCCTTGTAGTTTGTGTCATCCTAGGTTGTTGGTTTCTTCTAACTTTGGTATTGTCAAGTTTGTGTCAGGTTTGTACATAGGTGACAGATTCTCATTGGCTTAGGTCTGTGTGTTTTCAGACCAGTCAAACAACCTTCTTTAAGTCCACTGTCACTTCTGCAGGTGACTTGGAACATTCCTTTTGCTGCATTTAACACTTCATTAAGTGCTGCAACCACCTTCTTAAATGGTGTAAAAGCATTTGAGGCTTCAGGTAACTTCTTCACAGTGGGGTTGCAACTTCTCTGAATACCTCTGGTTAGTTATACTTAGTCATCTGAGGTGTACTTCTCCTTTGATGGGTGTATTTACTAAATAGGCATTAGGGCAGTTGATCTTCACAGGTGAGTTCTTCTTTATCTTTAAGTAGCATGTTGCCTATCGAACTAAGCTTGTCCACTAGCCTTCTATAGTAATACATCCTCCTAATAGTTAGACTATTTTTCTAAACTTATTGCAACTACTTTAAATACGTTCCAAGGGGTTTTGGGATTAAATCAAAATATTCTTCGTCAACTTTCCAACACTATATTTTCGTTGCCACCAAGTCCCGTAAATATATCCTAGAGTAAGTCTATTGTACTAGATGTATCATTCAATTCAATTGTACTTTTAAAAGTCATCATTGTTATTATATATATATTTATATATATATATATATATAAATCGATTTAAAGTGAGGGACTTTTCTGTATAAATAAGAATAACTTTTCGTTAATAATTAAAGTGATTTTTAAATAACACTTAAATAGAATCACACAATGCACATGATGCATATTAATAATCAAATTTGTTATTTATTGCTACAATAACAATGAATCCAATGTAGAAATTATATTTGTCACACTTTTTACTCTCGATACTATACAAAAAATGTAATAAACAAATAAATAAAAATTTAGCATTCTTCCAGCTTTTCAATGCACGTATTAAGAAAGTGAAGAAACAAGGTAAAAAATTAAAAAAAAAATTAAGTTTTTTATGTAAAAAATAATTTTTAAATTAAAAATTCATGATAAACAAAAAGAGAACAAAAAATATACCTATTTTATAAGAATAAAATATTTTATATCTATTTTGATTACTCTTCTTTTAAAAATAATTTTTTTCATGTGGTCCACACCCACACAAAATTCTACTTCTTAAATTTTAAGAAAATTTGCATTTTTTTTATTTTATATTTCTGTAAAGAAGGATATTTTTAAAATAAAATATAAATGTGTATATTTTTTTTTTACAAACTTTAAGTATAGTAGAACGTTTAAATAAAATAAACGTGGAAATGGTATAATGTAGAAGTGGAGGTAGAATATTTTATGTAAATATTTTTTTATACACCCAATTAACATTTTGATACTTGATCAGATATTTGATACATTAAAACAATTTCATGATAAGTTTATTATGAATTATTTTCACCCAATACCAACTCAGGTAAAGTATTGTATGAAAATGGTTCATGGCAAGCTTATCATAAACAAGTTTTAAAGTATCAAATATTTAACCAGGTGTATGAAAAATCTCATCAGGTGTATCAAAAGTTGAAGTCAATAAAATCTATATATTAACTTCAACTTTTGATACACCTGATGAATATTTTGATACACTTGACTAGATATTTGATACATTAAAACAATTTCATGATAAGATTATCATATACTATTTTCACACAATACCAAATCAAGATAAGACAAAGTATTGTATGAAAATTGTAAATGATAAACTTATCATGAACAAGTTTTAAAGTATCAAACATTTAACCAGGTGTATCAAAAATCTCATCAGGTGTATCAGAAGTAGATTTTATTGACTTTAACTTTTGATACACCTGATGAATAATTTGATACACTTGACCAGATATTTAATACATTAAAACAATTTCATGATAAGTTTATCATGAACTATTTTCACACAATAACAACTCAAGATAAGACAGAGTATTGCATGAAAATGGTTCATGATAAGCTTATCATGAACAAATTTTAAAGTATCAAATATTTAACCAAGTGTATAAAAAATTTCTTCAGGTGTATCAAAAGCTGAAGTCACTAAAATCTTTTTATTGACTTCAACTTTTGATACACCTGATGAACATTTTGATACACTTGACCAGATATTTGATACATTATAATAATTTCATGATAAGCTTATCATGAACTATTTTCACACAATACCAACTCAAGATAAGGCAAAGTATTGTATGAAAATGATTAATGATAAACTTATCATGAAAAAGTTTTAAAGTATCAAACATTAATTTAACCAGGTGTATCAAAAATCTCATCAGATGTATCAAAAGTTGAAGTCAATATATATCTATATATTGACTTCAACTTTTTGATACACCTGATGAATATTTTGATACACTTGATCAGATATTTGATATATTAAAAATAATTTTATTATAAGTTTATCATGAACTATTTCTACACAATACCAACTGAAGATAAGACAAAGTATTGTATGAAAATGGTTCATGATAAGCTTATCATGAACAAGTCTTAAAGTATCAAACATTTAATCAGGTGTATCAAAAATATCATCAGGTGTATCAAAAGTTGAAGACAATAAATATATTGACTTCAACTTTTGATACACCTGATGAATAATTTGATACACTTGACTAAATATTAAATACATTAAAATAATTTCATGATAAACTTATCATGAACTATTTTCACACAATATCAACTTAAAAGATAATAGTCATGTCATCATTGAAATTTGGGTATTCAGTTGTGGACAAGAGTAATAATCGTAGGTTGAAAGGAAATATCTTTTGAAGGTTATAAAAACAGAAAGGAAAATGCTGGCGGAAAGGATCCCAACTTCTTAACTGACAAAGTTAGCGAAAGTCGAGGCTTTAATTTGCATAAATTTTCCTCGTTTTCTTCAAAATTGAAACTCCACTGATGCTCCCACGATCCCCCCACACGTGTCACTCCCTCATTTCCTCCACCGCCCACTGGTTTTTCCACTATCCGAATGTTTCCTTTTAATAACAAAAACAAAACCATTTATTTCTACACGCAAAAACTTGTTTTAAATGTCTTAAATATAATTTGGTAATACATATAAATGAATTAAATCTTAAAATCATACAAGGTTTTTGTTATGTTATACTTTGTTTTAAATTATAATTAATCTCATTTTATATTAAAAGTATTTACTCAATCTGTTTGAAATTATTTGTACACTTAGTTGTGCACATATTAATTTTTTTTTTTAAAATAAAATAGTGATATTAGAGCTAGCAAATCGAGTTGCTCATCCCATCACATCGAGCCGCTCAAACTTGCTCACTCTAAAATCAGTCTTCTTACGGTGATTTTCTTTTTGTTTACTGAAGTTTTTCTTTGATTTTTGGCTGACGATATTTTTTGAATTTGATCCTTCGATAATTTATCTTTCAATTGATATTATTATGATCAAAATTATTCTTGATCACAAATTCACCTCAAAATCAGCCTGCAAAGCTATTTGACCAGGCTTATGGTTTCACCCCGGCTGGGCAAGACCGAGGTGATGAAATTTGGCTAAGATCATGACCCCACACCGAGATGCTGAAACCGAGGGCTCTCGAGGACTAAGGTTCGATAACCTCACTCACCTCAGCGAAGCTAATGCCCAATGTCATCTCCATGAAAGACAAATCATGAAGCTGGAGCTAGCTCCAAATAATAAAAGTCAAACAAAATCTTACTAGTTTAGGCATAAGATCAATTTATAGCAAGAATGATACACATGAATCATACCTGCCATTTATTTTTGTAGAGAAATATTAAGAAAATATTCTACATGGACCACAATTAGTGGTCAAGATCCGCCGTTAGGTACACAATCCGTACGAGGTAGTCAGTGTTGATAGAATTTATTAACGGTGTTTGTTTATGTGGCAAATATAAAATGTAATTCTACCAAACAATAAATCCAAGAATTTGTATTCTTGGATGTAATATGAGGAGGGAGAGTAGAGAGTTTAGAGAGAGAAATATTGCAGTGTGGATTGTATTAATTTTCAGAATTGTGAGAATTGTCTGAATAGTACAAGAGA
>JAPKLY010000220.1:715912-734704 GCA_026898435.1 Prunella vulgaris | reverse complement strand
GCTCGGAGATGAGTTTCAGTGGTTAGGCGAGCTCCAGGGCGAGCTCCGGTAACGACAGAGGTTAGCTCTTTTGGGCGAGCTACGTAGCTAAGTCGTCCCTGCATGGGCGAGCTCCGCACTTCAACGGATCCGGGTGGGCCCTGGCGACCTGCTAAGCCTAGCATAATTACCCCATGTCGATAGTGTTAGTTCGCCATATCAACAGTCAGTACTCCAAATCCTGCCCTTTAATGCCCCAAACAATCGTGTTAAGAATATATTTTATATAAAAATGATTCATGATAAACTTATCTTGAAACTGTTTTGAAGTAAGTGTATCACAATATTTATCAAGAGTATAAAAAATTGAGGTTAATGAAATATATATCAATTATAACATAATTTCATTGAACCAAATTTTTTATACTTCTGGTGAGATTTTTTATACTCTTATTCAAATGTTTGATACTTTAAAACTGATTTATGATAAATTTATCATGAATCATTTTCATACAAAACTTTACTTTGTATTAAAATGCCCATATTTGGATGTTTAATGTCCAAAATTTTGGCAATTAAAGCCCGAGTAGGACAAAATTCTTTATATATAATAGATTTAATTTATACACTATAAATAGAGCCTCTAATTGCCACAATAAAGGATCACAACCTTCAAGTTCAAACTCTACAATAATAGACTTGACAAATCTTTGTGTTCTTCAGGTTCATTGCTCACTGATTTGAGTAAAAATTGCATGAGTTCAGTAATCATTAATTGTCTATTTTACTACTCAACTTTGGCTAATTGCGCATGATAGAGAGAAATATCATGTTTTGCCATGTTTTTGTAGGGATTGATGTGAAAATTGAGAAATAAAGACATGTTTTTTAATTGATGAAGTTAATTGAAAAAATGAGCCGAGTGAATGAAGATCGGTAAGAAAATGAGCTCACTTATATATTTATAGAGAATTCAAGCCCAATTATGGGCCCATATTGCAAGCATATTTTATGAGTATGGAGAGTGGATTGCACCTGTGTGAGAGATAGAAGATCAGATCTAGTGATTGACCACCATAACATCATATTTTGATCCTAGACTACCAAGTAGATGTATTATCAAGTCGTCATCACTAAGTTCATTATCCAGAGTATCAACTATATATGTTTTGAATATGAAGAACATACTCATCAATAGTAGAGTTTTCTTTCTTAAATATTTGTAATTGATACCTCAAAATAAATTAATTTAGCTGAGACTGAGATCTAAATAAATCATCGAACACCTCTCAGACTTGATATGAATGACTACAGCGATTCACATATCCCAACATATATAGTTTTTGAAATTGAACTAAGCATCCAACTGAGAACAAACTATATATCTTGATGATGCATCATAATTCCACTGAGAAACACCATTTTCATTAATAGAGAACATTAAAGCACATTCTCAAAAAGCACAAATAAAATAATCTCAAAATTATGAGCTCGAATCGTAGCTAAGATCTGAGATATTTAAAACATAAAATTAGTTCGACCTAAATGAATTGAAAGAGTAAAAAAAGATTTATTTAACATACCAGGAGGATCCATGAGATTAAAGAAAAAAATCAAATGAACAAGACTGATTAATCAAATAATGTAACAACGAATAACATAAATAAATAAAGACTAGAGAAACAAATCAAATATAAACCTGAATCATTCATAATCAAACCCATCGATACCATGTTGAACTCTCATGTAAAATTAATCACCCTGTTTATTTCTTAATGATAAAAGTAAAAGTTTACAGCTATATATATAAATACAATTGAAGCTACGATATTATATTAATATGAGTTGCACGTGACACTCACATGCGCATGTTATTCCATGTGGTTGTTGGATGATGATCAAAAGTATGTCAACAGAATAGTTGAAGCAAGTTACTCGGCAATTGCTCATTACGTGAGGAACTTAATCTCAACCCTTCTAATTTCCTCGTCAATGAGCTCTCCAGAAACTGTATTTGAAAAATTGTTGGAGTATATATTTTTATCGTTTTTTTATTTTTCATATATATAAGCTTTTGCATATGAATGGCACAATGTTAAGCAAATTTTCATCAAAGACGGTACCAGACCATGCATCTCCTGGCTAATGATGGTCTTAATAAGCTTATACGTGAAGAGTTGCTTTATATATAATCGGATGGAGCTTGCAGTGGAGTATGCATGACAAGTTGTGTTCGACGCTAGCTAGCTAACACAAGAACAAAGAAATATATATACTGAATGAGATATTTGAGGTTGTTCACTTTGAAAATTATGTTAACCTTATTTTTTCTCGCTATTTAATTATATACTTAAGGGCTCGTTTGGTTCGTAAGATAAAAGTATCTATCCACAAAAAACATGCATGTTTTTGGCGGATAAATATTTTTATCTTACGAACCAAATGAGCCCTAAGTATATATATATGTGTTGAAATTATTAGTTTACACAAACAAATCACAAAATTTAGATATAATCGAAATTTAGTCTTGCGAGCATTTACTTATGGAAGACATGCATGGCGTGCGATATGTCGACATACTAATACCAAACCACATCATTTTATATGGATTTTTTTAATACTACATTAATCAAAACGCTGCATGCATGCATGTCTTACTCATATATATAGAGCATAGCTGATCATATTCTTATCTAAAAATTTAATGAATGAACAAATTTTAGGCTATGAAATTATAATGTGCAGTTTCTAGGGTTCGAATTGAGGGAGATGGAATCAGTGAAAGAAGAAGATGGAAGATGACACTGTTTTAGGATTTTTAGGGAAAAGAATATAAGTTCGATTTTTTTTTTTTTAAAATTCTTACTAGTGAAAATTTGATTTTGATTTTAATACACTTTTTTTAAAAAAAAATTCTTTCCATAGGACACGATAATATTTTACAAAATAATGAAATAGGTCGAATATAAAATTATATCATTTGGTAGGAATTGTGCCACGTTACACGCCATGTTCTCCACGCACGTTGCAACAATAATTAAAAGTTTGCAATTTATTTGCGATTATCTAAAATTTTAGATTATATCGCAATTTTGTGAGGATTCCTAATTTAATTTGCAATTATGTCAATTTTAAACCAGTAATTACAAAATAAATTTGAAAACTTGTTGATTAATTAAATTAATATATTTTACAACATATACTTTAATTTTTTATAGAAGAAACTCTTCATTTAAAAAAAAAAATTTGTGTGTGTAAATAGAAATGAAAATACAGACACCTTCTTAATATGAAAGTTAATATGAAAAAAAAAATTAATATGTAAGTTAGAGGCAAGAGTTTGATTCTCCTCCCTAAAATATTATTGTCCCATAATGGTGAAATACAAATTATTGACAATCATTTCAAAACATACAATCACTTTAAAAGTTCAGGCTACAAATTAGAAGATATCTGCAATTTTTTGGATCCGAATCAACTTGAGCAACTCTTTAATTAATTGCACCTCTTAGATTAAATTTGAATTTGACAAAGTCTCTCTCTAAAATACACAATAAAACAAAGTGTAAAGTGCACGTGCGAGTCAACCACACACCACATAAGCCATGGTCAAAATTACTTATTTTCCTTATTCCACCATATTTTCCCTTTCCAACATATTTCCAACATAAATCCAAGTATAAAGATTAGTCTTGTATACATCAGTTACACGGTGCAACTCAAATTTATTTTTTAAAAGTTAAACAAAATACTATTGAAAAGTTACACATGTTATTACTAAAAAATATAACTTTTATAGTGTAATTTTTCAGTAATAAGTTGTGCGACTTTTCAGTAATAAATTGTATAACTTTTTATAAATGAACTTGAGTTGCACTGTGTAACTGGTGCACAGGAGACTTACTCAATTATAAATTGTTAGTTTCAAAAAAAAAAAAAAACTCATCCACTCAAAATTAATTTTAAATAAATTAATATAGCAATTTCATCTATTCCGAATGTTAATTATAAACTTACAACTTATTTTCATTTTTTTATAATTGGATCATCAAATTAAAATTGTTCAAAGTTGGATCATCACCCAAATTCTAAAACCAATTCCCACGTTTTTATTATATCAAACTTAATATATAATTGACACGTATCACACACTAATTAAATATAAGAGTAGGTCTTTTGTGAACACGAGTTCACATAATCTCGTATCATTGTTATGTGTAATCACTATTACTGTTATTCATATATATTATCACGGTTAAAAAAATACACTTGATTTTTTAATAGTGATAATGTATATGCATAACAGTGATAGTGAATATACATAACAGTAATAGTATATACACATGACAGTGATAATTGATAACAAAATTCACCGTGGGTACTCTAAATATATTACACATGTACTGATGAACTAATAATTTGCCAACAAATTAGGATTTAAAAGATCAATTAATTCAATCATATGTATTATACGTAACTTCATATGATATAATACCAAAATTTACCACATGATGACACGTCAATATTAGTGTAAATATTTCTTTTTTCATTGAAATAAAACTTGTAGAGGGGGGATTGAGAAATTGATAAATAGATAGAGGGCCACAAATTAACTAGCCCAAATTAGAGTGGGCAAAATTGAGTTTTGGCAATTAAGCCAACCTATTTGATCTCTTATCACTAGTGGTCGGTGAAAGTGATCTCCAAATTAGTCGATATTTCAAATATTTAATATTAATTATAATTTAAATTCAAAGAATATTAAATTTTAAGTAAGATTATATTATTTAAAATTTATAAAATTTTCAATTCATAAATTTCAAATGGTTAAATGCGATAAACATTGTAATTGCAAGAAGTATATTTGCTGCGTGCAAGATAAGTTAAGATTCCAATCAAACCAACGTGGACTATATATGCTTAGTTGAATTATATATATATATATATATTTTTATTTTTTTTACGGAAAAATAATATTAATTAACTAGCCAAATCGGTAATCGGCATTCAAGTCTTCAACAATAAATGAAGGAACATCAATAGAGAAAAAAGACTCTGTGCAACTAAAACTAAAACTAGCAAGCTTATGCATGAGCTACTAAATTTCCACATCGCCTAACACAGGTAAAGGAGCATCTGTCAAAAAGTGCAGCTAATTGAAGGATATTTTCGACGATCGAACCAAAATATGAGAGATTCGGTTTAGGCTTTGTTAAAGCTCCATGAAGAATTTGGGAATCCACCTCCACAGTTACTCTTCTGTCACCTCTCTCCCATGCTAACTCTAAACATCGACGTGCTGCAACAGCCTCGGCTACTTCCACAGAAAAAACAGCAGTATTGAATTCTGCAAAACACCACAAGAATTGTCCACTATCATCTCTTGCCACACCTCCAACCCCACTCCCATGTTCATCCACCACTGAAGCATCAGTATAAATTATATTGAATTTATGTGTTATGTGTGTATAATTTTGCTAAACTTAAACATCATTTCATCTAAACTTCCACTAGGATAGCGATGGGTATGAATACTACACAAAAATACAATTTTTTATAAAAATATAAAAAATTACTTTTAACAGTTTTTTAAAATAATAATTTCTGTCATATTTATAAAATAATTTTTTCTTTTTTATTTTTAACATAAAATTTCTAAATTTTAAGCAGTAAAACTCTAACCACTTGAGCAGTATTATTTATTCATAAATAATGAAAAATTTAATCAAAGGCCGAAACTTTGTAAATCGACGGTCAAAGCTTTATTATACTTTCGTAAAATGATGCCTTATGAAAATAGAACTTATGATTAAAGAATTAAAATATATCCCATAAAAATTAATGTGATGTAATGACCACGATATATAGCATTGACTTATTTAACAGATAAAGATGAGCCGGACTCATTTTCTAGCCCAATCGTTTACCCTAAAGAATCCATGTAGTACCTTCGTCCCCCAAAAGTTTACAGTATTTTTAGGGTACGAATTTTAAGTAAAAGTGTAATGAATAGAATGTGTATGGTGGAGATTGTGAGATAAAAATTTTAAAGGTGGAGATTTAAAAGAATATTATCATTTTGAAAGTGTTTAAACTTTTGTGGGACAAACTAGAAAGGAAAGTATGCAAACTTTCGTGGGACGGAGGTAGTAATATTTTAAAAGTAATTTAATTTTAATATAATTACGATAATTTAAATAGTTATTTACTTTAATTTAGATGAGATCGATTAAGGGTGTGATTGAATTTGTGTATATGATTTGCAACTTGGGAAATTTAAATAACAAAATTTTGAATTTGCTACGCGAATTTATATCGGTGATTAGACATATTTCAAGCGTTAAGTATTAAATTAATTTTTTAATTGCATTTTATTATATAATATAATTTAAAATTGATAATAGTGACTTTTAAAAAAAAAAATTCAAAACTATGACGTATGTATTGGATTGATATAAAATTGATATTGTATTATTTTATTATAGTAATAAATGATTGAAAGAAAATTGATATTGTATTATTTTATTATAGTAATAAATGATTGAATACTCTTAAATTTTAAATGAGAAAAAAATAAATTAATATATTTAATTTAAGAACATTATATATTAATTTAAAAAATAATTATATTTATAAATTGATTCAAAATATTTGCATACATATTAATTTTTTAGCACAAAAACATATTCCCTCAGTCCCGCTATAAGTTGTTCGTTACTTTTTGGCACACGAATTAAGGTAAAAGTGAAAAAGTATAAGTGATGTGATAAAAAAAGTGAAAAAATATAAGTGATGTGATGGAAAAAAATGAAAAAATAATGGAAATAGTGTAAAAGGTATTGAAAATAATAATAAAGAAGTGAATAGTAATTTTCCAAAAAAAAGTAAAAAAAACAATGAGCAACATATAGTGGGACGGACAAAAATGTCAACATGAGCAACTTATAGTGTGATGGAGGGAGTAACTTTTAGGGGTCGGTTGGTAGAGGGTAATGAGGGTGGAGAATGAGAATGAATCGAGATTAATGGAGATTCATTACTATTAATAGTATTTGGTATTATTTATTATATATGAATGAGATCATAAAAACAAGTTTAAAAGAGGATAATCACTAACTACATAGTAATTACGCACTTAACGATACTCATTACCATTGGTATCTTAAATTTATACCAAGCGTCCCCTTAGTTCTACAAAATTAATTTCTTAAGTAGTGTAATTTTTCTGAAATATTTTATAATTTTTCTAAAAATTTTAGAAAATTTTAAAAGTATATTTTTCAAATTTTATTTAAAATAAAGTATAAATAAATAACAATATATTAGACAAACCGCACTCTAATTTTTTTTTAACTCAATTTTTCTATTTGTTCCGCATCTCTAACCCCTCTTCCCCGAGAATGGATTCTCTGTTGGACAATAAAACTAATAAATAATATTGAAAGTAAAACGCTAACTTATTATTTATATTTTTTTTTTTTAAATTTTGATAAAATTATATTTTTTTTTATAATTATAATAATAAACTAAAAAGGAGAAATAATCAATCATAGTCAGCGTTTTATTCTCCAAAACCTCCCCACCCCCACCCCCAAACACAACCCGTGTGGTATATACTTTATAGACTGTAATCCTATGTTGTGACCACATTGCTCTTATCTGTACACTTTAATTACGTGAAAAACTCTAATCAAACATTTCCACGTCCTCATATTATCTTTTACTCTAAATACTTCAATCTACAGCCATCATTTCACCAATTAATCTTACTCCATGGAATTCCTACACTTTTTCTTCTTCACCTCCCTCCTCTTATCCTTTCTCTACACACTTCGATCAATTTTCCTTAGAAAATTCCAGAAATACCCTCCAAGCCCGCCTCTTTCCTTGCCCCTCATTGGCCACCTCTATCTCCTCAAAAAACCCCTTCACCAAACCTTGACTGAAATATCCAACAAATACGGGCCGGTCCTCTTGCTCAATTTCGGGTCCCGACCCGTTCTCGTGGTCTCGTCCCCCTCCGCGGCGGAGGAATGCTTCACCAAGAACGACGTCGTGTTCGCCAACCGCCCCAAATTGCTAGCGGGGAAGCACCTCGGGTACAACTACACGAGCCTCGTGTGGGCGTCGTACGGCGATCACTGGCGCAACCTGAGGCGCATAGCTTCAATCGAGATCTTATCCACACATCGCATCAATTCCTTCTCTGAGATCCGCAGAGACGAGGTCCGCTCGCTCGTTCGTCGTCTCGGGACAGAGACGAGAGCGAGCGAAGTAGTTGAGATCAGAACGGCGTTGTTCGAGACGATGCTGAACGTGTTGATGAGGATGATCGGCGGGAAGCGGTACTACGGCGCTGAATCGGGGAGTGTGGAAGATCAGCGGAGGTTTAAGGAGATAGTGAAGGAGACGTTCGAATTGAGTGGGGCCACAAATGTTGCCGATTTTGTGCCGATTTTGAGGTGGATCGGAATGGATAAACTGGAAAATCGGTTGAGGAGGTTGAGGGAGAAGAGGGATAATTTTATGCAGGATTTGATCGATGAGCGGAGGAAAATAAAGGGTTCTGATGAAAAGAAGGATAAGACACTGATTGATGTTCTTTTGTCACTCCAACATGATGATCCTGATACCTATAATGATGAAATCATCAGAGGCATGATGCAGGTATATTGATTATGCAACTTTAATTCATAACTCCGTCCCACGAAAGTTTGCGGTAATTTTCTGGGTACAAATTTTAAAAAAAAGTGTAATGAGTAGAATGTGTATGGTGTAGATTGTGAGGTAAAGATTTTAAAGATGGAGATTTAAAGAAATATTTCCATTTTGGGAGTATGTAAACTTTTGTGGGACAAACTAAAAGAGAAAGTATGCAAACTTTTATTGAACGGAGCTAATATTTGGTTTCATAAATTTGGTAAAGAACAGATTTAGTAGTCCCAATATTTTGGACAATATACAATTTGAGTTCCAAATTAATAAAAAAATATGAAACAATGTCCTATGTGATTCCATTGGAAATTCCGTTGTCCGCCAAAAACAACACCTTTTGGTATTTTCTGGCCAAAGACTAAAATTGTTTGATGTTTGAAAATAGAGACCAAGTCAGAGTTTAGGAGACCTTATAAAACACTCCCTACTTGTCTTTTGTACAGTTATTAAGAAGTTCCATTTTCGTCCGTTCCACTATATGTTGCTTATTATTTTTTTATTTTTTTTGAAAATTATTATTTATTTTTTTATTATTATTTTCAATATTTTTTACACTATTTTTATTACTTATTCATTTTTCTCCATCACATCACTCATACTTTTTCACTTTTTCCATCATATTACTAATATTTTTTTGTCTTTTCTATCACATCACTTATACTTTTTCACTTTTATCTTAATTCGTGTGCCAAAAAACAATGAGCAACTTATAGAGGAACAGAGGAAGTATAATATATATATATAAAAAAAGTAATGGGACGCTTGTTTCAAATTTTTCAATGGGAATGAAATTTTATTTTCCACCTATATCCTTACATACGTCGAATGAGAGTTTATGATTATAGCGATTGCATCATTAATGTTGTGATCTAATTTTGAAAAAGTTGACAAAAAAAATGTTGTTGGTTGTGGTACAGGGGATTGATTGAGGAGGATATTTATAAGGTGAGATTGAGGTAATCAAATGGGAAATGAGGGTGATGATTACCTTATTGAGAAGAAAAAATAATTCTATGTACTTTATTTATTATCATTACATATAATAAATTAATAATTATTATGTGTATATCTCATTCCTATTACTAATGAAGTACTCCCTCCGTATTTCTATAAGTTGTTCGTTGCTTTTAGGCACACGAATTAAGGTAAAAGTGAAAAAGTATAAGTGGTGTGATGAAAAAAGTGAAAAAGTATAAGTGATGTGATAGAAAAAGTGAAAAAGTATGAGTGATGTGATGGAGAAAAGTGAAAAAGTAATGAAAATAGTGTAAAAAATATTGAAAATAATAATAAAGAAGTGAATAGTAGTTTTCAAAAAATGTAAAAAAACAATGAGCAACTTATAGAAAGACGAACGAAAATAGCAACATGAGCAACTTATAGAAAGACGGGGTAAGTTTCTTGTGAATTCGAGTTTACATGAACTCTGTCATGTATCTATCATTATCACTGTTATTTATATATTATATCACTATTATAAAAATATAGTTGATTTTTTAATAATCATATTGTATATGCATAACAGTAATAGTGAATATGACAATGATAATTAATAAACCCGAGTTTACCGTGAACTTGGATTCATACAAGTTTTTATCAAATAATAAATATATTAGTGTAGATATAATATGTAAAAGTAAGTGTATTAATGTAATGTAATATGTTAAAATAAGTATATTAGAATATAAATAAATAAAAATATGAATTATAATTGTTTTAATTTAGTAAAGTGAACTATATATTTTGGACGATCGTATAAATCAACGTGGACTATTTATAGTGTATGAAGGGGTATCTTATAAGATGCTTAGAAGCTTATAAATTAATTTATAATTTATTTGTGAAAAAAGACGAGATAAGCTGATGAAACTTATAAGCTCTAAGAAAAGAGTAGGACGACTCTAACTTATTAGTTATTTAAAATTAAATCTTATAAAATCTTAAATAACTTATAAAATGTTTAAAATAATTTTAGTAAAATGGGCTTCAAATCAACTGATTAAATTTATTTATGCGGAAATTTTATGACTAAATATAATATAAACTCACGTGACCATCGATCGCATACTGAAAAGAAGCTATCACTGTTAATTCATAAGTTCGAATAAGAAATGCAAATCAAGAGGATGGCTTCACTAGTTTTATGGTGAATTTATTTCTGAATTTCAAAATTATGTTTTACTTGCAAAAAAAGTAGTTGAATTAGTATAACTAAAATTTCTTGATTTCTTTGATATAAGTAGGCGTAGAGAGTGTTTTTATATTCCAGAAAGCATAACAAGGGTGGAAAATATACTATGTAGGTGATGTTATCAGCTGGGACAGATACTACAGTATCAACTATGGAATGGACAATGTCACTTCTGCTCAACAATCCAGACTATCTAATCAAAGCACAAGCCGAAATCGACACGATAGGACATTCAAGAATGGTCGATGATTCCGACCTTCATCGCCTTCCTTACCTCAATGGAATCATAAACGAGAGCCTTCGTATCTACCCAGTGGGTCCGTTGCTCGTCCCACATGAGTCATCAGCGGATTGCACTGTCGGGGGATACAGAGTCCCCCGAGGGACAATGCTGATGGTGAACTTATGGGCCATACAACATGATCCTAAGTTGTGGGACGAGCCGTGGAAGTTCAAGCCCGAGAGGTTCATTGAGTCGAAAGAGCAAAGAGATGGATTTGCGATGTTGCCATTTGGATATGGGAGGAGAGGGTGTCCAGGGGAGAATCTGGCAATGCGTGTCGTTGGCCTTACCCTCGCGTCACTCATTCAGTGCTTCGAATGGGGTAGAGTTGGGAAAGAGATGGTGGATATGAGCGGCGGGCCGGGGCTTACGATGCCCAAGGCTCAGCCGCTCATGGCAAAATGTAGGCCGCGTCCGGTGATGGTGAAACTGCTTTCCCAGCTTTGAAAATTATGTGTATATGTGCAGAGTTAGTTCATTCTAGGTTGGGAAAATGTATAACTTTAATATGATGTTAAACTCTTGCTCTCAGTTGTACAATAAATAAATGTAGGTTTTTAATGTACTTTATTTTTAAAAAAAATTCAACTGCATGAGAAAGATACCAATCTGTTTCAAAATAACTAATGGAGAAATCCAATTTTAAGTGAATGACAGCAAATTAATTCGTAATTAATGGAGCTATATCTAACACATTTTTAAATTAAGTGAATTAGTTGGTTTTAAAAAAATTAAGCAAATTAGTTCTAATTAAATTATAGTAGACAATCCAATAAATCACAATCCACATTATGGCGTTTATGAAAATAAAAAATTATGATATTTTGTATATAAAAATTGTGAGGTTGAGTTTATGAAAAGATTTTCTTTTTTTTAGTTCACACTACACTCAATTAAATTTATATATATATGTTTATATATATATATTTATTTATATGAGCGGGCTAGTCGGTCCCAGCCCGTGACTTGCCCCGTCCAGCCCTTGGTCCGAACGGGCCAGTTAGTCTAGGTCTATTTTCTTGCGAACTTAGAAATATTTAATCCAATTCTCATTCTTACCATCGTGTGCTTGCTTAATGGGTCCAACCCATTTTATTGGGTGATACCATATGCAAAAATATGTAATAAGGTAGTATCCATATTTTTTTTTCTATAATATGGAAAATATTCTCCTGTGAAATGAATCAATATATACTTTTTTTAATTTTATCAAAAGAATTTTTTTAAAAGGAATTAGAGGTCAATTAAGTAATACTTTTTTTTTTTGCAACACATTTAATATTATATCGTGTGACAACAAATTATCTTGATACACATGGATATATATATTTTAGCATAAAAATTTACATGAATTCAATTTCCCGCAAAATCTCTTCTTCAAAATATCATTGTTTAGTAAACGAAGTGTTGATATGTTTAAATGTTGTATCGTTTATTGATTTTGAGAAAAAAATACGTAAAATTAAACAGTTTTAAATATTAATACTTTATTTACTAAATAATAATATTTTAAGAAAGTTTTATATGTTTGGAGTTTATAGGAGACCTTTTTTTTTTTTTTTTTGTATATATTGGTAAACACTTTGTAATGAGTTTTGATTATAATCTCAAAATTTCTAATTTGATAAATTGTAAGTACTAGTGTTCAAGTTAATTATCAGCTTATCTGTTAGGAAGTTAAAGTTATCTTTAGTTTATTAAGAAAAATCTATTCAAAAGGAAACTCGTCCAAAGACTAAGCGACCTTATAAAGACAAAGAGCTATGAAGCCAAAGTGATAAGGAAAACCTCACAGAGTTGTAAGTTTTTCTAAGCTGGCTTAAGACCATTGATGTGGGTCAGTCAACCTTAAACTAATCATTAGGAATTAAATTGAGCCTTAAGTGCTTAGTTGCATTAAAGCTAGTTAGTTAAAAGTAAGGATGTACAAGTTGAAAATTGATAATCGGCTTCTATTTTTTTTTAAATTTTTCTTTTATAAAAATATAGGTAAAGAGCCGTCTAGGCTCAAAAATGCATAAATTTACCAATTTTACAAATAATAAATTGAGAGAGGGCTGTCTAGCGCCTAAATGACGTCTAAGCCAGCGTTTAGACAGATTTTTACAATATTGGCTAAAAATTGATTGTAAGACCAAGTAAATGCAACAAAGGAATATTAGGGCACCTAAAATGAGTCGTTAGACTAAGCCAATCATTACCTCTGAGCAATCAATGAGAGAGAGACACGTAATGTACAAACCTGATAAAACTGACATAGGTTGAGAAAGTTTACTCCATAGCAAATCAAGTCTATAATCTGTCTACGAGCAGTTTTCTGCGTGCATTAAATGAAAATTCCTTAATTAAAGCCCTAAAGTATAAGAGCATTAAAAGAGTCATCACCGCATGAAAGTATAATAGTTTAAAATCTTTCTTTCCAACCGAAAATTTTACAAACTTAGTCTATTAAATAAGTATTTTAAGAGATCAAAGTTGCGAACACTAATACAGATTTATACTTAGAGAGCTCTAATAAGAGATATTAGAGCTCTCTAAGAGATAGCTATCTAAGTAAATCTAACAGCTCTCTAAGTCCAAAGCCACTTAGAGAGCTGTTATTAACAGCTCTCTAAGTGGGAATTTTACTTAGATAGCTGTCTTTTAGAGAGTTGTTATTAGAGCTCTCTAAGTATAAATATGTATTAGTGAAAAAACTATCACGCAAATAAGAAATTTCTCAAGAATTCAAGCCTTACAGTTATCGCAAGAAGCACTCGAAATGAAATTAGTTTTCCAAGTGTCTTCTTAAACACAGTGGAGTTCTTTTCTGTATCATTGAGCATCATAGAAAATATCTTAAGCTTAAAAGAAATAACCAAGCTCTCTTTATATTATTATTCATTGCAAGGGTATCAGTGCATATTGGTACTAAAAAAAAATTAAGTTGAAAAAATTCTCATATTCAACCAGAATAGTGGACATATGAGTCTATAACCGAACCACTTTAGCAACTCATGTGTTACTTACTTGCTTTGTTACATTGTTTTGGGTTGCTCTAAAGTTAATTCAACATAAAACAAGCTTGTTTTTAGGTCCTTTACTTCCGTATTAATAGCTAAGTTAGATAACTATCTAACTGATAGATTATTTAGCCGTTAGTATTTGCATTATCTACCTCAAACTAAGTTGGTAATCTCTCAAGCAACTTTACGGGATTTGCTAACCATTACCATTTTTCTTTTTTGAAAAAGGGTGTTTTAAAAATGAATGAATTTTGTTAAAGGTGTATTCTCCCTCCCCCTCAGCACACCTGTTTATACTCGTGTTAGGACCAACAATATATATATATGTATTTGCTAAAACAATATATAAGCGCATAACATTATGATTTAGAGTAGTACTTCGATAAAATTTGTTCATATTATAAAATATATACTATAAGATGTACTTAATGATACCAAAATGTAAAATGTGTATATCCTAGAGAATACAACTAGTAGTATTAATAAGTACATCCTATTATATAAGTTTTAAATTTTGAAACTTGTTCATAACAATTTTTGTGTATTAGGCCAAATGTTTTTCTTATGCAGACCTACTCTGTTTCTATTCATATCTTTTATTTTTGACAAAAACTTGTGTGAATTGAACCCGAGTTCTCGGTGAACTCGTGTTATCAATTATCACTAACACGTGTATATACTATCACTGTTATGTATATTTACTATCACTTTATGCATATACACTATTACTGTTAAAAGATCAAGTATATTTTTGTAATAGTGATAATATATATGAATAGCAGTGATAATGATTATACATACCAATGATACGAATTCCTGTGAACTCAAGTTCAAAAGAGACATACTCTTTCTTTTTATATCTCATTACTTTTCTCAAATGCATAATTAATTTTGCATTAGGTCAAGAAACCTATAATCAAACCCTTTTGTTGTGTTTGGGCTGAGGGATTAGGAACTATGCATATTACATTCACAAATTCAATCTACTCCACTTGCTTGAGTATGTATAATATTCAAATTGATGAATTTTAAAATTTTAGTTTTAATTTTATAAGTTTAAATTAAAGAAATCTCAAATACTTAGCAAAATTATGTCATTTGAAATTTGTTAAATCCATTCATTTTTAAGTGACTATATCCAAACACAACCTTTAGATATAAAAGTTGTGTATAAAGGTTGTGTTTGGATGCAATGCAACATCCAGAATTAAAAA
Source organism: Prunella vulgaris (assembly GCA_026898435.1). Classification (NCBI taxonomy): domain Eukaryota; kingdom Viridiplantae; phylum Streptophyta; class Magnoliopsida; order Lamiales; family Lamiaceae; genus Prunella; species Prunella vulgaris. The sequence continues at coordinate 719,317 of JAPKLY010000220.1, read as the reverse complement.
AATTTATCACAACTTGGAGAGATCGGGGGAATTGTTATTAAAGAGAGGCTCAAATGTTTGAAAGTGGATCTCAAAGTTTGGAGAATTTTTTAATCAATGTTATATTAATAGAAAAATGAAGACAAATGAAATTAATTGAATTAAAACGAAACAAGGATGGATGGAATTTGTCAATGATGTAATATCCATTCTCTTTTAGACTCTTTAATCATAATTAAGGGGCGCTTGTTTCAAATTCTTCAATGTTAATGAGAATAAAATTTCATTTTCCTCATTTACCCTTACATATGTTGAATGAGAGTTTATGTTCATGGTGGTTATATCATTAATGTTGTGCTTCAATTTTTTAAAAGTTGACAAAAAAAAGAATGTTGTTGGTTGTGGTATGGGGGATTGATTGACGAGGATGATTATAAGGTGAGATGGGGATAATCAAATGGGGACGATGATTACCTTATTTAGGAGAAAAAAAATGGTATATACCTCATTTATTCTCATTACATATAATAATTACTATGTGTATATCTCATTTCTATTATCATTGAAGAATTTTTTTACCAAGCACCCCTAAATATAGTCATGTGGTTAAGAATGATTTCCTGAGGATGATAAACGAGTTCTATACGCACAAAAGATTGCAAAGAGCTCGAATTCATCGTTTATTGTTCTAAGGAAATTAATGTCCAAAACCTGGAAGAATGTCATCCTCTATCTGTATAGGTGGAGTGTACAACAAAAGTCCTCGTTAACATATTGTTAATGGATGATGTTGAATGTTATACTCAGATATAAATAAAAATATAAAATAATAGAGATGATGAATGTTCATATTATTATCTTTTTAATAAATTAACAATACATTATTATGCACTCCCTTCATTTCAATTTAGTTTGCTCAAAGAAAAATGACACAGAGTTTTAATAATCAAGTTGTTTATTAATATTAAAAGATGTAAAAGTTGAGGGTATATTGATCCTTTCGACTTTATAAAAGAAAAAATAGTGTATTAATTGAGAGTGTATTAAAAAATATAGTGACATGAGGTATAAATAAGAAATGCTTGTAAGTGGTTAGTTTAGAGAGTATAGTTACTTTACTGCCATTTTAGGTCATGAAATAAAATCACTTTATGTACTTTTGAACAATCTAAAAAGGAACGAAAGGAGTATCATTTAGTACATATTGTAAATAAATTACACTATATTATATACTCAATCCTTCTCAGGACTATTTTCATAGTTGTCATGAGCACGTGAACCACGAAAAAGTAAGTATGTGAGTGTAAAATTAAATAAGAAAATAAGAAAAATGTATTTTATTAACTTTTATGAGCGCAAAAAAATTCTTTTTTAGGTGTGTAAAAGTAGAGTTAGGACGTCCAAATAATGCAAGTGTGAAAGTAGTTCTGATACGGAAAGAGTAATATATATTTTTGGAATTTTGATTTAAATTTGATTTTTAATAATTTTTATCATGTGACTCGTTTAGTTTGCAATCCTTTAAAATTAGAGTTAAGTATCAACTATAAGCGGTTTGTTAAAAATAAACCGCTAAAGATCTAAAATATTAAGCCCGTAACTCTATATATAGGGCTAACTCAAATAGATTAGGATCAATTATTTAACATTTCTGATTGAGAATGATAGAATTTAGTTTGAACTCAAGTCTTAGTCTTATATGCACCAGATGCACCACGTAATTCAAGTGCATTTTAAAAAATTATACTACCTCCGTCCCCCAAAAGTTTGCAGTACTTTTGGGAGCACGACTTTTAAGAAAAAGTGTAACGAGTAAAATGTGTATGGTGGAGATTGTGAGGTAAAAATTTTAAAGGTAGAGATTTAAATGAATATTTCCATTTTGGGAGTATGAAAACTTTTGTGGGACAAACTAAAAAGGAAAGTATGCAAACTTTTGTGGGACGGGGGTAGTACAAAATACTACTGAAAAGTTTATTTTTAATGATGTAACTTTTCAGTAATAATATAATACGTGTATTTTTTCAGTAATAAATTATGTAATATTTTTTAAAATACACTTGAACTTTACGGTGCACTTGATGCAATAGAAACTTACTTCAAAGTCAATGAGTTGGGTTTGTTATTTTTTTTGCCAAGTACTCCCTCCGTCCCTGTTAGAGTTTCCTCTTTCTTTTTGGCTCTTGGATTAAGAAAACTTATTTTAACATTAAAATCCTGCCACTTCTCTGCAAAAAGTAACATATGTAATATTTAAGTATTATAATTAGAATTGGGGGGAAAGATGGGTTACTTTTTATTAAGTCTTTATCCTTCCCTCCAATTCTTGTCACATGTGATATAAATTTCAGAAAAGTGGTGGGAAAATTCCCACAAAAATTTTCTGAAAAACCTGTTTTACTGCAGTAAATAATTTACCTAAAAATTTAAAGTTACATTAACTTCCCACCAAAAGTGAAAATTCAAAAAATCTGCTGGCTTAATAAATACAGCATTAATGGACATTGAAGGCATTTCTACTTCTTCATACAAAAGTCATAAATGGTGAAGAAGTCTAATCTAACAAATCAAGATAGAAACAACATAGCACAGTTTCTACTTGCTAATAGCACTAATGGTAAGCCACACAGGGGGAAGATGCTGGAAGCAGCCAGAAAATATGGAGTCACATCAAGAACCATAAGGTACACTTGGGCTGCTGCAAAAAAACAAAGAGAAGAAGGATTACCAATATTTTTAAGTTCAAAGAAAGCAGGATGTGTGAAGACAACAAGAAGAATTGAGGTACCAATTCAATTGATTCTCTCAACTTCCATTTTTCACAGATCAACAATAAGAAGGTTAGCCAAGCAAATTAATGTTAGCAAGACCACAGTTGGGAGATGGGTTTTACAAGGTCTAATCAAAGCTCATTCCAATGCAATTAAGCCAAATTTAACAGCACCCAACAAGTTACTTAGGCTGAAATTCAGCTTGAGTGCTTTACAGTTTGATAGGCTACATGGAATAATAAAGTTCAAGAGCATGCACAATGTGATACACATAGATGAGAAGTGGTTCAATCTTACATCTACATCTACAAAGGTATACTTGGCTCCAGGGGAAGAAGGCCCACACAGAACAATTCAATCAAAGAATCACATTCCAAAAGTCATGTTCATGTGTGCTGTTGGAAGACCTTGTTTTTCAAGTGATGGGGAATGCATTTTTGATGGAAAAATTGGCATGTTCCCATTTACAAAAAAAGAAGGAGCACGAAGAAACAGCAAGAACAGGGTCAGAGGCACATTAGAGACAAAGCCCATTGATTCAATAACCAAAGATGTGATAAAACATTGTCTCATTCACAAGGTAAACTCTCAGAAACATGTTTAATTTATTTTTTTCCAAATATTTAAATATATATGTTCATCATTGAGTGTAGGT
>JAPKLY010000220.1:661934-715512 GCA_026898435.1 Prunella vulgaris | reverse complement strand
AATGGAACAAAAGAGTCGGTGGAATCATATGAGAAATATCCCTCAAACGAAGACCCCATAGATCTAGGGTTTCTTGAGTGAGGGAGATGAAGAGAGTCAAACAGTCGGTTCTAGAATAATCAAGAGAATGGGCTGTGAAAAAAATAATGGAGGGAGCTGTTAACATTAATTGGGCCGTAAAAATGAATTTAGGAAATAATGTTGTTAATTACTACAATGGGCCCACAATTTAAGTAGGTTAATGAATGGCATTTTTTGTAATATTGTATAAATAGAAAGGGTAAAGATTATGTATAATAGAGTGTAGGTTTGGTTATTTATGGAATAGGAAACTTATAATGGGACGACCTAAAAAGGAAAGTAGGAAAGTTATAGTGGGACAGAGGGAGTAATAATTACTATACAAAAATATTCTACTATATACACGATATGCATGGTACACACTTACATTTTGAAAAAGAATGTCTCAATCAGTACTTAGTACTCACATTTTTTAAGAAAAATTATTTTATATATAAAATAGTGGCATACGGGTAAATATATATAAAAGTTTGTGAGTGTGCACGTAAATTAATGTTTCCTTTTTTGGTAGTGTGCAAATTTGTGTGGGACGTCCCAATAAGAAAAATGTGCAAATTCCTGTGGGACAGAGGGAGTAATACCTTAAGGAATTATTAATAATAGTTCAAAGAGAAATCAATAATACCTAATTGTAAAAAATACACAGTTTAATACTACCTCTGCCCCAAAAGTTTGCGGTATTTTTTGGGGCACGAATTTTTAAAAAAAAAATGTAACGAGGAGAATGTGTATGGTAGAGACTGTGAGGTAAAGATTTTAAAGGCCGAAATTTAAAAGAATATTTCCAATTTGAGAGTATGCAAAACTTTTGTGAAACAAACTAAAAATGAAAGTATGCAAATTTTTGTGGTACGGAGGTAGAATTAAATTAGACTTAAAAATTCAATTGAAAAAAATTCAATTGAATATTGTGCTATAGCCCATACTAAAATTTATACATTTAAAATATTTTATAGGTCAAAGTGCCCTCTTATACACCATTTTATATCTATTTATTGACAAATTATTATATGTGTAATATATATAGAAAATATAATTTGTATATATCAATTTTAACTTGATTCGAATTGTGATTCGCTACTATCTATCCATTTATTGAAAAAAAAAAAGAAAGAAAGAAGGACCACGACCGAGTCAATGACGGGGTTGGCATTCCTTTATTACAAGTTAAGTAAAAGACTCATACAGAAGGTTCCGTGGAATTGTAGCACACTCGATGATGACTTTGATTTCTATTGGCGTCGTTTCTTGCATTTTTTTTTCCCAGTTTTTGACTTGGCGTATTGTCATGTGCCATACTGACATGACTGTGTGGGTGACTATAAAAAGGACAATATTCATTCGAATATTAAATTAATTATACGAATATTATAAAATTTGTCAAATTTATTATTCCTTTTATCGGAGATTACTTTCACATTTTTTTACTGTATTAATTGAATAAATTTTTCGTGCACCAAGTACACAATGCAACTCAGATACATTTTAAAAATATTATACCTTTTATTAATGAGTAACACATGTTATTATTGAAAAATTACACTTTTAAATAATAACATAAACGACCTTTTAAAAATAATTGGTGTAACTATTTAACAATATATTTTAATTGCATAGTGCATTTTGTGCACATAAGACTAGCTAAGGCGTCTCAATATTATTTTTATATCCAAAAGAAAATCAATATTCACAAAAATTAATAAATAATTTTTTATTCAACTCTCTCATTTTCAATTGGTCTTGTGAAAGGTGCAGGATATAAGTATTTGATATTAAATCCTTCGTAACTTGTGACAGATGGGGGACCCGTCTCCTCCAATTTTCTAATAAATTTCTTTTCCTTTAAAAGAAAAATTCATTATCTTAATATGTGTCACTCCTCATGTGAAAGTAATTTTGAGACGGAGGGTATATATATATATATATGCATCCAAATGCATGATATGCATTTGAATTTTAAAAACAAAAAATTTAAATTTGGTGTTTATTGCGTTTGAATCAGTAATATACTAAACAATACAATACCTCGATACTCAAGTGGTAAGCAATAATATCTCAAATACTAATCAATAATACTCTAAGCAATAAATAATAATACCCCAACTTTTAATATACTTATTGAAAAAAATATTTAAAATTCACGTTAATATCATGCACTTAAGTGCAAACAAAATTTTATAATATAACTATGCATATTAGTTGGAAATAATACAATTATTTAGTAATTTATAATTATATTCCCATTTTAAATTACTTAAGAAAATGAAAATGTTTTTTCTTCCATACCCAACATGCATGTGAAAAAACTCACTCTCTCCTTATGAATATTAAATATATTTTATTTAATACTGACATTATGTCATTATATTCTCAATATACTCTTAAGTAATAATTTAAGTTTCCTTTCATAATTAACAATTATTAATTATATAATATATCTTTAATATAAATAAATAATTTTTTATTAATACCCATGTTATTTTTATTAGGAATTTAAAAAAAAAGTTTAATCTATTATTTTGTAATTTCAAATTACGAATAGTGGTAGATAAGTCTTGAATATTGACTTATTAAGGAATTCATGACTAACATATTTAGAAAAAAAACACATTTATTATATAAAGTATTTCAGAATTATATTATAATTGCACTGAATGGTACACTTTCATACTAGGTCCTTTAGAGATAATATTCACATTTTTCATTTTGAGATGTCTAGACCTTTTTCTTCACACCTTAAAAAAATGAAATAATATATATTCATAAAAATCAATAAAATATATTTTTTTATAAATTATAATTTAACTTTACACTTACATATTTTATTTTTTCTAAAATCGTATTTATGAAAAATAAGTTGGGATAAAGAGAATAAATATATAATATGCACAAATTCTCATATGCAATATTGCACCATACCCGACCTGTGTAATATCCCCAAATGAAAATTCACGGATCCAATAAAATTTTTAAGGAAAATTCTCGCCACTTCCAGAATGTATACCACATGAACATATTTGTGCTACTGTAAGACAAAATGTGTGCTACTACATATTAAAAAGATAATTTTTTGTACTTTTAAAGTAACTATAAGAATAATATGTATTTTTACAAGAACAAATATGTGTTTCTTAATTTATTTTTCATTTTCTTATTAATTTTATGTTGATAATATGTTGTTAATGTAATAATACCTTACATGTGTTACTATCTCGTCACTCCCAAAATGTATATCACATGAACATATGTGTGCTACTGTAAGACAAAATGTATGTTACTACATCTTAAAAAATTAATTTTATCAAAATCCCAGAATGTATACCACATGAACATATGTGTGTTACTGTAAGACAAAATGTGTGCTATTACATCTTAAAAATAATAATTTCTATAAAAATCAATAAATATTTATGAAAAACGAATATTTTTTCTTATAATAATACACATATTGATCTTACATTGTATTAACATGTTTGTTTTCTACAAAAATAAATGAATATATGTAAAAAAACAACATTTATTCTTATAATAGTACACATTTGACCTTATAGTAGCATAAATTTACTCATACAATATCACCAACTGAAAGGGAAAATCCTGAAATTTAAAAATTGCCCAAATCTGATTCAACTCATTCAAGATCCGCGAATTTTGTTACTTTGATCATATTGACAAGCGAGTTTCCAAAATTTTCCTTTTTTGACATATTTTGCACCATGCAATATTGCACGAAAAACTTACTCCATAATATGATATGAGTAATTGAATTCCTAAAATTATTTTAAAATCAAATCATTCATCATACTACAAATAAAATATTTAAATATTGCAGTTAGATTCCGATTAAAGAATAAACAATATAAACTATGGAAATTATTTTATCTTTTAAGCACAGTCTTATATGCTCTAAATTGTACTTTATAATTTAAATATGTTTGTGAAAAAATTACTCTTATTATTTTCTGTGCAACGATAAAACGATAAAGACAGATTCATATAAAAATATCATCCCAACTCTTTCTTTTTTTTTTTTATCGATAAATGATCTCAACTCTTTTTTTAAATTTTTATTATATCCTCTTCACAGAAAATAATAAAAGAGAAAAAAAAAATTGTAACGGAATGAGTATTTATGATGTCACTCTTTAATATTTTTAACATGGTGTACGACCAAAGTAAAGAAAATGAAAACAGCAAGTAAAGGGTGTTTGCAAATTATACAAAGTGATAGAAGAATTATTTTTCTTTCAGAAATTACTCTTGCAAATTATACAAGGCTCCGTCTTGATGGGTGGATTTGAAATTCGTGGATTACACACACAAATAAGCGTTCTCTTCAAGTAAGTTAAGCTCCATTTGAATTGGTAGATTTGAAATCCGTGGATTTCTCACACAAATAATCACTCTCTCCACGAATTTACAATTATTTATATTTGAGTTATGTTTAAAGTGGAGGAATTCTAAATCTTCTTCAAAACCATGTCATTTGAAATCTCACATTTCTACCTCTTTCCATCTCTACCTTTCCTTACTTTTACTTTTTCCCTTCTCTCACACCTCTTTATAATTCTTAACTTGAAATACATGTTTTCTTACATGTATTTTTTTTTAAATTCATCCATCCAAATGGTCATTTGGATGGGTAAATTTGAAATTCGTGGATTTCACACACAAATAATCACCATTTCCATAAATTTACAAATACTAAGATTTGCGTTATATATGTTTAAAATGATGGAATTCTTTTTCTTTTTTTTTTATCGGTAAATGTTAGTGGTTAGTAGTTATAAGTTAGTTCACCAAGTCTCTATACACTCATATCTCCAAGCCAACCTTATATCTCCCTCCTATTCGTTCCCAAAGATAATCGAACCCGGGTCACTCACTCAAGTGAGGAGCCCGGTGGCCAGGTGAGCTAACTCACCTGGTTTTAAAATGATGAATTCTAAATTATCTTCAAAACCATGTCATTCATGAAATCTCTTATCTCTACCCCTTTCCATATCTATCTCTCCTTATTTTTTCCTTCTTTCTCATCTTTTTGTAATTCTTAACTTGAAATATATGTTTTTTTACATGTATTTTTTTTAAAATCCATTCATTTTCCAATCCATCCATCCAAATGGAGCCTAAATGATTTACAAATACATATATTTGATTTATGTTTAAAATTGAGGAATTTTAAATACTCATCAAAATCATTTCATTTAATATCTCTCTTTTATTTTTTCCCTTCTCTCATACCTCTCCATTACTTTTTTTCTTCTCTTCAATATTTTTACGATTCGTGATTTGAAACATATGTCTACTTACATATATTTGTTTAAAAAATTTATTAATATTAAAAGTCATTCATCCAAATAAAATCTAAAATGATAGTAGAATTATTTTTCTTTCATAAATTACTCCTCTTTAACTTCTGACGACATATATTCTAGAAGTTTTTTCATATATAGAATTTCCAAACGCTTCCTAGAAGTCGTGGCCCTTATATTGACAAAGCAAAATAGTATCTCTTATCTTTGGTCAATTAACATACAGTGGAATTAATTGGAGTTTGATTTCACATGGATAAAGTGAAAGGACAAAAAATTCTCTAAATCGAATTTAGGTTAACTCAGTTCTATGATACACGGATTCTTCAAAAAATGTTATAATGCAGTATTGAAATCACACCCGCACCCTAAAAAGGGTAAAATTCTTGAATTCTCGTGTAGGATTATCCACGTGGCGAATCCATCTACCACGTGATGAATCCAGCTAACGGATTCTCGAATCCACTGCACGAATCCTATTTATAAGCATTAAATATATTGTTTAAATTGAATTTTATTATTTCGTATAAGTTAAATTGATAGTGTGACTTTTTTAAATAATTATATTATACTACCTCCGTCCCGCAAAAGTTTGCATACTTTTCTTTTTAGTTTGTCCCACAAAAATTTGCACACTCCCAAAATAGAAATATTCCTTTAAATCTTCATCGTTAAATTTTTTACCTCACAATCTCCACCATACACATTTTACTCATTATACTTTTTCTTAAAAGTCGTGCCCCAAAAAATACCGCAAACTTTTGGGGAATTGAGATAGTATTATTGAATATACTCAAATTTTAGGTGATAAAAAATATAATTGATTTATAATTTTTAAAAAAAAATATTTTTTTAGATATTATATAATAAAATATAAATAAATAGACGTATCCTTAACGAATCGCACTCTAATTTTTTAAAAAACTCGTATCGTATCACACCCGGATCTGCGTATCCGCACCTGTGCAACATAGACTCAGTTTTTTGAAATGTCAGTATTATGTATGCATATTATAATTACTTTTTTTTTATATATATTAAACTATATTTATTAACAATTTATTTCAAACCCAATCTTCTAATATAGTAATATTTATTTCTCTTTCATCCATATACATATATAATTTTCAATTCAACCTAACTTTAATTTTTTTATATTTTATCAATCACACCAATTCAACATAAATAAAATTGTTTTTAAATATATATTATATATAATAAACTTTTTATATTAATTTATATTAATGAATTACCACACTCTTAAAATAATTTATTAACTTAATAAATTTAAAATCATAAAATTTTAAAAAATAAATAAACAAATTACAATTACATGAAATGTTAATTTACACATACAAAAAATAATGTGAGTTTGAAAATTCTTCTGAATTGGAAAAGAAGAGTTAATAAAAGATCTAAAGGTAGGATAATCATGTGAGGATGAAAATTTTGAGAACTTGAAAAATAATTGGGATTGTTTGGATCCATTTTAGGATAGAAATATTAAAAGAGAGAGATTTTGTTTGTATTTCAAAATATTTCGATATTTGACTTTATTTACAGAGAATTTATTTTACGAATTTTGATATATTTTTTATTTTTAAAAATATATATTATCTTCAATATTTAATTATATATAAAAAAATTCAATAACCAATAGATAAGTGAAATGTGTCGTCTCAATCTTGACTTGTGGAATTTTAATAAATAAAAATATTAAAATTTTATTCAAATTTTATCCATTTCAATAAGAAGACAACCAATAAAAGTTTGTTTCAATCCCTTCCATAAAAAGAAATGTTACTCCCTCCGTCTTTCTATAAGTTGTTCATGTTGCCATTTTCGTCCGTCTTTCTATAAGTTGCTCATTGTTTTTTTACCTTTTTTGGAAACTACTATTCACTTCTTTATTATTATTTTCAATACTTTTTACACTATTTTCATTACTTTTTCACTTTTCTCCATCACATCACTCATACTTTTTCACTTTTTCTATCACATCACTTATACTTTTTCACTTTTTCCATCACATCACTTATACTTTTTCACTTTTACCTTAATTCATGTGCCCAAAAGCAACGAGCAACTTATAGAAATACGGAGGGAGTATTAGTTAGAGTACAAATACTAAAGAAAAAAAAGAAAATTTTTATTTGTATTATAAATTATTTTTATATTGGACTCTAGAGAATTTTATTTTATTAATTTTGATATATTTTTTAATATATATTATTTTTAATATCTACAAATCTATTTATATGGAAAATATACGTGTGACATTTTCTTCAACACCCAATCTAGGGCTGTCTGTTCACTCAGGTTGGGCAGCAAAGTGTAATTTTTTTTTCTTTTGTCTTTTTGCTGTGACTTTTGTGACAAACTCACTAATAAACATGGTCTTAGAAAAATTTATTTTTTATTCGGTAATTTAATCTCTTTTTTATTTTGATTTTATTAATTTTTTAATTTTGTTTTTCGCCTTGTAATTTTTATTTTATTTTTGTTCCATTAATTTTTTTAATTTAATTTTTAGCCAGTAATTTACATATCTTTTTGTTTTTAGTCATGCGACTTGCAATAACAGGTTACTGGTAGATGAATGTGACTTGATCTCCATTTTTTATTATTTTAATAAAATATACAGGTGGAGCATCTTCTTGTTTTGAAAGCATAAAGGTTATGTTGTCTTATTCTTTAATTTATTTTATATCAAATATACTCATTTGAAAGTGTGAGAATTTATTGATTTAATTTCTCAAATAATTAAAATGAATTGTTATATTTTTTAGTATATAAATTGAGTATAGCATGAATATTACTTTGAGTTTTATTTTTCTTTAAAGGTGTGAAGATAGAATTGAGAAGAATCAAAATAAAAAATATGATGATAGTTACGGAACAGAATAAAGAAAAAACAAAAATTAAAATATAGTTCCTATACGTTAATAAATTATAGTAGAAGAGAAAAAGTAGAAAACATCAAAGTCAAAATGGAGAGAGATATATTTTTGCGGAGGTTATTTTTGGGTTTTAAGTGACTTTTAAAAACCGGATTTTGAGAAGTAGTAGTTTTTAAAATTATCTAAAGAATTTTAAAATCTGTATTCTTCTTGAATTTTTTATTAGGATAAGTTTTAACCTTATGATATAAGAGAAAATAAAGGTAAAATAGATATTGGTGAAGAAAAAATATAATACTCCATCCGTCCAACTATAAGTTGCTCGTTTCGTCATTTTTCATCCGTGCCATTATATGTTGCTCATTTGTGTTTTTTTACCTTTTTAAAAGACTACAATGCGCTTCTTTATTATTATTTTCAATATTTTTACACAATTATCATTACTTTTTTCACTTTTTTTCATCAGATTATCTGTACTATATCAATATTTTTATAACCTTTTTAATATTAATATTCAAAAATTATGAGCAACTTTTAAAAAGGGGAGGGAGTAATAATTAATTGATATATCTATGAAGGTTGGAATGTATTTTATACTTTAAAATTCATATCCGCATTTTTATTGAATTTTAAAAAGAAGATTCCCAAAGAAAAAGGTCTTCTCCCAATTTCATCATCCAACAATTAATAATTTTCCACCAAAATGTGTCCCACCCAAATTTATGTTTACACACAGAGCCAACTGCTAGCATTTATTCCTCACCACCACACACACACAATCATACTCTCATTTCTTAATTTCCTCCAAACATAAAAATGAATCCACTTCACCTAATTCTGTATCTTCCACTCATATTTGCTGTCTACATATTCACCAAGCAATTGTTCCACAAACTACACAATCTCCCCCCCACCCCCCACCACACCCACCCCATCCTCGGCCACCTCCACCTCCTCAAAAACCCCCTCTACCGCTCCTTGGCCAACATCTCCCGCCGCCACGGCCCCGTCGTCCTCCTCCACTTCGGCTCCCGCCGCGTCCTCCTCGTCTCCTCCCCGGCCGCCGCGGAGGAGTGTTTCACCAAAAATGACGTCACCTTCGCCAACCGGCCCCACCTCCTCGCCGGAAAACACCTCGGCTACAACTACACCTCCCTGGCCTGGACTTCCTACGGCGATCATTGGCGAAACCTTCGGAAGATATCCTCCATCGAGATTTTATCCACTCACAGGCTCCAAATGCTCCACCCCATTCGGGCCGACGAGATTAAGGCCATGATTCGGGCCCTGACCCGGGCCTCGACCGAGCGGCGCCTGGTGGACATGAAGACGGTGTTCTTCGAGCTGACGATGAACGTCGTGATGAGGATGATCGCCGGAAAGAGGTACTACGGCGAGAACGTGGAGGAGGCGGAGGAGGCGAGGCGGTTCAGGGAGATTGTGAAGGACACGTTCCGGCTGGGGTCGTCGAATTTGGGGGATTTCTTGCCGGTGGTGCGGTGGCTGGGGATCGGCGGGGCGGAGAAGAGACTGGCCGAGCTGCAGAGTAGGAGGGAGGTTTTTATGCAGCAGGTGGTGGAGGATTGCAAGAGGAGGCTGAGAAGCGGCGGTGGAGGAGAGACGAAGACGATGATTGAAATGCTGTTGGAATTGCAGGAAAAGGAACCGGAGTATTATTCGGATAAGTTGATAAGAAGCCTCATGCTGGTAATTAATTACTCTCTTTCCCTTCTTTCATTTAATTTCCCTATCAGAAATTAAAACAATAATCCCCAGTTCCAGTACTCATAGGCATGCCATGTTAAATTTTTCTGATATATTTTCATTTATAGGAAATTTTTATATCATTAATTAATTCTGTATAAATTATATGTACGATTATAAGTGCCAGCCAGTAATTTTCTAAATCTAATTATTGGACTCTGCAAAGCATCAGTGTCTCAGTGGTAGTTCAATTAATATCATTGTTTTTGAGAACCGGGCCGTTGAACATGTCCGGTTATCCCCTAAAATCGTTTTTACTGTTCATCCTTACTGTTCATCCTGAAAAAACAGGCCAAAACTGGAAAAAACCGGTTAAAACGGTTCGTTTTTTTATTTTTATTTTTATTTTTAAAATTTTATTTTTTATTAAATTAAATCTTGAGACACGTCTAACCCCCAAAATTAATTTATTCTATAATTTATATATTTTAAATATTTATTTTAATATTTTAATTTGAAATTTTACTATGCATAAGTTAAAAATCATATCATGGATTACAATCTGATATTATAACTTATGTTATTTTGAATATTTTAATTTTGATTGTCTACGATTCTATTATGTTTATTTCAATATGTAAGTTATAATTTATTAAAATTTTATATTAGAATATTTAATTTATTTTATTTTATAGTGTAACATATATAATAATTTAAAAAATAGGCCAAAATGATTTTAACGGTTAGATCGTTGGTCCACCAATTGGACCGGTTAAATCGGGAATCGTTGTTCTGTCCGTTTTGATCAACGGTCTTATTATGAAAATACTGATTAATATATGATTTAAAAAAAATAAGTATATGCATGATTAAGATAGTACACAGTTGGATTATTATCCAGCAAATGTAAAATCAAAAGATGGAGTCGAACAAAAGTACTATGATCTGAATAAATAATTTGACAATAGGAGAGAGATTGGAGAGTTGACGGCTTTTTCATTTTTGTGGAAAATTGCTACTTTTTTTTTGCATGTTTATGGGAAAGCTAGTCAAAGTGGGTAAGCTCCACTAGGGAAAAGTAATCCACACCACTATTCACTCGGACCTAATCTGTTTACTTTTTGACAAAACTTCTACAAATCCTTGGAAAAACCAACAACAAGACTTTTTTATTAAATTACAAAGAAAGATAAGAGTAAAAAATACATAATTAAAAGTACATTTAGAATAAATGTGTAAATAATATAAAAAATTATACACTTAGCTGCTCTTTATAATAAATCTAAAAAATTGTCAATTTTTATACATATAAAACAATGAAAAAATAATTACTATTCAGAATAGGAGTGAGCAATATTCAGTCTTTTATCGGTTTTGATATATTTTGAAAGAGTAATTCTTGTATGGTACTATATATAAGATCACACATCAAATTTAAAATTTTGGAAGTATCAATATCTAACCAAATCAATTACTATAAAATCACACATCAAATTATAAAAAAAATTAATAATTCACGACGTATATGATGCATGGATACATACAGGTTATGTTAATCGCTGGCACCGATACTTCTGCCGGAACAATGGAGTGGGCTCTCTCTCTCATGCTCAACAACCCCCATGTCCTCAACAAGGCAAAACTGGAAATCGATCATCACATTGGACATGACCGTTTACTCGACGAAGCAGATATCATCAACCTCCCATACCTCAATTGCATCATAAATGAAACCCTACGCATGTACCCTGCAGGTCCCTTATTGGTCCCCCGTGAATCCGCCGGCCAATGCTCCGTCGGCGGCTACCGTGTTCCAGGTGGGACCATGCTATTGGTGAATGCATGGGCTATACAAAATGACCCAAAGAACTGGGAGGACCCTAGTGAGTTCAAACCAGAGAGATTTGAAAGAGTTGAAGGAAATCGAGACGGGTTCCGATCGATGCCATTTGGGTCGGGAAGGAGAGGGTGTCCCGGTGAGGGGTTGGCCGTGCGCATGATGGGGTTCGGATTAGGTTCTCTTATTCAGTGCTTTGATTGGGAGAGACCCGGAGAAGAATTGATTGATATGAGTGGAGGTGTGGGGTTGACACTGCCCAAATCAAAACCATTGATGGCTTATTGCAAAGCTCGTCCCATTGCAGACAAGCTTCTTTCTCAAATATAATTCATTAGAGTACGTAGTAACAGATCTCTGTATACTATTTGGAGTTGATTTTATATATGAATGTGTCATTATTTAAATAATTTTGTGTAAACTTGCAGAGTCGAGTAATAAATGTCATGATACTATTATGTTGAGGATTTTATCACAGTTTGAGATTATATTTCTAAATAAATTAATGGGTAAATTTCTTTTTTTTTTTTTTTGCCCATTTTTGGGTGTGCATTATCTTTTGGCAAAGTATTATATAAACTATTTTTATGATATAAACTATTTTGTGATACAAGATTTATAATTATGAATTTATTTTTTTGTCTTGTTAAAAAGTAGTTCATATCATGAATCACTTTCACACAATACCTACTTTTATCTTTTTTGTCCACTTTTGAGCAATTTTTTTTTTCCAAATTAAAGGTGAAAATTTCATAACACTCTTACTACTTTAATTTTAATTTATAGTCAATTCTAATTTATTATCGAGGTCCGGGATGGGTGTGTGAAAGTAGTGAGAGAAACAAGTTATGGTAAATGTCTCAAATGCATATGTTGTATTCACTTAACAATTGAGATTGTTTACATTTAAAAATATGAGTTGATTATATTAAAAGTTTACACTATTATCGATTTTTAATATAAATTTTCAATATAATCAACATAGACTTTTCAGTATGATTAGTTCACATTTTTTTTGTATAAAAAGACTTAATTAAATGTTGAGTGAGTATATCATGTGTGTATGAGACTTATATTAAATTGGGATACCTCAATTTATTTTTTTACCACTTATAAGCTATAAATAATTTATTTTAAGATTTAATTTATAAGTTGGTTACATCTTATTTATATGTCAAACATTTAACAGTATTTATAAATTTCTAAATAATTTCTAAAGTGTTTATAAGTTCAACAAATAGACTCTTGGAAGAATGAATATAAAAAAATTTCAAAACAAATTAAAATAGAATTATGGACACACAAAGGTCGACATTCATAAAATTTGAAGACTCAGACTCAATAATGAAAACTCTCCCCATGAAAAGAAGCCCTCGTAAAAGAATACCAGTTTTCATGTATTGTTACCGGGATGAAAATATCCTGATATTTCTTCAATATATCTATTTTTCGTAGTTACTGATATTGATATTGGGTAGAAACGATATTTTCATAATATGCATTATAAAAAATAAAAAATATTGATAAATATCAATCTGTAATATCGATATCGCTTATTTTTTCCACAAATTAAACTAAATATCGTTAAATATCGAGGAAATATCGAAAGATATCGATGAATTTCGAAAAAAAGTCAAAAAAATAGTATGTGTATATAAATTTGTCACAACTGTAAAATTTATTTAAATTCTCTTGTTAAATTTATGTATTAAATATTTTCTCTTAAATTTTTATAACTTTTAAATTTATCAATATCGATATTCGATATCGATATATTTACCGATATTTTCATAAATTTAAAACCTCGATATTTCCATCAATCCCGATATTTTCAACCTTAATTGTTACTTATATTTAGCTGCATATAAGTTAGCCATTGTTGCTACTAATCACATATATGTCATTTCATCATATGTATATTGTATTCTACGGCGCCTGAGACCTCAAGAAGGGATCTAATAAAAATATCATTCATAGATTTCAAAGTATGGCAAATCATGTGGTCAATTCCTATTCAAACTTTTGATTAATTTATTCTCCAAGAGTTAGTTTTTGTTTTATAGATTAGGATGGATTAAGTTTTTAATTTTAAATAAAATTGTATTTGGTTTTTAGAATTTGAGTTCAGGATTAAATCATGGTCCGATGTTCGAATTCAACCTAATCCTGCAAGAAATGGATAACTTGATCCCAACTATTAAATCGGATTAATTTTAAGAAAACAATCATAAATACCAAGCACATGCATACTATTTTAAAATTAGGATTGCAATACATACAATCCATTAAAATTCTACGTATATCCTACTCCATCTATCCTATCTAGAAAACCAAACACTCTCTTATAAAATTAATTGTGCCTTAGTTAGATTAAATAATTAATTGAATGAAACGCTGTTAGTAGTGAAAATGGTTTTTCTCCTGCAATGCATAACAATTGGTTACAAGGATACATCAATATTTTGGTCGTGGAGGAGTTGTGCTTGAAAGGTTTATGGCAACTGATGAATGATAATCTAACGCGCGAGGCATTGTTGTGAGATTTAATTACATGTTTTCAATCATAATTAAATAACGAGAAACATTTTTATTTTAGAAAGTAATCTATTAATAACTTTAAAGAAAAAAAATTCTAAATTTTTACTAGGAAGGAAAAAAAGTTCTACACTTTTACTAGGAATTGAAAACAGAACCTTTAATAGACACATGCTTTTGTCTGATTTACGACAGTGTTAGCATTATTCATGACTTTTTGTGTTTTGTAAGTATATTTTCTCGTAATTCAATTTCTGAAACCGCGATAGAATTGACAAATCTGTAATATGCCCTATGATCTTCCGTCTTATATTTCACACTTAGAATCGTACCAGAATCCATGGATTCCTTTTAGTATTAAATGATTCTGTCCGAGTCCTTTACCGTTCCTGTCCAGAGTCCTCAACGTCCTGTCCAGAGTCAAGTCTTTTATTGTTCCTTTCAGAGTTTTCTCCCTCTTGCGTTTACTTTGATGTGTTCACTCTCAATGATGTGATGAATCACGGGACACTTTACTAATTAAAACTTGATTTCCATTAATTAATATAAGATGAATTTAATATTAATTATTAGACATATTAATTACACGGACCACCTTAATAGTTAAAATAATTAAATATTTTAACATTCTCCCACTTGGTCCTTGTAATGACTTGATGGTCTAATAATAACTGTAAAGCGCTCCATTCATTAAATTCACATATATTAAACTTAGTTGAATTAGAACAGTTTGGATCATGGCGGTCACATATCATTTAGCAATATGATTCCTTCCATGTATCACAGAACAACTCTAATCCAACAAACTTTAATTTGAAGATAATTGTAAGCTTCAAACTTTCATTACTTGATGAAAACTATAAGCATCAAGATAATATGTTATCTATCACAATCATGTGTACACTAATGTCATAAGATAACATCTTTAATATTTTGAAATAAACGAAAAACTTTACTGATATCAAAGTGTCAACTATAATAAGCATAGTAACTAGATCAGTACTATCAATACAGCAAGGTTTTATCCAAAATACCCATACGACCTACATGACCTGTAAAGGCCTTGGGCTCTAATCCTTTAGTTAACAGATCCGCTATCATATAAATAGTACTGATATGCTCAAAATAGACACTTCGTTTCTTAACTTCTTTCTTGACTGCCAAGTACTTCAACTCCATGTGTTTAACACCTTTAGAGTACTTGTCATTCTTTGAGAAGAAGACAGCTGCAGAATTATCACAATAAATTGTCAGCGGCTTGGATATACTGTCGACAATTCCAAGTCCTGAGATTAAGTTCCACAACCAGAATCCTTGAACCATGTCCTCAAAGCATGCCACGAATTCAGCCTCCATTGTGGAAGTAGCAATGACAGACTGGTTTCCACTTTTCCATGATACTGCTCCACCAGCTAATAGGAACAAGTAGCCAAACGTATATTTTCGAGTATCTACGCATCCAGCATAATCTGAATCTGAATAGCCATTTATCTCGAATAATTCAGATCTCCTGTATGTAAGCATATGTTCTATGGTGCCTTGCAAATACCTTAGAATTTTCTTTGCAGCTTTCCAATGGTCCATCCCTGGATTGCTTTGGTATCTACCCAACATACCAACAACAAAACTGATGTCAAGTCTTGTACACGTTTGCGCATACATCAAGCTCCTAACGACTAAAGCATATGGAATCCTTTCCATTTCCTTTTGTTCCAATTCACTTTTAGGACATTGCATTAGACTGAACTTGTCACCTTTCTGAATTGGAACTATTCCCGCCGAACACTTATCCATGTTAAATCTCTCTAAAACTTTATTGATGTAACCTTTCTGTGATAATCCTAATACTCCTTGTGATCTATTACGGAATATTTCTATTCCAATCACATAAGAAGCATCACTCATATCTTTCATTTCAAAGTTCTTAGAGAGAAACTTTTTCACATCATGTAACAAACCTTTATCATTCGCAGCAAGCAATATATCATCAACATACAGGAATAAAATAACAAACTTACTCCCACTGACTTTAATATAGATACACCGATCAACAGTGTTCTCTACAAAACCATAAGAAGTGATAGTATCATTAAACTTAAGATACCATTGACGAGAAGCTTGCTTTAGTCCATAAAATGACTTCTTTAGCTTACACACTAGATTTTTTTTTCCTGTGACCACAAAACCTTCAGGTTGGGTCATGTAAACCTCTTTATCTAAATACCCATTCAAAAATGCGGTTTTAACATCCATCTGGTGTAGTTCAAGATCGTACTGAGCAACCATAGCCATGACAATTCTAAAAGAATCTTTCTTTGAAACTGGAGAAAAAGTTTCATTATAATCGATGCCATCTTTCTGGGTGTAACCTTTAGCAACAAGTCTAGCCTTGTACCTTTCGATGTTACCATTAGAGTCACGTTTGGTCTTAAAGACCCATTTACAATCGACTCTTTTAGAACCTTTAGGTAACTCTACCAAGTCTCAGACATTGTTGTCATCCATTGATTTGATTTCATCTTTCATGGCATCATACCACTTTACAGAATTGACACTTTCCATGGCTTGTTGAGACAGGATCCTCATCAATGCTCAAATCACATTCATCCTCAAGAGAAAACACCACAAAATCATCAGAAATAGTTGATCTTTTATGTCTCATAGAACGTCTTAAAACTACTTCCTCTTGTGGTTCATCATTCTCTTGCGGTTCGTTAATGATCGGTTCATCCATATTAATATCATCTTGTGGATTTGGAACATTAATTTGTTGTTCTTGTATATTGTGTCTTTGTGACACAACAACAGGAATAACTATCGTAGAAGGATCATCAGGTGTAGTAGTTTGCACCCGAGTTTCTTTAATGTCCACTTTTCGAGTTTTCAAACTCCCACTAGTTTGACCATTTTCAATGAACCGAGCATTTCCTGACTCAATAATCCTCGTACTATGGTTAGGGCAGTAAAACCTATATCCTTTTGACTTTTCAGGATAGCCAATGAAGAACTCACTGACTGTCCTAGGATCAAGTTTTCTTTCATGCGGATTATAAACTTTTATTTCTGCTTGACAACCCCAAACATGAAGATGCTTCAAGCTGGGCTTCCTACCAGTCCATAACTCGTAAGAAGTCTTAGGAACTGCTTTACTAGGAACCCTATTATGCAGGTATACTGCAGTCTTTAATGCATGCATCCACAATGAAATGGGTAAAGAGCAGTTACTTAACACGCTCCTAATCATGTCCATTAGAGTACGACTTCGTCTTTCAGCTACACCATTTTGCTGAGGAGTGCCTGGCATAGTATACTGTGCACAAATGCCACGACTCTCAAGAAACTTTGCAAATGGACCTGGATTCTGTCCATTTTCATTATATCTACCATAGTATTCACACCACGATCTACTCTCACAACTTTTACCTTTTTTATCTAATTGCCTTTCCACCTAATCAATGAACACCTTTAGGCAGTCCTCTGATTGAGACTTGTCATGCAATAGATAAATGTAACCATAACGTGAGTAATCATCTATAAAAGTGATGAAATATTTTTCACCGCTCCAAGAGGGATTATCAAAAGGGCCACATATATCAGTGTGAATAAGTTCAAGAAG
Source organism: Prunella vulgaris (assembly GCA_026898435.1). Classification (NCBI taxonomy): domain Eukaryota; kingdom Viridiplantae; phylum Streptophyta; class Magnoliopsida; order Lamiales; family Lamiaceae; genus Prunella; species Prunella vulgaris. The sequence continues at coordinate 697,524 of JAPKLY010000220.1, read as the reverse complement.
TTGAGTGCTTCTTGTGGCTGCTTTCTTTAATGTGTGTTTTGTTTGTTTTCCTTTAATACAATCAATACACACGTCCATTTCACTAAAATCCAAATGAGGAAGAATTTCATTTTTCACCAACCTCATTAACCTTTCTTTGGAAATGTGACCTAATCTTTGATGCCACAAGAAAGCAGAACATTCATTTGGTGCACTACGTTTAATGCCTACATCATTTTCTACATGAAACAAAGATTCAGCGAACTTAATATTCAAATTGAAATGGTAAAGTAAATCACACATAATACCAGAACCATAATAGTAATTATGTTTATACAACGAAAAACTACCATTTCCAAATTTGAAATAAAAACCTACAACATCCAACTTTCCTACTGAAACAAGATTTCTAGCACATTCAAGAACATAGAGACAATTTTCTAGATCTAGATGACATCCAGTATCCAGGATCAATCTGTAAGTCCCAATGCCCTCTATTCGTGCTTTCATCCTGTTTCCCATAAACAAATACTGTTCATTTCCATTTATGGGTTGGATTGAACTGAATCCCTGTAAAACATGTGACACATGAGTAGTCGCACCAGAATCTAACCACCAGGTATTATTAGGAACCTCAACAAGGTTTGATTCAAAGCATACAGACACGTAATGCATACCTTTCTTTTCGAATCAAACCTTTCTTTTAGGACAATCTTTCTTGAAGTGTCCTGTCTTTTTACAGAAGTAACACTTGTTGTGTTGACCACCATCAGCCTTCATTGGGGTCTTGTCCCTTTTCTTATTTTTTTTACCCGGTTTAGCCTTACTACTACAACCTTCATCAATTGTGAGATGGATAGAGTGATCCTTTATCTTCTTTAATCTCCCTTCCTCGTGTAACAACATAGCTTTTAGCTCTTGAAAGTTCCATTTATCTTTAATGGTGTTGTAGTTCACCTGGAACTGACCAAATTCAATTGGGAGGGAGTTCATGATAAACTGAACCAGAAAAGTCTCACTCACATCCATTCCCATAGTCTTAAGTTTTGCTGCTAGGTTGGACATTTCAGTTACATGATCATGGATAGGTTGAGACCAATTAAACTTCTTTGTAGTTAGCTCACTCATAAGGCTTCCTACAATCGATTTGTCTGCTAAGTCCGACTGGGAATATTTTTTTAGTTTTAGAATAAATTCCCTTGCATTGTCCGTCTTCAGCATCGAAGGCTTAATCGTTTCAGCCATGGTCATTTTCATTAGATTTAGACTCAGCCTATTAGACCGCTCCAAGCCTCATATATGGACTTATCAACTTCTGAACTAGTCTCAGTAATGGCAGGAGGTATCTGTTCATTGACTATGGCATAGTCCAATTCCATAACACCTAAGTGAAAATGGATCTGTTTGAACCAATCCACATAGTTCAAACCATTGAATTTGACCACTCACTATGCCAAAAACAGGTTAAGACAACAGGGAAAAGACAACGGGTATTGGTTCTACCCGTTGTCTTAAGATCAAAACCCGTTGTCTTAAAAATACCCGTTGTGGTAATTTCAAAAAAGCGCCAAAAGACAACGGGTTTAATCCCCCGTTGTCTTTCTCCGTTGTCGTAGGTTATTTAATTTTTTTAAATAATTAGTATTTAGTATAAAAGAAACACTTGAAAAAAATTAATCTAATTTTTTATGCCCTCTTCTCTGTTCCTCTTCCCTATTCTCTACGTTCGCCCCTTTTTATTCAGTCGTGCCCTAGTTTCACTGCAACAATTGAAACGGTAGGCGGTTTGTGGGGATTAGTTCCGGCAGTGCATCGAACAGGAATAGGGGCGACAATCAACGGTAATAGGTGGAATCGAGCATGGGCTTCGGTGAGATAGATTGTAGAGATGGGCGACAGCGTGAGATTTCTGGTGTAAAGAGGTGACTCAGAACGGCGCGATGGTGAGTAGCGACAAAAGGCATCGGATGGAGGTTCGATTTCATGGCTTCCTTCAAGTCGGCGATGGGCTGTGCGAAATGCGAGTATGGTGGCTGTGACGGTTACGACTGTAATCGAAGCGGCGGGCTTCGAGTAGAGCAGGTTTTGGCTTTGTTGCAGAGTGGTGGTGCGACATCATCAACAGTGTCGTCTACCACCATAAATCATCCTTTATAGCCATAAATCATGTTTGTCCACAGCCGTGAATTGTCTCAATATCCAAAGTCGTGCGCAGTCCACAGCCGTGAATCATTTCACTATCCAATTGAAGGTATTATTTATTGGATGCACACCACCTGTTAGATATTATGCCTGAGTTGGATTTTGTTTCTCTCTATTTCGTGAGACTGAAACTTTGTTCTCGTATTAGAGTGATTGTATTGTGTGTTAGCGATGGTTAAACAATTTCTATTTGTATGGCTGTGATAAGATCATCTAGAAAGGATAGTTATATTTTGGAAGTATCATTCTCCTTTTGGGTAAAATTGGTCGGGTTGATGCATTGTCTGGGTTGAGTTAATAACAAGATATGGTAACAAACTTAACACCTGTCCCAGAGTTTTTGTCTATGTGTATCAATGTATCAGTGCTACAAATATGCTTCCACAACAACATAAGAGCATGCAAACCAGTACAATGTGAGTTAAGACCGGTGCAGTTCGCATGGGATCCGACTCATTTTGCAGTGTGTACAACTTTTAGGTGATTTGGTTTTACGACATCTTAATGATTTGAGTACATATTTTGATGGTGATGAATCATGAGTTTAGTTGCTTATGTGCCTAGTATGTGTAGTTTCTTTTGAGCGACTTATTTGTTCCCTTGAAATAGTGGTGGTGAGAGCAACTGTTGGTTTCCGACTATGCATAGGTTCTATTTTCAGTTACACCTATATGGTAATTATGAAATAAACATTGATAAAATATAGGAATAAAGTTTCTGACATTTATATAGTTTGATGACTTCAATGTGACAAAAAAATGATGCATGAAACATGGTTAATTTAAAAAAAAAATGTCAATATATAAGTCATTAAGTTATAGTTTTTACTGATTAATTAATTACTTCTATTCTTGAATTTATTTATTAATTAATTAATAACAGTAAGTCAATGATCTTCAATAATTAATTCATTATAGCATGACCAAGTTGCCTCTGTGCTATAATATATATTTATGATAGATAGTACATCTTTAATTAGTTAATATTAGAAAAATAAATTAGTCCAATACTGATGAAATCTAAATCAGATCGATTAAAGGAAAATATTTCAATTAACTAATCATATAACTTGTTGATGTGTTATTTGGTTGACAAACATATTTTTTAATATAATTTTCTTACACATATTTGGACCAGGTGCCGTTGTTGAGGTAACTTGTACAGCGGGTCACAAACAAGTAGTGGCATACGTAAAACTAAGAACAATGGTAAATTCAGCATTGCTGTTGAAGGATTTGAATATGTGTACAAGCAATATAGTAGGGAAGCCGAAGATTCAGATTTGGTAGAGCTAGAGTAGGACTTTAAGCAAAAAATTAGTGGGTTATTGCATATATAGTTGATGTGATATAATTATTTGTTTGTTGATTTCAAGCCAGTAGTGTTATTGAGATTATCCAATATTTAACAAATCATTCATCAGTTTGGTTATCTTCTTTAGAAAGCAGCCTGTGAACTTTTGTTTTTATGGATTGGAGGATAACAATTATCATTTTTTTCTGGGATAAGGATCTGTAATGATTGGCACATTCATTTTTCCCTTTTTAATAAGCTTCTGCTTTTTTTTTCCTCAGGAGAATGACACATTAATTGAAGAAGTATTAACCTACCCAGGGGTCTTGATCTGTTCCCAGAATTCAGTGGTGTCATATGTATACAATTGGTTCTTACCAGCAAGAGGTGACAATATATCTTGGTCCAACCTAACAAAATCTATAGGAAGAGACCTAAATGAAAGATAAATCAACAGGTGAGTTTGAATTGCTACATTGCATATCAAAGAATGAGTGATGGAATTGAGTGCAGAGTTTTATGATGAGTCTGTTTCTGAAATGGAGTTTTATCTATTTGCACTCCAGAGATATCCTCAAATTTGACAAATAAATAATAAATTGTAATGGAGTTTTATGCAACTGACAGATTTGGTAAATTGATTATTTTGTTTGAAGCTCATGCTAATGTTCTAAATGTGTAGGAATTGATACACATGGAATACTTCTGTTTAGGACTCTAGGTGGAAAGGTCTGGTGCATTTCTATGCTTGGTTCTTTGATTGTAATTAATTCTTATTTGAATGTTTACAATTTACTCATTTCATAGATTTTTGTCAGCATAGGGTCTGTGGGAGGTGGCCTAACAATTGGGAAAGAAGGTCCATTTATAAATATTGGTTATTGTATTGCTTCATTGCTTGGACAAGTAATTGTGTAGTTACTTGTAAATATGTTTCTATTAATATCTTGGGCATCACATACATGTTTGCAATTTAAATTCCTGATTAAGATGCCTTTTAATTTTTCTATATTATCTTGAAGTACTAAGGCTTTTTTATATAGCCGGTAGATACTCACTACAGTTTTTTAGGTCAGAGCAACCTTCACTCCAATTGCTTATTTACCTCAGAGCAACCTTGACTCCAAGATCCATTCTTCAGCTCTAGTTCGAGATCAAGGTTTCTATATGAAGGCTTCCATAGTATGTGATCACATATAAGCCACTTCTTGTACTGTACATGATTACAGTTGGACGGATAAGTGTAAACTCATTATATCTTAATTGTTGTCGAAAGTTGCAGGTTGCTAAAGCACAATCTACTCCAGCTGTGGCTTCTCAATTGTCCTATAACAAGCCTGCTACACCAGACTGGCAACATATACTTGAAACCCTACTCAGACATTGGATGCTTCATCAAACCCACTTGGAAGGTCATCAAACCCATTTTGGTTCTTAGGTTATCATATACAGATATTGCATTAGTTGCTATTGAGTATTGTGGCTGTTATATCCATGTAGAATGTCTATATATATATGTGTATTCAAGGTGCTTTGTGGTCTGACTATTCACTGCCCAGCTATCTCATCGAGAGATTGTCACACTAGGACATTCCATAGTATCTTTTTCTGCATGCTATTCCTTAAATTATTTGTTCAAAGTATCAAGACATCTTCTTGCTTGTTGTGATGGTTGGATAGAGGAATGTAGTGCGTGATGTTAAGAGGTGGTTTCATCATAGTGAATTGTTGAAATGCACTGAAGAATGATAAGGGCAGACGAGGGGAATTGAAAAATAAAAATTGCTTGCTGAAACTAAAAGAATTACTCTAGTCCCTCTGCCAATTTCTTGTTTTAAAAAGGTATATGCTTATGATATCTCTGAACCATTTCCTGCCAGCTCTCATAAGCCCTTCTGAATTTATTTCTCTCTCTGTTGAATTTAAAAATGAAATTGTAGAAGAAAGTTGGGCTAATTCAGCTTTTTTACTTTTCAAAGCTACGAAGGTACTTGGCCGTCATTATCACTAAAACTGATAAAGCAGCTTGAGGAGCAAAACCAAATATCAAGTAGAAGCGTAGAGACTGTTGTTTCAGGTTTTTACTCGATGAGAGAGGCTGCTTATTTAATGCAATATGCTGCTATACTTTTCTGCACTTCGTATATGGATTTTCTCATTATTTCATCTGTTCAGTCATGAATTAGAAGTTCCTTTCCTGTTAGGCAACTCTATTTGGTATATAGAAAAAATAAATGATCCTCTAGATGGTATAATCAGCAACCAAAAGTGATATACTACATTTGTTAAGTTTTAAGGTGAATACTCCCAGAAGAAAGAAAATGAGAGTTGTTATTGCAATGCGATTGAGATAATAATGGCAATCTACAATTTCAGGGGAAGTAGACACTGTTTCTTCTTGAGGGTTCACTGGGCGAGCTCTCTCTGCAGCTGGTGCTGCATTTCTATATGCTTATTTGTTAGTTTAGTTTCCAGTCTAAGAAAGGGGTGTAATTCTTTTTTGGTGTTCTCTTTCTGCACATGTACATTTCTGTGGACTGAAGTGGTTTGAAACTAGTTACTAATAATATATAGTCCATCATTCTTTGATCGAAGCGGAACAGTTAGGCAGATTCTCTGAATAGTCATCTTGTTTTTTCTACTCATTTTTTACTTGTCAACTAATGAGTTTTTGTTTCAGCAGGTCTGTTATGTTTCTCTTCTTGACATTCATGTAATCTTTATGGGTGCTGATGGGAAACTTTTATGTTATTTCTTCAAGTTTACCATTTCCCTTTTCATTTGCTTATGATGACTTGCATGTTTGTATGTTTTTTCAAACAAGATTGCAGGCTCAAGCTGCTGGAGTCCATTACTCTCATCCATTAAGTAATCTTACTAGTTGAATGACTTATTTTGGGCCGCTCATGGTATGTATTCAGCTTCTACAATCAGTGTTTTGAACTTCTTAGTGCTTTGAACTTCTTTTTTCGCTGAATCTCTCTGCTGATGTAAGCATCTTGTTATTCACATCTTAATGAATTAGAAAGACTAGAGCCTCAAGTAATTGCAGTTTCTACTGCTCTTACTGTAGCCTTTTTTGCTATATTGCATATTGCATATTACCTATTATTATTATAATTTTATGTTTCATCTTTGTTTCCCAATTTGTTATGATGAACACTATTTTAAACTCTCTTCAGAAAACACTAGTTTCTCTCTCTACTTTTTATTTAATTTGTTCTTTCATTTTATTCTTATGCATACATATATTAAATTATTCATGCTTAATAGTCGCAGGGCCATACTCATAATTAAAAAAAATATTTAATTGCAAATTGTATGATCCTCTTTTCATATGCTAATTTCAAATTTTATTGCAATCTTGCACGTATGATATAACACAATTATTGTACACATTATGTACAGTTTAATTAGACAAGTGCACAATATCAAATAACCTTAGTACAAGTAAGAATCATATTTGTGCATGTATGCGTTAAATTAAATTACATCATTTATCAAATAATATCACTACACAACATCATAAGATAAATTATATGATCAAAACATATCGCACTGGGTGAAAAAATATTATTTTATCATTAATTATGTGAACTATCAACTAGTTTAAAGGCTCTGTTTGATAGTAATTAGTATTTGTATGGATTTAATTGAGATAAGATTATATTGTAGGTAGAAATAATATAAGAAAATGTAGATAAGATTTTATATGGTTAATACGTGTTTGATAATTGTAAATAGGTTCCATAAAATTTTACATTTTATTTCTAGCTTTCCTCATATTCCTTCTCTGGCTGCTGACTCCATCATGAGAACTTGACTTGAACATAGAGTAGCCTCTCTCTCTAGATTTGTTTAAGTGATTATCTTCCATTGCCTTGTACTCTATTATATTGGTATATAAAATAAATGTAGATGCCCATTGTTCTTGTCTATAGCAAACATGCAAGTAAAGGATTTAACATGTCTTAAAAATGGCTCAACTTATTTCTTAATGACGTTAGCTTTTTGAAATAGATAGACTGCAAAAATCAAAATGCTAAACCATAGTAGCCTACAACAGCAGGAGTTTCTAGTAGGATCATTAGAGATTCTAAATATCCCCTTTTCAATACACACTGGCGTTCAGAAAGATATATCTTAAACATTTATTAAAAGCTTTTACTATCTTGTGATTGAGTTGTGTGTGATCTATTTATGAATTTTACAGTAAGTAATGTGCTTCCTGTGAAGGAGCATAGCTATATGAATTTTACAGCAAATAATGTTCTTAATGATAAGATTTTAACCATCCTTTACTCATTTTATTGTTTGTATTTTAACAGTTTCCACAGAATAACTATTCTAGAAAAGAAATTGATGATGTGCGGGAGGAATGGACTATTTGTGTTTCTGAATACATGGACAACTAATTTACTAGAAGTGGTCAGAATTTGAAGTTGATCGATTGTTTTTTTATTATTTTGAACATGTTGAAGTTGGAAGATTTGAAGTTGAAGTTGGAAGATTAGCAACATGTTATTAAAATTGGAAGATTTGTCGATTGTCATTCGAAAACTATGTATGAATTAATGTGGTTTTTGAATTGTGGAGATTTTTTATGATGATTACATTTCTATTGGTTCTTAATTTATGGCATGAAAAATATCTATATATAATATTAATAAGCTACGACAACAGAAATAAAAAAAAGAGTAAAATATAGTTTTAACAACGGATTATATTTAAGACAACGGGTATATACCGTTGTTGTAAATATTTAAGACAACGAGTATAAAAAGTAAAAATTACAGACAAAATGTGTTGTCGTAGGTATTTACCACAACTGTTTTAAAACTCTATAACAACGGTTATACACCGTTGTCGTAAATACTTAAAACAACGGGTATAACAAGTAAACATTACGAACAAAATGCGTTGTCGTAGGTATTTACCACAACGGTTTTAAAATTCTATAACAACGGTTAAACCCCGTTGTCGTAAATACTTAAGACAACGGGTATAAAAGGTAAACACAACGGGTAGTTATCGGTTGTCATATGTTAAGACAACGGTTAATAAACAGTAAAGACAACGGGTATTCACCGTTGTCATAAATACTTAAGACAACGGTGAGAAACCCGTTGTCAAAAGTCTGGACCTACCACAACGAGTCGATCCACAACGGTGGAAATTTTTTATATAGTGACTGCATTTCCCGATGCGAAAAGATTCATTGAAACTGCACAATTTTATATATGCTTACCTATTAGTGCCTGAGTTAACTATAATAAAGCTAAACTTATACTTTAAACATGTATTCAAATTCACCTTTGGGCTAAATTTAAATACACACACTATTATTGATGCTCAAATAAATTTAACAGACAACCATAACACTTACTAATTAAATTAAGCATGTTATCTTTGGATAAACTTGCAAAATTTAATTTACATGATAGTTCCTTTTATTTTATAAATTATATCCAATGGTCCACCTTTGGATGACCTCCTAGAAATATAATTTATAATATCAATTGTTCAATTAATCTATAATGTCATTCTTTTAATAGCATCAATTTAAATGAACAATTAATTTAATACACTTAATTATTTAACTTTGCAAACTAGGTCACTTTAGTGACTAACTAGTTTCTATAATTTAAATAATTTAAGTATATAAAACTATAATTGTTGAATTAATTATATCCAACAATAATTAATTTATTTTTCTATAATAGACCCAACATAAAACTTAAATAAATTAAAGGCCCAACATTAATAGCCTAAACCAAATCTTATAGCAATATGCAAAATAACTTAATACTTACGTGAGTAAGCCTTTGACTAATTCTAACAAATATATAAGAAGAATATATATTCAGCATACTGCCCACTATAATGTAATAAAGAATTGGTCAACCAAACACATTATCATTTCAATTCAGCATGATCTCGCTTGAATTAATATCAATTATTCAAAAAAAAAATGCTGACTTTCTACATAAAAATTGGGAAAAAATAACTTCCCATCATCACATAAAAGAAAATTTCGGCAACATTAATAGTAGTGAAATTTCCGCCATATCCGTCATTGGGCCAGAAATTACAACAGATCATTATCTATTCAGATAATTAAAATTTTCGTGCATCATCATTATCAGATAAGCAATTCATACAGATCAGAACATTTCTCGACACACAATTGATCATATCCAGAAAATCAAGAACGCACGTGATTATCCTTTCATGGTGAACCATAGACGTCTAAACCAAGGGCTCTGATACCAATTGTAAGTATATTTTCCCGTAATTCAATTACTGAAACCGTGATGGAATTGACAAATCTGTAATATGCCTCTGATCTTCCGTCTTATATGTTCTTCTCTCTATTTGAAAAAGAAATAAATCAATCAAGTAATAAAAATTCATATAGTAACACATTCATAATTCCAACGCATAAATCAAATGTATACACTCATATCTCCAAGTCAATCTTATATCTCCCTCCTATTCGTTTTCAAAAGAAATCAAATTCGGATCACTCACTCAAGTGAAAAGTCCGGTGACCAGGTCAGCTAACTAACGTGATTACCATGTATGAAACTCTTTATAATCCCAATTCACAGGTAGACTTCACTTCACTCAACCATACTCTTCCTCCAAAAAAAATGAATCCTCTTTACCTTGTATACCTTCCTCTAATATTTGCTCTCTACATCTTCACCAAGCACTTGTTCCACAAACTACACAATCTTCCCCCCTCCCCCCTCCTCACCCTCCCCTTCCTCGGCCACCTCCACCTCCTCAACAAACCCCTCTACCGCTCCTTAGCCGACATCTCCGGCCGCCACGGCCCCGTCGTCCTCCTCAACTTCGGCTCCCGCCGCGTCCTCGTCGTCTCCTCCCCCGCCGCCGCGGAGGAGTGTTTCACCAAAAATGACGTCACCTTCGCCAACCGGCCCCACCTCCTCGCCGGAAAACACCTCGGCTACAACTACACCTCCTTGAGCTGGACTTCCTACGGCGACCACTGGCGAAACCTTCGGAAGATATCTTCCATCGAGATTTTGTCGACTCACAAGCTCCAAATGCTTCACTCTATTCGGGCGGATGAAGTTAAGGCCATGATTCGGGCCCTGAATCGGGCTTCCAAGGAGCGGAAGGCGGCGGACATGAAGGCGGTGTTCTTTGATCTGACGATGAACGTCGTGATGAGGATGATCGCCGGAAAAAGGTACTACGGCGAGAACGTGGAGGAGGCGAGGCGGTTTAAGGAGATGGCGAAGGAGACGGTGCGGCTGGTGTCTTCGAATATGGGGGATTTCTTGCCGGTGGTGCGGTGGTTGGGAAGCGGCGGCGCCGAGAAAAGAATGGTTGAGCTGCACAGTAAGAGGGAGGTTTTTATGCAGGGGTTGGTGGAGGAGTGCAAGAAGAGGGTGAAAAGCTACGGCGGAGGAGAGGCGGCGGAAGGGAAGACTAAGACGATGATTGAAATGCTATTGGTATTGCAGGAGAGAGAGCCGGAGTATTACACAGACAGCTTCATAAGAAGCTTGATGGTGGTAATTCATTCTAATTCTCCTATTGTCTATCATCCTTATAATTAATTACTCCTTCGGTAACTCCGTTGTTACCAAGCAAATCATGCGATTCAAATTGGGTAACTTACATACAGGTTAAAAAAAATCACTATATTTACAAATAGGTGCTGTGCAGAAAAAAAATATGCTTCTGTGCAAAAAAAAAATATACTTCTGTGCAAATATTTTGAATCTATTTATAAATATAGTGACTTTCTTAAACATATATGTAAATCATCCATTCAAATTTACTTTTAAAAGTTATATTTCTTTCGTCCAATAAGGAATTTGCACTCTACAAATAATATATTTTTTAAAAAATGGATTTTATAAAAAAAATAGTAGCATAGAGATAAATATATGTATAGTTTTACGAATGTCCATGCAAATCGATATTTTCATTTTTAGTAGTATGCAAATTTATGTGGAACGTCCAGAAAAGAAAAGTGTGTAAATTCCTGTGGAACGGAGGGAGTATAAAATATTGATGAAAAGTTACACGTGTATTACTCAAAAATAGATTTTTGAAAACATATTTTTTCAGTAATAATACGTGTGATTTTTCGATAATTAATTATGCAACTTTTCGAAAATACACTTGAGTTGCACGGTGCACTTAGTGCATATTAGACTAAAGTTTACTCCATCCGTCCCACAGAAATTTGCACACTCTTTTTATTTGAATATTCCATACAAATTTGCATACACTCATAATAATTATACAAATATTTATTCATATATATGCCACTATTTTATTTAAAGAAATTCATAAATGTAATATTTTCTAGGGTGTTAAATTGTGTGGTGGCGTGGAAAAAATTGTAGAGTTGTATGAAAAATAGTTAGAATTGTTTCCCACCAACCCATTTGAAATGTGAAAAAAAAGTATTTGTGTTAGACCATTTAAAGATATGATATTGGTGAAAAAATTAGTGATAAAATTATAATAAAATGTGATAATATTTTTTTAAAATTATAATAGTCATTTTTAATAAAAATATTATCACTTTTAAAAAAAGTTAATGATAATTTTTTAATAAAATGTGATAATATCTTTTATAATATTACTATTAGTTTTAAAATATTATCAATTTTTATTAAAATTTCCTCAAATCTAAATATGGATTCAAAGAAAAGTAAGGGTAGTGAAAGTGATTTGAATAATAATTGTGGTCTTTTGTACGTTTACGGAGAGCTAGTCAATCCGTCTATATTTTGTTCAATATTTTAGAATAGAATTCAAATAAAATATAGAAAAGAAAAGGAAATAAGCAGATAGCTTATCCACATCAATGACTTAATTGATTTTAATAATATAGGGAAAGCGTTGATTTTTAATATTTAATTAATAGTACAAAAGACCCAAATTAATTAAGAAGCAAGGTTTCCCACGTATGTAGATCAGTAGATGACAAAAGACAAAATGGGTCCCAACTCTTTTTTTTTTTAATTTTACTATGTAACAAAATAATAAAATAGAAAGAAAATTTTGAAATAGAGGGAGTAACTAAACTTTCATATAATTGAACTATATAAAAAATGGATAAAATTTTATATGAAAATAGTTCATGATAAATTTAACATGAAATAGTTTTAAAGTATTAAATATTTGATTAAGAATATAAAAAATCTCATCAGAATTATAAAAAATTTGGACATGTACGGTAAACAATATTTACATTATATTTTGCCAAAGTTAAATAACAGTAAAAAATAGAGAAGAATACCACGTTAAGAACTTCTATATGTATGGTTCACATAAATATTATGGTCAACTCGATAAATTGTTTAGTCATCAAAAAATATTATTTATCATGCAAAATATGTAATGTTTTAATTTCGTCTCATAACAATTCAAATCTAATCAAATTAGTCTCATAACAATTCAAATTCAACCAAATTAGTCTTAAATCGCCGGAAATGACATAAAATGACTTCGTTTTACTCACTTTCCGGTCACGTGTTATATTTTCTAGCGAAATTGGCTCACACGGCACGTGAGTGAAACGACATCGTTTATGTTATTTCCGGCAATTTGGGACTAATTTGGTTAGATTTGAATTGTTATGGGACTAAATTGAAATATTACATAGTTGTGGGACTAATTTGGCTAGATTTGAATTGTTATGGGACTAATTTTGTTAGATTTGAATTATTATGAGACTAAATTGAAACATTACATAGTTATGAGATCCAATAAAAAAATGAAAATATTATAAGATGATTTTGGTATTAATCCCTAATCGTTGATACATATAGGTTATTTTAATCGCCGGCTCTGATACCACCGCCGGAACAATGGAATGGGCACTCTCTCTCTTGCTGAACAACCCCCATGTCCTGAAGAAGGCAAAAATGGAAATTGACAATAACATTGGACACAATCGTTTACTCGATGAAGCAGATATTGTGAATCTACCATACCTTAATTGCATTATCAATGAAACTCTACGAATGTACCCTGCAGCTCCATTACTACTACCCCATGAATCCTCCACCCAATGCTATATTGGTGGTTATCGTATCCCCAGTGGTACTATGTTGTTGGTGAATTTGTGGGCCATACATAATGATCCCAAGAATTGGAAGGACCCTAGAGTGTTTAAACCGGAGAGATTTGAAAAAATCGAGACGAATCGAGATGGATTCCGATCAATGCCATTTGGGTCAGGGAGGAGAGGGTGTCCCGGTGAGGGGTTGGCCGTGCGCATGTTGGGGCTTGGATTGGGTTCTCTTATTCAGTGTTTTGATTGGGAGAGAGTTGGAGAAGAATTTATTGATATGAGTGAAGGTGGAGGATTAACTTTGCCCAAAGCAACACCATTAGTGGCTTATTGCAAAGCTCGTTCTGTTGCTAAAAATCTTCTTTCTCGAATATAAGGCGTTGGAATTGTAATAGTTTAATTATGACACTGTTTTTCTTACCTTTCATGCACAATTAATTTCTATTTTGCAAGATTGAGAAAAAGTATAAGAAGAAAAAGATTATAGTCTAAATATCCTTTAAATTTACTAGAAGTTTAATAAGTTCCAAATTTGATTTCATGCAAGTTATGCTATCTTTATTTTGAATAAAAAGTCATTTTAGGAATTAAAAAAACTTAATGTTTAGATATTTTCACTCTCAATGAATTTTTTATCTTCACTCTCTCTTTCTCTCTTTTTTTTTTTTCCTTTATCCCTTGATTCATTGTAGATATATTGAAGTATAAAGATGAGAGATATATTGAATAAATTAATGAAAGATAATTGAAGATTTTTAGAAGTTTGAGGTGAACGGAATAAAAACTTTGATTAAAATTTGCTAAGAAATCTTTTAGGTGTTGTAAATTGAGGAGAAATGAGAGAAATAGTCAAAATGACAAATCTATAATACATCTAAAAGTGTCTTGAGTTTGTAACCTATTGTTGAACATCTTTATCTTTATTTGTTATTAACATTTTATTCTCTTCATAAATATGTTCCTCAAGAATATTTTTTGTGCAGAATAAGATTTTAGAATCTTGATTTTACAAGGATTTTATTTATATGTAAGTCATTTGATAAATAGATTAAAATAATATACTTCCTCCGTCCCGTAGGAGTTTGCACCCTATGATACTGCACATTTTTTAAGAAAAAAATGTTTTATATATAAAATAGTGGTATATGGATAAATGTGTGTATATGTTTGTGAGTATGCACATAAATTAATGTATCTTTTTTTGGTAGTGTGATTTATGTGAGACGTTCAAATAAAAAAATTGTGCAAATTTATGTGGGACAGTGGGAGTATAATTTTATTGTGGTGTCTAATAAGTATTGAGGGGTATATAGTTGGGCCTTAAAATTTAGGAAATGAAGAAATTTAGTCAAGGATCCGGATATTTTCACCCCCATAATTGAATTGTTCACCCCTCCTGTTCACTTCACCACCGTATATTTTCAGTTCACCACCTATAATTTCTCAAAATTAATCCTTATCATTATATCAATAAAATTATTTTGCAAATTCAACCCCTCAATTTAATTTGGAATTAATTAATTACACTTAAAGAGTATAATTGTCCTATTAAATTTTAGTTTAGGAATAATATTGGAGGGTTGGAGTGAAAGAGTATATACTATCTTTTGTTTGCCCGTTCTCTTTGACATATTTTTCCGAATATAGTATAGAAATGAAAGAGTGTTTGATTTTTTTTGCTAAAAATTTGTAAAATTTTCAAAAAAAAAAAAGAAAAGAAAAGAAAAAGCCAAACATTTTTAAAGGTAATATAGGCCATTTCATTTTCCAGAACTGATGGCCGTCGATGGGATTTAGAAGAACTGCAATTGGACCATTCAATGTTAGCAATAGGCTGGCCCAAAAGTAAATCAATTACCCATTATTTAGTGAATATCTGCAAAATATACTTTATAAATAGAATTTCATATTTATTTTTTAATTGTTTAAAATTAATTCTGGCAAATTAAGTTTTACCTGTTTTTGAACTCCCATATCACTGCAAATAATTATCTCACAATTATTAAAATTATTTTTTACAAACATATCACTTTCTCAACATATTCCAGAATTATTTTATTTTCTAACATACAATACATTTAATTTTACTATAAAAATCAAATATTATCACTTCTTAAATGTAAGTAGAATTTCAAAACTTTCCCTTAGAAAAGTCGAAAGTTGTTACTTTATTCGGTTTTTTTTTTTTTTTTCACTGCAGTATGGAGAAAACTAATCGATGGTGATTTATTTGAAGATTCAAATTTATCTTTTGTGGAGATTAGACTCTAGAATAGTACTCCCCCCGCTACATTATAAATTGCTCATGTTATCATTTTCGTCCATTTTACTATGTTTTGCTCATTACTTTTTTATCTTTTTTAAAAATATAATTCACTTCTTTATTATTATTTTCAATTCATTTTACACTATTTCTGTTACTTTTTCACTTTTATCCATCACATCACTTATACTTTTTCACTTTTTCCATCATATCACTTATACTTTTTTCTTAATTCGTGTGCCTAAAAGCAACGAACAACTTATAGCGGAACGGGAGGAGTAATAGTTTGATGCTGCATTTTATGGTTGACTTATGAGGAGTCATCTATGATTTTGATTTACTAGAAATGAAAAAACCAGTACACCACTTCCTGAAAAAATAAAAAAAGAGTGAAGAAACCACTCATTACATCTTAAACCAACACAATCAATTCTAACCACGAACTACTACATACATATAAAGCGAGTGTGCAGAAAAATGAGAGAGCACAATCCACTGATTTTATTTAGACTTCGCTTTAGCAGCTTTGGCCTCAGCAGCAGCTTTCACTAGAGTTGTAGGTTTCATGACACCTTTTGGATTTAAAGCTTTTCTTATCTTAAACACGGCCCAAGCTGTGCCGATAGCATGACCTGCGGCGCCTAATCCATCGTGCGTCACCTGTGCCGCTTGTTCACCGTATCTGTAACAAGACCGTAAGTATGTAAGAACTACTGATGCAAGAAATAGTAACAGAATGCAGAAATTGTTGAGCTTGTGAATGTACAAGCTAGATGATGTTTGGCAAAACACGAATAAAGATGATAAAATCTGAGTTGATCACTGGAAAATGAAGATGCTGTGGGCAGAGAACAATTACTTTTGAGAGACGAGTCCAGTCGTCACAACTGAAGACGTAGACATCACGTTCTTTCCAGCAACCTCAACAGCATCAAAAACCTTATCTGTAATGACACACACCGAGTATAACCAAGTCAGTTAGAAAGGCCGAACAATTGATTTACAACTCTGTAAAAGCAACATATAGATTGCAAAATCCAAATAAGCATATAGGGAGAACATTTTATTATCTGTATGCACCACTATAACTATAAATATGTGCACACAAACAAACAATATGCACATAAACACACAGATATACCAAAGGTTTAGAATGACATACTGAATCCATCCAAGGAAGCCAGGACAATTTCACCAGGAAGAAGACTGAAGAACTTCTGGCCAACTTTGGAGTTCGCTACCGAAGTTGTGAAGAATCCAGAGACCTTCACAACCCCTGATAATAGCCCTGTCGCAACTTTCTCCGACATCTTTGTTAGTTGCTTAACCCTGAAATTTTTTTAAGATCAACAATTTGAAGTTATGTGTTCTAATATAATCAGCAATAACAAACAAGAAACATAAACTAAGAATCGAATGCACATTCACATAAAGCACCACAGTCGAACCTCTCCAATGTGATTGATCTATATAGTTCGTTTTTTACGGACTAAGTGGTAAATATGCAAGTTTGTTTGACACAGAGGTAGCATTTGAAAATACTTTTACATGAAAATATTATATAAATATCAAACTAATTTCTTCTAATTTTTTTTTTTATCATGATTCCAAAATCATGATTTAGTTAAACTTTAGTATTATAAATTAGAGAAAAGAAATGCTTAAAACAAAAGAAATATCATTAATAATATTTTAGAATATTATTTTGGGATATAAAATTATTGGAGAAGCATATTTGAGCATTTTAATATGTATAAATAAATAATACAAGCAATTTAAAATGGGCTTCCAACCAAAATTGGGTTGGTATTTATCAGAAGGCTAATGCTCCGGTAGAAGCACTATAAGACGGTTAGAGCTCTGGTAAGACACCAAAAATCAAATACAAACATATCAAAGAAAAATTCAAGCATTCCAAAAATCAACCTTCATTTTTTATGTTTTCCAACCTTCAAGTGCAATCCCACCAACCAACCCCCTTTCTCTCCCATACAAAAACAGACAAGGAAAAGAAATAAAAAATTCAAGCCTTCAAAATATCAGTCCTCTGTTTTTTTAAAAGGATATATCAATCCTCTGTTTCTTATATTTTCCATCTTTTTAAATGTTCTCCCACCTATCAATCTCCTTTGTCACCCTCTCACAAAAGCACACAAGAAAAAATTAAAAATCAAGATTCCTAAATACAAATAGTCGTACAGTTTTCAACTTTTTTGAGTCCTCTCCCACCCTTAACCTCTTGTCCTCACACAAAAAATCAAAGATAGCTTTATATGTAACTTGTAGCAAAAACAACTTTTCAAGAGAAAAAAGCATACCTCTTCATCCTTTTCATTGTCTCAGGACTAATTTCAGAGCTGGAGCTTTTCCCCATTCTCTTCTTCAAGAACTCATTACCCCATTTCAGCCTATCCACAGTCACATCTCCACACCACAATATCCCTCTCACAATCTGTCCCGAACCTGCAGCAATCATTCTTGCAGCACTTCCACTGTAATCCTCAACATTTGGCGCCAGCGTCGTCCAGTAAGCGGCTGCGCTCTTCTCCACCTCATCTTTCTTTTTCGTCATTTCCTCCGGAGAGACCCCCTTCGCCACCGACCCCCACCACTGTTGCTCCACTCCGGCCGCCGCCTTCTCCACCCTAAACGCACTAAACTTCTCGAGGATTGAATCCAACTTCTTCAGCAAACCCTCCTGCCCCTTCGCAGCTATCGTCAATCCATAGTTCAAAATACCGTCATTATTAATTTCACCGCTTTCAGCCGGAACCCTAAGACTGAAAAAATAATGGCAAACGTCGAGCTTCACCGCGGACTCGTCTTTCGCCAACGGCCACTGGATCTGATCCCCGACACGCGCCAACGCCGCCACGATGTTGCCGCCCTGTTTCAACTGAATCACGGAGAATTCCCCGTTCGCAAGCTCGATACTCTGTTGTTTATCAATCAAATGAACGATTGCACCCGGGATCCTGATCAATACTTCCTCCGATGATTCGAAGGAAGCAGTGCGACTTCCTTTCTGTGTTTCGTCTTCGGAATCCTGAAATAGATTTTCTGCTAATTCATTCATTTCAACAGTAGGGTACAGAGAAGAAGAAGGGTTTTTGCTAGGACCCGAGATGAACACAGAAGTTGAATCGGGGTTCGATTGGTCAACTTGCGGATACATTGAACTGGATTTCTTACGACTGTTGAAGGACATAGTTCTGACTTAGCGCCGATTTAACTTTTCTGTGAAAGATCGTTGAATTCTGGGGACTGGGTTGGAGATTTTGGGAATTTATGAGAGAGTAAGCTTAGGATTGAAGGAAAGAATAGGGATAAAGGAGGAAGAAACGTGAAGAGGAAGCACAGGAGTAGACAACTCCACTAAGCTAGCGGAAGAGAAGCCGCGCAGTGGGCGAGTGTGATTAATAATAAAAATAAAATACAAAATAAGAGAGGTATGTCGGCTGATTACTTTCAAAGATAGACAAAAAGAAATGAAAAATAAGGATCTCTCAACACTATATATATATATATATATATAGGGCTTTTCTACTGTCAGGAAGGAGTTTCGCACTTCCTGACGTCAGTAAACCAATAGAATTTTGACAAATAATATTATATTTCCCTAAACGACATAGTTTCGCTCTAAGCAAAAAAAATAACTTTTAAAAATTAGAAAATAAAAATTATTGAAATAACCTTTTATAATTTTTTAAAAGTTATTTTTTTTTCTAATTTTTAAAAGTTATTTTAATTAAAATATTATTATATCTTAATATATTTTAATCAAATTGAAATTTATGTTTTCAAAATTAATTCTTACACCCATTGCGACTGGGCCCAGCCTGGCCTGAGCCCGAGTGGCCCGACGGGCCTAGCGGGCCGGGCTAAATAGACTCTGTTCTTTTTTTGTCTGTATTTTTTGGGCCCATATTTAAAAAACCCGGGTTTCAGGGCAGGATGTGCCAAAAAAATACAGGCCCGAAAAGAATCAGGCCTATTTAGCCCGGCCCGTTAGGCCTGTCGGGCCACTCGGGCTCAGGCCGGGCCGGGCCCGGTCGCAATGGGTGTAAGAATTAATTTTGAAAACATAAATTTTAATTTGATTAAAATATATTAAGATATAATAATATTTTAATTAAAAGGATAATTTGGTAATTTTAGTTTTATTTAATAACATTAATTAATTTTTTTAACAGTGCGATCGCCTTATGCATAGTGCAATCGCCCTAGTGCAAAGTGCAATCACTTCAAAATAATATTGTACGTTAGATTATAAATCTAACGGTATTTAGGGAGTTTACTGACGTTAGGAAGGGCGAAACCTTCCTGACCATATATATATATATATATGGTCAGGAAGGTTATATATATTCTTTTCATTTTAGCAAGAATTAAATTATAATTTTTTATATTGTGTTAATAAATTTAAAAAAAATAACGTTATTGTTTTAGTATTCCCTCCGTCCCATAATTATTTTCACACTTCCCTTTTCCGTCCGTCCCACAATTGTTTTCACACCCTATAAATAGAAATATTACTTTAACTTTATCTTCACAATCCAACTAATTTCATTATTTTAATAATATAATTTTACACAACACTCTATTTTTTTAAAAAATTATGACATTCCAAAAGTGAAAATGCCTTTGAAACGGAGGGAGTATTTATTACCATTCAAATGATTTCATTATTCAGCAAAAAATTCATATCCATGGAATCAGAGAGAAGGATTATGGATATTATGGTAATATTATTTTTAATTTTTACATTTCAGTCATAGGGAAAGAGGTTACATCTCTCACCTACGCGCCACAATTTTCTCTATTTCTTTTTTGTTTGGAAAAGAGGTTAGCTCCTTTGTTAATCACATGTTCTTAATTAGTTTTGCTATATATTTAATAGGTTAACATGTATGATTTTATCGTTTATGTAATTTTTGAAAAATATAGTTGAATTACATGTGATAATTGGTATACATAAAATTAAAATTATTTAATAATATATTTTATGGTTCTCTAATTCTATATATATTTTGTCAGTCTCAATTCACCCAATAAGTTGTAAATTAATAATATGGATTTTTTGAAACCTAAAATTATTTTTATTAAAATTGAAATGATTGCACGAAATACTTTTGATCACTGTTTTCAGAACCAGACCGAACCGGCCGGTTCAACCTGTTGAACCGGGAACCGGTCCGGTTACACCCAAAAAACCGTTTTTACGGTTGAACAGGTCAAACTCGGTCAAAACCCCTCTAAACAGGTCAGAACCGGTCGAACAGGCTATATTTTTAAAAATATATTAATATTTATTTTTTTTATTTTTTTTTATTTGTCTTCTTAATCCTAATCAAACCAAAAGTCAAAACCTTAATTTCCACAAAAAAAATATTCTTAACTGCTGCATAACTAAAAATAAAAAATAAAGAATACCTACTTTGATTGAATTATTTTGTATCTTTCGTATTTTGTAGTGTTATTTTATGACTCTATTGTAATTATTTAATTTTATAAGTGAATATTTATTTTATTTAACATAGAAAATATTAAAAAATAAGTATAAATTATTTTAACGGTTGAACCGCCGATCCAACCGGTTGGACCGGTTGAACCGTGAACCGGTGCCTTGTCCGATTTGATCACCGATCCGGTTATGAAAACACTGCTTCTGATAATATAAAAATATTGCGTGAAGTTCTCCATGTTATAGAAATTACAAAAATTCTCGTGTGATTTATTAAAATAAAATGATTCTCTCCTTCTTATAAATGGAGAATCCACTTTATTTAATAAACTATAAGAAAATATTTAATTTTTAAATTATAAGAAAATTTTACACAATATCTTTTTTTCTAGAAAAAACAGTTTCGTATATAGACTTTTTGTTGTCAAGTCACATTGAAAATTTTAATTAGTGAGAAACCAAAATAGTGCTCTTATATACCAAATTTACCCCTAATTTGAAAAAGTTGGGTGATGTGGGGTGGGTTAACCCACTGACCGATTTCAGAAATTGTGATTAGTGTGATTTTTGCTTGAAATTTGTGTGTTTAAATGACATGATTTTATTCGATTTCTTGCATTTAATTGCATTAATTAGACCATTTGTGCTTAATTGGTGAGAGGGGTATTTAGTAGTTATTTTTGTAAAAAATTGTGATTTATTGAGCTAAAATACCTCTTATAAGAATTTTGTGAAATAAATTAAATTGGTGAAGTTAAAAAGGAGTAAATTGGGACATATTTTTGTTAAACTTGCGGCCCAGAATTATGAATTCGAATGATTCGTCTCATGGATATGAAAGGCCCAAGTGTGCATTTAGCCCCAATTGAATTATTCTTATTAAATGAGTAAATGAATTGTGCAGGATGCTTGAGTTGAGTAGAAAAGCAAGAAAGCATGTGATTGAAGTCAAGATTTGAGGAAAGCTTCAGCTGGAATTTTAATTGACATGGCCCCACTTTTAAAAGCTGTTGACCGAAAATCATGGAAATGGAAGAGCAAGACTGGGCCTCATACTTCCATTAATGTCTCCCACATTTCAAGACACCCACAATCAACCACCTCTCGCCAATCAATTAGCACAGCTTGCTCTATTGCCTAAAATGTTTCCCACCAGCAGATTCGAAGTCGCCGGAAATTGAAGATAGCTCCTGCCGCCAAAGAGCCCCAAGTGCAACCCACTCGCTCGTTGCCGGAAATCCGAGAAGAAGCAGCCACCAAGCCTCGTCGCCGGAATCTGTCATTAACGCCGGAGTTCGAAGCCTTCGCAACCCTGCACCGCCTCAGAAACCCTCTCGCCGGAAAGTCGCCAAACTCCTAGCAGCACACTGCCCTGCTCTCACACTGCGAAGAAGAAAACGTGTTTGCTTGAAAAGTCGCAGAAAGAAGGGAAAAGAGTTTCTATTCCTTTTTAAAGAGTTGTCATTTCTATTCGTGCAACAATGCTCGTTCGAGCTTCCTTAAGAATTTTACGAACCGGAAATTCTTTGGATTGTGCTCGACCAACTCTTGATCGAGTAACGCTGCTCGATCGAGCTCTTCTTCAAGGTAAAGTTGCTAGAGCGTTTTTAAAATCGTGCTCGATCAAATACTCCTAGTGCAAGCTTGCTCGATCGAGCACATCTACAAAAGTCAGAATTGTATTGGGTGAATCCAGCCACGTGGATGAGGAATTAATTGGGCCAAGTGATTAGAATGTGTTTTAGGCCCATTCGGAGAAGAGAATAGAAAAAACAAAGCAGCTGGGAATCGGAAAGGGACGAGACACGCCTCCTCCCTCTGGGGAGAAAAATCCTCACCACTCCTCACACACACTCACACATTTAGTTAGGGTTTATGCTTTCTTAGTTAGATTTTTAATTTCACTTGAAGCTTTGTTGGAGAATATTTAGATGATTTCTATCTTTTTATTTAAATTTTGTTGGTTTAATTTTTTATGGCTATGGTTATTATTGTTGTCTTATTATGGAATTATTTGTGTTTATCATGATGATTGTTGGCTAAATTTGTGGTGTTTTGGTGTTTGAAATTATGTGGGTAATTGGTTAGTGGTGCGATTTTGTGAATTTATCCTAATTGGAGGTCATATGATTAGTTTAATGAGAATTGTTAGATCAATTGCATGATTTTGCTCTTTTAATTCATATGAGTTGATTGTTTGTTGCAACGAGAGTTGGATATACATTTTATTTCGTATGAGTGTGAGTTTAATTAAGTGATTGAGTTTATATTGTGTTATCGAAACAAGAGTTGGGTAATTACATTAGAAAATTCATTAATCTACATTAATTGCTTGAATTAACCTTTAGGTAATTAGTGAGGGGATAAAAGGTGGGGCACCTTAGTATACGAGTGGAAAAGCAGGCTATGATTTTTCTTAGCCTTGTGTGATTACCCGGGTGGGAAACGGTGAACTATTCCTATAACAATCTACATGCTTAATTGACGCGTTAATCCTAGACTTATCCAGTACGTTTTAATGTGTTATTTTACGTGATTGCTCCTATCTTTGACCAACAAAAGAGATAAATGAACTTGTCAAACCATTAATTGATTACCCCGTAATAAAGAACACCCGAACACATTTTCTCGTATTTGTTGTCTTGTTGATTTGTCTACTTGTTTTCGATCTTAGCGTCTTGTTTCGTGAATTTCTTAGTTTTAGATTAATTACTTTATTCTAGTTAATTGTTGTCATTTAATTTTTGCATTTTAGTTTAATTGGAATCAAGATTGTCAACACTACAATCAAGCGCCGACACATAGTTCTAGGGCTTCACTAGTCACTAATCCCGTGGATTGATAATTTAACCGGTCACTTACCTTACTACACGAACTTCTTATACTTGAGAAGTAAGTGTTGTAAAACATGTGTCAAATTGTCAAATCATATTTTAATTAAAGTTCTCTCGGTTAAATAACTCACACACAATACACCATTCATTCCCTCTCATTCTCTCTTTGCTAAAGTTCTCTCTCTTTCTTCATCTTTTTCTGGCCAATTAATTCCGGCGTTGAGCTTTGCTATTTTTCCGGCATGTGACTCTAAGGCGTGGCTGGATTCTGCAATTTCCGGCTATGGAGTGCGACGGCAGAAACAGGGCTTTTGTGTCTTCTCCGGTTATTGGCATCGAGAATTCCGGCTAGAGGCGAGAACTTGGGCGGCGCGAGGCTGTTGTGGACGGTTGCTTGGAGTTCCGGTGGCGAAGCAGGTTCCGGCGGCTGGAAGAACGACACGGCTCGATTTCCGATGCCCACACCAAATTCTCAATCGCGCCAGAGCACACGAATTCGAGAAATCGCTGCAATTCCACACTGAAAACTGCCGGGAATCCACCACACCAGACGCACAACTCCGTTGCCCCTCTCTACCTGACGACTAAGGCCGCCGCACCTGAAACCAGTGTCGCCGAGAAAACCAGTCGTCCACAGCCGTGCCGGCCGCCGAGAACAGCTACTCCCAGATGGTGGAAATCGGAACAGAGGTGAAGGAGTTGGGCACGAACAGGGGCGAAGCTGTTGTGGGCATCCTCCGGCGTGAAATAGCTGTGGGCGTGTGGTGGACATTTTCCAGCTTGGGGAATCCTGTTTCGTGGCTGTAGGTGTGGTTTCTTTCCGGTGAGGCTGAGCTTCGAGAATTCCGACGAGATAATTTGGACGATTGTTTATGTGAGTGGTTTGATAACTGTGAATATAAGGCTGCCACGTCTTTCTCCTTTCCTTTTACTTGGCCAAAGTCATGGTGCCAATATTAATCTCATTCTTGTTCAGTAAATTGCTGAATCAACAAATTAGGATAAAAAAATTAAATGGGCTACAACTCTTGGGCCTCACGAATTTAAATTAGATTGCTTCATATTGTGGGATATGATATTTAGATTTCATTTGTTTATATTCTTTCATACCTTCTATTTATTATTAGCACAAAGTAGAATAGAGGCTTAGTTTGTTGCTGCTATATTTATTATGGATATGGGTTCCTTGGAGAGTAAGATTATTAGAGAGAATTTCTGTATTGCTGAAGGTGGGGGTGATTAGGGTTATATTTGCATCAATTTGTGCTCATTTAGAGATGATTTTCTAGAGATTTACATTCATTTTGCAGATAGATGTGTTATATTATTGATTAAATGAGCTTAAGTGTCGAAATTTAATCTAATTTTAATTTAATTGAAAAATTGAGTTGGAATTAATTAAATTTGATAATTGAATTTCTTAGTCACATTTCCCTTGCTTTGACTTGTGATTTTGATTTTTACAGGTATGATATGTGGTCCCATTTACCACCACTAACCCTCTGCAACCACATCACCGTAACCACTGTCATTCTCTGCTCCAACTCCTCTTCACACCAGAAATCTGCCTACACATATGTCAACCGCCGTGAGCCGCTCTGTTCTTTGCGCCCGCCGCCTCTCCTCCGATCCTCGTCGCCGACTCAAAGCCGACGCTGCACTGCCACAATCGAGTCCAACAGCCTGTTCATTTCCGCTATTAGATCGAAGAAACGGCAACCGCCGTGCCGTTCGCAATTCCCCTTCAACACCAGAAATCGCCAAGAGCACAGCCGCCTCCGACTGAAATCAGAAGCGCCGCCGCTGCAAGAAGCTTGTAACCGCCTCACGCGCTGTTCTTTCCCGTCGATCGATCTCAGTCCGACGCCTTTCATCGCAAAACCGTCCTCATCGCGTCAACACGCAGCCGGAAATCGCACTAGCGCCGCTGTTCTCACAGCCGATGCCCAGAATCGCGACCACTGTCTCCATTTCATTCCAATTGACGACGAAACCTCGACGCCGGAGCACACACAGCCCTGAACCACTTACCTCTGTTTCGCCGGAGATGCGTAACCGCCTGGAAACGAAGACACACTGCCTCTGTTACGGTAATTGAGATGAAGGAAAGTTGGGCCCAATTTCTGAATTATTTTGTTAAGGCCCAACTTGTATACTTTGGCCCAATTGCTGTTAATAGGAAAAGGATATATATTCTGGGAGATTACGCATGAGAAAATTCACGCTTCAGAACAGGCACGCCATTAGGCATTAGGGACGGTAGATTAGGAGTAGAAGAGGGATTAAACAAAACTTTCGTTCATTTTAATTTATTAGGATTAGTTTCAGTTCTTATTTTGAGAGTTGCAGATATTATTTGGACTATTTCATTTCAATTTTAATATTTAATTAGGTTTTTTTTTTTTTTTTGAGGATTAGAAAGCCTCTTCGCAATACATCACTCTAAAGCCTATTCAAGTTGAGCTTTCTAATTGACTCCGGAATCTCGTCACCATGCCAATCCAGAGGCTGAAGGCTCTTCAGAGCTACTCTAGCCATTTCATGCGCCACCAGGTTTTTTGTCCTTGGAACATAGTATACAGCTCTCACTAGGCCCTCGTCCAAGAATCTGCGTATTCGCTCCATTGACGCCCCATAGTTGTTGCAGCACTCAGTTTTGTTTCTAACAGCTTGTACCAAATCCATTGAGTCCGATAATAGGTCAAAAGGTTCCTTATTCTCCCTTGTCACTTGAATTATTCCAGTTACCGCCGCTTCCAATTCTGCACCCAACACATGCATCGGGGCTTTTATTTTTGCCCCCACAGCAGCTATATTTTTATCCAGGTTGATAGCCGCATCCACTGCTACCGCTTTCTTGCTTGTGTCCCTTAATGTGTAATGTATCATGGCCATCACTCTCCTGTCCTTTCGGAGGTTTGCAAGTGTCCCAGTTGTTGCTTGGTATTGTTGTAGGAATGCCCTAGCCCATTCCACCTTTAGTCCCTTATCTTTTCGATAGCCCGTATTTACTGGGTTTGAACCGTGCTTCCAAGCACACCTCTGCGTCCATTTAGCCCATGCAACTGTTGCTACCAGCTCCGTCTGCTTACTCTCCATGTTTTCCGTTACTTGTCTTATGAATTCCTCCGTCGATGCTCTTCCTCTTGCTTCTTTAATAATTTCCCACATACCCATTTTTTTCCAGCTCTGTTTAGCATGTGGGCACGTAAAAATTGCATGTATTGTATCTGCGAAGTACTTACCACATAGGAAGCAACTTGGGGATGTGGGTACATGATGTTTATAGAGGTTGCCTTCAGTAGCGACACAATCCATCAAGATCTTCCAAAGAATTTTTTTTACCTTTGGCGGGCAATTAAGTTTCCACATTTTTTCGATCCATGTTTGTTGGGTTTTTGGACTGCTGCTACTCGGTTTCTGATTATATTCCTCCTTATTATCCATAGCAAGTCCGCAGGCCGATTTGACTATAAATTGTCCCTTGCTTTCCTTGGCCAGTATCTGGAATCCTCTTCACCAGTTTTGTTCAACTTCATGGTCATGATGGCTTCCACTTCAAAGGGTAAGAACGCTTGTCTGAGCAGATTTTCATTCCAAATGCCTTGTGGATCGATATACCTTTCCACCGTGGATCCGCTAGCCTTTCTTGATATGATTCGCCCATTGGGTAAGTTTTCCACCCATGGGTCTCTATAAATTTGGATGCTCTTTCCATTGTTCACTTTCCAAGCCATCCCTTTTTCCACCAGGTCCCTACTCCAACATAATGACCTCCAAACATAGGAAGGGTTGTTGCCAATTCCTGCCCCCATAATATCTCCATGCTTGTGGTATCTAGCCTTGAAAACTCGTGCCACCAATGATTTTGGGTTCATCAAAATTCGCCAGACTTGTTTTGCCAATAAGGCCTTATTAAAAAGTATCATTTGTCGAAAACCCATTCCTCCATTCCCTTTGGTTTCACACAGGGATTCCCATTTTTTCCAATGCACCGTGTGTCCTGCCTTGTTTCCTCCCCACCAGAAGTTGGATATGATACTCTCAAAGTCGTGGCAGATGGATGTTGGAATTCTGAAACATGACATTGTGTATGTGGGGAGAGCATTTAGTACTGATTTGATGAGGACCTCTCTCCCTCCTGCTGAAAAGTCTCTAATCTTCCACGATTCCACCCTTTTTGCCATCCTTTCTTGCAAGAAGGCAAATTGGATTCTTTTGTTTCTCATTGAGAAAGCGGGCAGCCCCAAATACATGTCCTGCTCCCTTTTTTTCCGCACCCCCAAAAGATTAGTAGTTTCATTCATGCTACTCTGTCGCGTACATGGGCTGAAAGTGATGGTGGACTTGTCATAGTTGATCTGCTGTCCTGATGCCTTTTCGTACATGTGTAATGCCTTTTTTAAAGTTGCACACCCAATTAGGTTTTATATTATTTCAATTGTTCTGTTATGATATTTTTTATGTTTGATTTAGTTATGTTAATTGGTATGATTCTTTTTGTCTCTGATATTCCTGTTCACTCAGTTATGAGTTAGACCCTTTGCTTTGGGTGAAGGAAGATAATGAACCATTATAGTTATTGTCTTTAATTTTATTTGTTAAGGCATTCTGATGAGATGAGTCCTTTTAGTAGGTCACTGAGATACTTAGGGTTTTAATTTCTATTGATGAATAATTGAGTTATAATCACGACAAAATGAGAGTTGAGTGAGAATGGTAAGATTATTTACTTGATAGTAATGGATTCTAGGATTGAGTTAAGGTTCATTTGACATTGAGAAATGCTTAGAAATTGAGAACAAGACTACTAGGGTGTTGAAATATAAATGAGAGTTCTATTTCAGCAGGACATTAATGTCTGGCTTACTCATTAGATAACCTTCATAAAGGAATTTTAGGCAATTGATTGTTATTGGTACATGACGGAATTCATCCGAAGCACCTCATTTTTCCTGCACATTTTAGTTTAGGGTGTTATTTTCATATTCTTGATTCATTTCAATTTCTGCATCCTAAGTAGTAGTAGTTAGAAACCAAATTTGTCATTTCATTCTTGTTTATTTGATTTCAAGATTCACACACAAATTTTAGGATTAGATTGTCTAATTGCTTCCCGTGGATTCGATATTATAACTTGGTCAGCTTACCACTACACGATCCTATACACTTGTAGGAAAGTGCATTTGTGTGCTAACACAAATCGCTAGTCAAGGGGGGACTCTGTATTTTTGTCAGATGTCAATTCCGCTTCTCAAGCTTTTGCAGTACGCAACAACAAGTCCTAATTTTCTTCCTCACATTAATACCTCCTAATTAATTCTCTCTCTCTCTTTTTCTCAATCTCTCAACTTGCAGCTTTTGTTTCTTTTTTTACAACTTGTAGCTTTTACAACTTGCAGCTTTTATTTCGTGGAATGAATACAACCTGAAGCTTTTATTGGTGTGTGGATCAAACAAACTACAGTGTCTCCATCACGTTCTTTATTCTCTGATTTTAGATGAAGACATCATCTCTCTCTCTATTTTTTATAATTTAATTTTGATATTTTGTTATTAATAAAAAGTTGCAATCAAACTTATTAATTAATAATTTTGAACTTTTACTTTTTTTTAGCACTTAGAAGAACTGATGTGATTCAAATTATTTTTTTCAATTATGAATTTCTGTATTTTTTTTACTTAAGAATTTTTATATTAATGACTATAAGAATATTTGGAACATGTCTTATATTGAACTTTAACAATCAATAGATTTTGTTTTTGAACTTATGAATGATCAGTTAATTTGAATTAAAATGTTAAATATTCAAGAATTTTATAAAAAAATGAGAGAAAATTGCATACAAATTAATTCAAATTATTTTTACTTTATATTACATAACAAATAAAAATTATTGGACCACAATTATAATTGAACTTTATAAATCAAACATTTTGAACTGTATTTACGAACATTTGAACTTTTATTTTATTTTCGAAACTTATGAATATTCCGTAAAATCAACTTAAAAAAATCTAAATAAAAAAAATAATTAACATTTGAATTCATTAAAAAAATTAGTATAACATTAAGTATATTAAAAATAACAAATATTATAAATGTAGGAAAAATGAATTCAAATAAATTCATAAAGAATAGTATTTTAAAATTAAAATTGTAAATAATAAAAAAGTGTATATAAAATAAGAAAAAGAAAAGTAAAAATAATTGTGATGATTGAATTGATTGATGACATGTTTGATTGACAAGGGAGAGAGAGTGAGTAAATGAGAGAGGAGAGAGAAAGAATAATTGTTGTAATAAATTTATAATCGAACTTTTACAGAAAATATAATTGAACTATAGTAACGTACTTCGAACTTTTACTTTTTTTTTTGAACATGTGAATATTTTGTTTTTTTACTAAAAGCAAAAATAATGATAAAATAAAAATTGAAACTCTTTATTCCAAAAACAATGCAGGAAACATGTGTGTAATATTTTAAAATTTGAAAAAAAAATGATGATTTGACAATTAATGTAAAATAAAAAAATGTGGGGTGGGGGTTCTTTTTTCCATATGGGGGAGTTGAGTGTGAATGTGATATACGTGGGGTGGGGGGGCATGAGGTGTGTAGGGTTGAGAGGTGTGTGGGGTAGGGTAGTTTGACTATAGAAATGTAGGTTTTTTGGCTAGGTGTAAAGAAAAAATGGGTTGTGACCTGGCAACAAAAATTGGTAAAGTGTGTACTCAGCAACCAATTTCTCTTTTCAAATTAATTGGGTGAAAAATGAACGACTCTTAAGTCAAGTTTGTAAGAATTTTTGTCGGCTATGTACGTATTTGCTCTACTTCGATATGTGAATTTTAGACCTCGGATAAAAAAATCAGTTATTCAAATTGTATACATGAGTTAAACATAAAAACATATCACATATCTAACACATAGTTAACATCTTACATATGTGACATAAGGATAGATAAATATTAGTAAGTAACACACATTTGTTGTTATAGTACCATATTTTTCTTCATATAGTAATACTATTTGCATATATCTTGTAATATACTCCCTATGTCCCACTATAAGTTGCTCATTTTGTCATTTTCGTCTGTCCCACTATATGTTGCTCATTTATTTTTTTATCTTTTTACGAAACTACTATTCACTTTTTTATTATTATTTTTAATACTTTTACACTATTCTCATTACCTCTTCACTTTTCTCCATCACATCACATGTACTATATCAATATTTTGTACTATTCTTAATATTAGTGCCCAAAAGTTGTGAGCAACTTATTAGGGGACGTAGGGAGTATATTTCATCATTTTATATGTATTACTATAAGGACAATTATTTATTTGTCTTAATAATAACACATATTTGATCTTGTAGTTGTTGTGGCATGTATATGCCTAAAGAAAGAAAGGCTCGGTCCAATTCTGAGGAGACCCAAGAAAGGATCCAACCTCATGTTTAGATATCAGGCACAACCCTTCAAGGACATCTCAAAGGCCATGCATCCTCAGTCCATGCTCGGGTTTGAGCATCAGGTAAGCCCTATCAAGGATATCAACACTGAAGAACGAACATCCTCAGTGTAGCCTACTACTCGGGGGGCAAGGCACGAGCAACGAGTAGTGGACACTCACTACATGTGGAGAAGAAAATGGAAATTATGTCCCGAACTCATTCAGACACCAATGATATTCCCTCTAGAGGCGTATCCATCTATCACTACGACATTGATCGAAGCAGTTTTAGCAAGTGTCCACTATCTCCATGATCCCCCAAAGCACGACATAACGTGGTCTGCAAGCAAATGGAGGCCACCAAACACGTGTTCGCACGATAGCTCTTGAAAACTTTAATCTATCTTTTGTATAAAGCATTTCATTGCTCTATTAATGCAAGAATACACACATATTCAAATCCTAGACCTTGCAATAGAAGTCTAGAGCAAATCTCAGAGTTATATACAATTCTCATTTTCATACTAATTACCGTCCTTATTGTTGGAAGAATTTGTTAATTATGTTGATTATGTGGCTAATTATCAATTTGATTCTTCCAAACAATAATCAAGATAGGTTAATAGGAGAATTTCTTAGTGAGAGAAAGTAGAGAGGAGTGTGTTGTTGGATATAAAATAAACTTAGAGAGAGAAAATCGGATACAAGAGCCATATTTATAGTTTTGCATGTAGATAGGTGGCATGTTTTAAGTCTATTTAGCTTAATTAACTGACAAGTGCCTTTAACACTTGTCACTTTGCCACCTATTATGCTCTTACATTGTTTTTAACCTACTACATTACTATTGGCAACCTACTGAGTTACTGACTCCTGCTCCGGATAGGGGCGAGCTTCCTTGTCTTGTGTTTATCCCGAGGTCCAATGCTTGTAGTAAGGAGTGATCTTTTGTTCCCAACTCTAGGCGAGCTACTGGCGAGCTTCCTCTCTTTGTTGTGTTGACTTGGTCAATGGATGATGACATGACTCCAGTGGTCCGAGCTATGGGCGAACTATTAAGCCTTAAGCTTTTGATTACGTTAACTCACCCTAATAAACTCGCTTTAGTTCGCCTATCAACACCTATCATTGGCTTTCTTAAATAAATTGGGACTATTTGAGAAAAATATATAAAAATTTAGGATTAAAATGAATTTCTTAACTAAATTGAGACTATTTAAAAAAAATTACGAAATTAAATTAATTTTCTAATTTTTCTTAACTAAATTAGAACTGTATAAAAAAAGTAAAAAATTAATTATGAAAGCAAAATAACTCTAATTACCATAAATATGTTACAATTTCAGAGAATTGGAGTAAAAAAAAACTATATGTAGAAAAAAATCTTGATATATTAAATCATAAAATTCAAAATCATCCCAATTCCCAAACCTAGAATGGCAAGAAAACATGTGCTTCATCTTCACCTCCTCCACACACCAAATCAAATCCATGCCCACATATAAACAATTAATCAATCTCATGCAAACATTCCGATGACATCGTCTCCCACAAGCGTCAACAGTCCGACGTCACACCGAGCCCTCCACCACCACCAGCACCGCCATGCCGAGCTCCAAGTATCCAACCCCCTCCTCCCCACCTCCACCGGCCCCCTCCCCATTCCCTCCCCCGAGACTAACATTCTTCTCCACGCCGTCGAGATCGACGCCTCCGACTCCCCCGGCGTCGCCGTCCCCCCCTTCTCCTGGAAGAAGCTCTGGAAATTCACCGGCCCCGGCTTCCTCATGAGCGTCGCCTTCCTCGATCCCGGAAACTTGGAGGGCGATCTGCAGGCCGGCGCCATCGCCGGCTATTCGCTCCTCTGGCTTCTACTGTGGGCCACCCTCATGGGCCTCTTGATCCAGCTCTTGTCCTTGAGATTAGGGGTGGCCACCGGGAGGCATCTGGCCGAGATTTGCAGGGAGGAGTACCCCTATTGGGCCGGCGTCATGCTCTGGTTCATGGCGGAGCTGGCCCTCATCGCCGCCGATATCCAGGAGGTGATCGGCAGCGCCATTGCTATCAAGATTCTTAGCAATGGGGTGCTGCCTCTTTGGGCTGGCGTTGTCATCACTGCTTCTGATTGGTCAGTTATTTATTTATTTTTATTAATTTGCACACACATTTATGCATACATGCATAGCTAGCTTTAGCAATGGAGTACTAATTAGCAAGAAAATATTGGGATACAAGATTTCTAATTTCAATTCCACAAGTGTTTCATAAGACAGTTAAAAGTAAGAGAATCAGTTTTAATTTGAATAAGTTGGGTCTTACCGACTTAAAAAATATAGTGATTCTATAATTGAAAACACACTCTTAGATATATTTATATGTATGTTTAAGTTATATTAGCATGCGTGTTTCATCTTAATGCAAGATTGATTTATAATTTAATTAAATGGTCGATGCTCCAATCTTATAATTAATCACTTGCATCAGGTGTATCGTGTAACTCAAATGTATTTTAAAAAAGATATACTATTTATTATTAAAAAGTCACACGTGTTAAAATACAATTTTTAGTAATAATGTACGTGACTTTTCAGTAGTATTTTGTGTAACATTTTAAAGATGCAGTGCACTTCGAGCACAAGAGACTTACTGTTCTTCAATATGGTTAATTATGATGCGCCAAAACACTATAGTGAAATATGTTAATGTTTTCTGTTTAATGGATATGAAGCATTAACCGTTGAACAGTTTCATCTTCTTATTTCTTGAGAACTATGGAATCAGAAAGCTTGAAGCCTTCTTTGGTGTTCTTATCACAAGCATGGCATTCTCATTTGCATGGATGTTCATCGATACTAAACCTGGTGGAAAGGACCTCATACAAGGTATACATCATGATACATTCTTCTATATCATTCTTCAAAAAAAAAAAAAAAAATTCCGAATCAATCAAATGCAGGGCTGTTAGTACCCAAGCTTAGTTCAGAAACAATCCCAAAGGCCATTGGAGTTGTGGGCTGTGTAATAACCCCATACAATGTGTTCCTATACTCAGCATTAGTCCAATCAAGAAAGATCGACTTGAAGAAGAAAGGGAGAGTGCAAGAAGCCCTGAACTACTACACAATCGAGTCCTCCCTCGCGGTCCTCGTCTCCTTCGTGATCAACCTCTTCGTCACGAGTGTGTTCGCGAAGGGGTTCTACGGCACGTCCCTGGCGAGCAATCTAGGCCTGGTGAACGCGGGCGAGTACCTTCAAGAAAGATACGGTGGAGGGGTGCTGCCGATACTCTACATATGGGGTATAGGGCTTCTGGCAGCTGGGCAGAGTAGCACCATTACAGGGACATATGCAGGGCAGTTTATCATGGAAGGTTTTCTCAACCTTCAGATCAAGAAATGGCTGAGATCTGTGATCACTAGGAGTTTTGCCATCTTGCCTACTGTGGTTGTGGCTATAGTGTTCAATAGATCTGAGGAGCTGTTTGATGTACTGAATGAATGGCTGAATGTGCTTCAGGCTATGCAGATCCCTTTTGCAGTTATCCCTCTTCTGCATTTGGTAGCGGATGAGCAGCTCATGGGCACTTTCGTCATTGGACCTACTGTCGAGGTAACTCCTTCTGCATTCACCCGCCTCATTTTAAACCGTCTTACACGTCTTCTTTATTTCTGCTAGTATACTAGGATCAAGCTCAATACTGTCATGGTCTGTGATTAACTTTTAACGACGATAAAAATATTATATGCATCAGTTGAATCGTGCACTTTTGATGTACTTTTTAAAAAAATTGGTTTGTCTAAAAGTAAAAAAGGTTTTTAGTTTGTTATATTGAATGAAAATGGTAAAAAAAAATCTCAGTTCTCCATATGACCCCTGTGATGAAAGATATACATTGGAGGAAAAGTTATCACAATGGTGATTGTATTTGACAATATTTTGCTGCTAGTTTGGACTAAAGTGAATAATATTTAGTTGAGAAATAGTGAAATGATTGAAAATTAAAGTTAGGGATAATAAATAAAAATC